>JARQOD010000005.1:39361190-39407857 GCA_033576555.1 Oophaga sylvatica
TACTTCCTACTAAAAGCTGATCAAAGAAGGTGTCGGAGTCCCATAAATCCTAATATTGATGAGTCTGAACTTTCCTAAGTTTAGGTTATCAATATCGCATTCCTGGACATCGCTCCCATATCACTATGCTGATTAGTAGTTGTGACAAACCGGCACCTCACCACCCTGTCTGACGTCACTATTTCATTGGAGGGATCACACAGTATGGTCTCCTCACTTTCACCAATGTGACGTTCCACACCCCCTGGGGACACATAAGGTCAGTTTAGCACAGTTTTACTCAGACAGTCCCTGAACACACGGGCCCAGGGAGGCACTGATTGTGAAAGAAGGTCGCCCACGCAGATGCTGATGTGGCACTACACTCGCCGACAACCCTGACGGGCTGAGAGTCTCCTTTCACAAGCACCTGTGAAACAGAGTTCTTCCAGCCTAGTTGACCTACCATCTCGATAGCTATAAGCCCGGTCCATTAACAGGATTATATCGGGCCAGAAACCAGCCCGGTAGCATGTGAATTTAAAACCGAGAACACGGATGTATAGATTCGTGTATCAGGATAAAAGAGCAGTCCAAGGTTAAATTATATATTTATTCGCCTTAAGGGCACAATAGACAATACACTACATACACAATGATTATACATACACAATGGTCAGATATGCAAATACGGGTGAAGTACAAAAGATATAAGCAGATCAATTATGTCAAGTACCAGTTTGATGTTTGTCTAGGTGTGCATGGGGGCATGGGCTGCCAGCTGGTTCCAGTTCCTCCCAGCACATTACTCGAAGTGGACACCCTTTAGAAGTGAACAGCAAACATGACAAAGAGAGAGAGAATACATGGCCTCACACAAGCCTTTATCCGCTTGGTTGGTCACACTTTTTTCCACTCCCAGGATGGTCCTTATCCACACTTTCCTGGGGTTTGTAGCTAAATCTCCCAAAACTTATGAAAGATCATAACTTCCCGACAGAAGGTCATAGGACGGCTGTTCTTGCGTGATCGGATCCAGCTGGGCCCCCGTTATGCTTGGAGACCAAACACAACTTTGCTACCTGGCTTCTACTCGCCATTCTGTGTAACTACCCATTGTTGGATTCTAAAACAGATCGAGACCCTGGAAGGTGTACGGCCCGTTCCAGCGATCTCACAAATGTAACCGCTGTGTGGCTAGGATGTACGATACCTTCATATTCTCCTTAAATCTCTTTATTCAATCCTATCTGACATAGATGAACAGTTACACAGTGTGGGCTCCACAGGAGGTCCTCCTGTATGAGGCTGGATACTAGCTATTATGGTGGGGGTGTAAGTTTTCACTTAGAAGCAGGTGAGGCTAGACCACCTCCTGAGCAAGGTGTTCTGTTACAGGTACACATGCTCAAGGAGGATTGTAAGCTGCCATTAAATCCTCCCACATGCTTCACAGTAGTGACAAGCAGATTTGTCAAAATTTGAATTCAGCAGTCCGCTTGAATTTGTCCAGGAAATTTGATGTACTTCTATGCTATTTGATGCAAATTGAATGTTGCTTTTTAAGCTCTGACTTGCCAGAAGAGCCGATGAGAATATCGCGTGCATAGTGCCAAAGGGAGCTGGAAGGGGGAGGACCGGACATTGGTTTCAGCAAATCTCTGCAAATAATAAAAATGGAGTCCGGGTGGCAGACATTTTGCTGAATTCTTACGAAGCAGATTACAAAAAATGTTTTAATCGATTCACACATCTCTACTGATTATAGACTGTCCCACTGATGAAGCCCTCAGAAACCTGCTGTAATCTTAGTTAATCAGTAATGAATCAGTAGAGAGAATTCAATTCACTTAAGGGTATGCCACACTAAACAATATCGCTAACGGGATCGCTAAAAAACGTCACTATTTAGCGATCCCGTTAGCGATGTTGTTCAGTGCGGCAGCTTCCAGCGACGAGCTTCCTGCTGTGATCTCGCTCGTCGCTGGAATCGCTCCGGACCCTATTTTATCGTCGGCGCTCCCGCTGGGTAAGTATCTTATCGCTGTGTGGCACCTTTTCTTAGCGATTTAGCGGTACTTTTGTACCGCTAAAGTCGTTAAGAAGATCGCTAACGGCGATAGCGTCGTTAACTATATCGCTAAATGTGGCCGCATTTAGCGATATAGAAACAATCCCGCTAGCGATCGCATTAGTATGCGTCGTTATTGTGATCGCTAGCGGGATTGTTTAGTGTGGCAGTACCTTTACAGTTTGGCACCTCCACAAGGGAAATATATCATTACACAATCCCTATGGAAAACACTGGACTACCCACATAGTTTAATAATATACCAGGTCCTCCAGAACAATAGACTCTCTTCCTAGCCGCTTTGAATTCTAGCTAGTGGATGAGTGTTTTAAATAAAGTACTGTCCTCTATTAAAGGAAAACTTTCAACCGGATTTTACTACCTCACCTGAGAGCAGTATGATGTAGGGACAGAAATCCTGATGCCACTGATGTATCACTTACTGGGCTGCTTGCTACAGTTTTGATTTTCTCCTCTGTACATCTAGCAGTGCTCTAATGCTGTGCTCTGCATTACCCCACCCACAACATTGATTGGCAGCTTTCTGTGTACACTGTGCATAGGCAGAAAGCAGTCAATCAGTGGTGGGGGTTATATAGAGCTCTTTTATGGGCAGCATGAAGGCTCAATGGTTAGCACTGTTGCTTTGCAGCACTGGGGTCCTACTTTCAAATAACACCAATTGTATGTTCTACCCGTGTTTGCATGTGTTCCATTCTTGTTACGTGTAGATCTTGTCAATAGCAACACCATTTTATGAGTGAATGGTTAGATTGTGCACTTGCAAACTGAAGATTTTTTTTCATCTAGATACTGTAAATACCTGGCCTAGATCCCACCGGTATGTTGGACCATGCTGTAGAATCGAGTGGCAGAGACCATGGGCAGTGTGATATCTTTTTGTTTCTTCTAGTAGACGTTCCTTTATGGATATTGTTCAGATGCACTCAGTAAATATATTCTGTAATTTGTACATCAAACAAAACCATAACATTATTGTCTTAAACCAAATCTGCCTTTCTGAGAAAACCGTAAACAATACTGACATTTTGATTCATTTCCAATTGTCTGAAATCTTCAAGGAAGCAGATCACATAATTTTCATTCCTACTGTAGTTAAAAGGCTACATAATAAGACACTTGTGCTACAATAATATATACTGATAAACACACGGTTTCACCCAAAAAAATATTTTTCCTTCATAAGAAGAGCCATCCTCCTAGTTCTAAATTTTCAAACTTGCTAATGTAACAAAAAGAAAAATGTGGCAAAAGAAAAACAAAAAAGTAAAAAGCAACCAATGAAGCACAAAAAGGCATTGAAACTCCTTCATCTCCCCCTGTATCAACGGTGCTGTGAAAATTGAGAAAAATGTATTGTCACTGTATGACTGTGGGATAGCAGTTGTGTACCTATACTGACCCTCAGGCTAGGAGTTCCTGGCTATCACTACCCCAGGATTACCCCTGAAGGTGGAGATGCCTGGGCCTCATTGCTTCATATGCTCCTAAGTAGCACTAATCTGTGCAGTATATGTGGAAATACAAAACAAGACAGACAGGACAAAACGGAAGCAAAATCAGGCTACAATCTCTCAGGGAAACACACAGATCAATACAAAGTGTAAAACTCGAGAGGCAACTGTTATGTTTCGGTAGCTGAGGAGAAACAGCAAAAATAGCCAAAGTAGCAATACACCAAAGAGGCTGGAAACTATTGGGTTGCAGAACCCTAAACTAACCGCAACACTAGAAGTAGCCGTGGAGCGTACCTACGGTGATCCTAGACTCCTCATCACAGCCGGAGAGATAGCTACACCTAAAGGCAGAAAGATGAAAGCTAACTGCCCTGTAGCAGAACCCCCAGAGAAATAGGAAGCCCCCAAACATGTAATGGCGGTTAGACAAGAAGAAAATACGAACACAGACAGAAAATAGAATGAGCAAACGTTGGGACCCAATTCTGTCTAGATAGAAAAGTATAGGAAAGAATTCTGACTGCAACCCAAAAAACCCTGACAAAAATACCAACACTTCTGATTAACAAAAAAACCTGAGATCACACGAACTCTACCACCTAAATCAGATCTCTGGTGTAACACACAGTAATTCAGCAAATAAAAAGTGACACAGGAACAGAGCAAAAGTGCAAACACAAACTGAGCACAAATGAAGAGCCAGGCCCCAACAGGGGACCAGGCTGAAGTCCACTGCAAGGCAGCAAACCAGCAAGGAAAATCCAACCAGAGGAAAAAAAACAGCAATTCACTTATCTGAATGAAAGCAGGAATGCAAGCTGAGTTCCAACCAAGACCTGAAAGAACAATTGATTACCGGCAAGGCTGATGGGAGTTCAGGTCACTTATATCAGACCATTCGGACCCCGTTGAAAGCCATTCAGCAATTGGTTCATTACCCTCAGCAACCACCGGAGGGAGCCCCAGCTCCGAAGCCGCCTCCAAAGTGTTCACAACAGTACCCCCCTTGAGGAGGGGTCACCAAAGCCTCACTTGCACAACCAGGCCGATCAGGATGAGCTCGATGATAGGCACGGATCAGTCTCCTAGCATGGATGTCCGAAGCAAACACCCAAGAATTGTCCTCTTGACCATAACCTCTCCACTTAACCAAATACTGGGGTTTCCGTCTAGCAAAACGAGAATCCAATATTTTCTCAACCACATACTCCAAATTGCCCTCAACCAAAACAGGGTCAGGAGGCGCAGCCATAGGAACCACTGGCTCAAAAAACCTCTTCAATAAGGACTTGTGGAACACGTTATGGATCTTAAATGTCCCTGGAAGAAGCAAACGGGAGGAAACCGGATTAAGAATTTCCATGATCCTCTAAGGTCCAATGAACCTTGGTTTAAATTTTGGAAATGCAACCTTCATAGGGATATTTCTTGAGGACAACCAAACCAAGTCCCCACTTTACAACGAGGACCATCAGTCCCATGCCGGTTGGCAAACCGCTAGGCCTTCTCCTGAGAGAGAGACAACCTCTCCACTACCTGGGCCCAAATCTGCTGCATACGCTCCACAATAGAGTCAACCCCCGGACAGACGGAAGCCTCCTCCTGTCCTGAAGAAAATCGAGGGTGAAACCCAGAATTGCAGAAAAAAGGAGACATCAAGGTGGCAGAGCTAGCCCTATTATTAAGAGCAAACTTCGGCAAAGGCAAAAAAGAGACCCAGTCATCTTGATCAGCAAACACAAAACATCTCAAATAAGTCTCCAAGGTCTGGTTTGTTCTTTCGGTTTGTCCATTGGTCTGAGGGTGAAATGCAGAGGAGAAAGATAACTGAACACCAAGTTTAGAACAAAATGTTCTCCAAAATCTGGAAACAAAACTGGACTTCTCTGTCAGACACAATGTTCTCCGGAATACCATGTAACCGAACCACGTGCTGAAAGAACAAAGGCACCAATTCGTAGGAGGAAGGCAACTTAGGTAATGGCACAAGATGTATCATCTTGGAAAACCTATCACAGATTACCCAGATAACGGTCATTCTCTGAGAGACAGGGAGGTCGGAAATAAAATCCATAGAGATATGGGTCCATGGCCTCTTGGGTACAGATAATGGCATTAACAAACCACTAGAGCGAGAGCAAGGCTTGTAACGAGAGCAAGTCCCACAGGACTGCACAAAATCCCTGACGTCACGAGACAAAGTAGGCCACCAAAAGGACCGACTCACCAAGTCTCTGGTACCAAAAATACCGGGATGACCAGCCAACGCGGAACAATGAATCTCAGACATCACACTCTTCTTCCACTGGTCTAGGACAACAATTTCCAAACAGGGCAGCGTTCAGGTTTATCCTCCTGACACCCCTCCAGAGCCAGTCTCAAATTGGGCGAGATGGCGGAAAGAACTACACCTTCTTTCAAAATAACAGCAGGATCAGTTAACTCAGGAGAATCCACAAAGAAACTCCTCGAGAGGGCATCCGCCTTAACATTCTTAGTGCCCAGAAGAAAAGAAACCACAAAATTAAAACGTGTGAAAAACAAGGCCCACCTAGCCTATCTAGGATTAAATCGCTTGGCTGATTCGAGATAAACCAGGTTCTTATGGTCTGTGAGGACCACCACCTGATGTTTGGCTCCTTCCAGCCAATGTCTCCACTCTTCAAAGGCCCACTTCATGTCCAATAACTCCCGATTACCCACGTCATAATTGCGTTCAGTTGGAGAAAATTTTCGAGAGAAGAAGGCACAAGGGTTACTCTTAGAGGTCTCCGGATCCCTGTGGGACAAAACGGCACCTGCCCCAATCTCAGAAGCATCAACCTCCACCTGAAACGGTAGAGAAACATCAGGCTGCCGTAGAACAGGAGCAGAAATGAATCTCTGCTTAAGTTCCTGAAACGCAGAAACTGCCTCAGGAGGCCAATTCACCACATCGGAACCCTTTTTGGTCAAATCAATCAATGGTTTAACAATACCGGAGAAATTACCAATAAAATTACGATAAAAATTGTCAAAACCCAAAAATCTCTGAAGAGCCTTCAATGTAGTAGGTTGAACCCAATCACAGATGGCCTGAACCTTGACCGGGTCCATTTCAATAACAGATGGAGACAAAATGAATCCCAGAAATGAAACCTTCTGTACGCCAAAAAGACACTTTGATCCCTTAACATACAGTGCATTCTCTCTCAAAATCTGGAACACAGTCCGAACATGTTTCACATGAGATTCCCAGTCGTTGGAAAAAATCAGGATATCATCCAAATAAACGATCAGAAATTTATCAACAAAATCCCTGAAAATATCATTCATAAAGGATTGGAAGACGGAAGGGGCATTAGTAAGCCCAAAAGGCATCACTAGGTACTCAAAATGCCCCTCTGGGTATTAAACGCCGTCTTCCATTCATCCCTGTGCTTAATACGAATAAGGTTATACGCCCCCCTGAGGTCAAGCTTGGTAAACCAACTAGCACTTTTCACTCTGGAAAATAGGTCAGAAATCAAGAGTAACGGATATTGATATTTAACAGTGATTTTATTCAGTAGGCGATAATCAATACACGGCCTCAATGAACCATCCTTTTTGGCCACAAAGAAAAAAATGGCGCCCAAGGGTGAAGAGGATGGTCTGATATGACCCTTCTCCAAAGACTCCTTGATATAAGATCGCATAGCATCGTGTTCAGGTACAGATAAATTAAAAAGGCGACCTTTAGGAAATTTACCACCAGGCACTAACTCAATAGCGCAATCATAGCTCCTGTGAGGAGGTAAGGATGCAGACTTACTCTCACTAAACACATCAGAAAAATCAGTCAAAAAATCAGGGACATCCTGAGACTGGGGAGAGGCAGAAAAAACAGGAGTGTCAGAATTAACACATTGGCAGCCCCAACTGGTCACAGACACAGATTTCCAATCCAAAACCGGATTATGAGTCTGTAACCAAGGGAAAGCCAGTACAATAATGTCATGCAGATTATGCAACACCAGAAATTTGCAACTCTCCTGATTATCTGGTTCAACCCTCATTATCACCTGAGTAGAAAACTGGGGTTTATTCTCCGCCAAAGGGGTAGAATCAATGCCCAGCAAATCATGGGAAACCCACAATGTTTGGCAAAGTCAAAATCCATCAGGTTAATAGCTGCTCCTGAATCAACAAAAGCCTGAGCCGAAAATGTGGACAGGGAGCAAATCAGGGTAACAGTCAACAGGAATTTAGTCTGAACACTACCCAAGACAACTGAGCGCGCAAAACGTCTTCCCCCTTAGGGCAGACTGAAATAGCATGAGAAGCGTCACCACAGTAGAAACATAACCCATTGCGCTTTCAAAACTCATGACGCTGAGCCCCAGAAGTCACTCCATCACACTGCATGGGCTCAGGAGCTGGCTTACAAGGCAACACCATCTTACGCATACCTCTGCGCTCACGCAAACGTCTGTCAATTTGAATAGCCAAAGACATAGAATCATTGAGACCAGAGGGAACAGGGAATCCCACCATAACGTCCTTTACATTTTCTGACAGACCCTTCCGAAAAAGAGCTGCCAAAGCATCATCATTCCATTTGGTCAGGACTGCCCACTTTCGGAATCTCTGACAGTACAGCTCAGCGTCTTCACGACCCTGATTTAATGCCAACAAGGTCTTTTCAGCTTGATCAGTGACATTAGGTTCATCGTACAATAACCCCAGAGCCTGAAAAAATACATCAACATCATTCAAAACAGGATCCCCAGGTGTCAGGGAAAAAGCCCAATCCTGAGGGTCGCCGCGCAGCAGAGAGATGACAATTTGAACCTGCTGTGCTGCGTTCCCTGAGGACTTAGGCTTCAAGGCAAAAAACAACTCACAGTTATTTTTGAAATTCAGAAATTTAGACCGATCCCCCAAAAATAAATCTGGTATGGGAATCCTAGGTTCCACAACCGGCAACCTAACAAGATAGGTAGCAATACTCTGAACCTCAGTGGCAAGCCGCTCCACACGGCCAGACAACTGTGCAAACTCCATTGAGGACGAAAAAAAAAAATTCCTCCTCAGCACCCAGAGAAAAAGAGGGAAAAATGCAACAAACAGAAAAAAAAATTTCTGACAACTCCCTTTTTTCTTTTTCCTTTTTTACTATTTTTCCCTTCTGTTGAGTACCATATAATTTTCAGTTTGGCCGGTAATACTGTTATGTTTCGGTAGCTGAGGAGAAACAGCAAAAATAGCTAAAGTAGCAATACACCAGAGAGGCTGGAAACTACTGGGTTGCAGAACCCTAAACTAACCGCAACACTAGAAGTAGCCGTGGAGCGTACCTATGGTGATCCTAGACGCCTCGTCACAGCCGGAGAGATAGCTACACCTAAAGGCAGAAAGATGAAAGCTAACTGCCCCGTAGCAGAACCCCCAAAGAAATAGGAAGCCCCCAAACATGTAATGGCGGTTAGACAAGAAGAAAATACGAACACAGACAGAAAATAGAATGAGCAAATGCTGGGGCCCAATTCTGTCTTGATAGAAAAGTATAGGAAAGAATTCTGACTGCAACCCAAAAAACCCTGACAAAAATACCATCACTTCTGATTAACAAAAAACCTGAGATCACACGACCTCTACCACCTAAATCAGATCTCTGGTGTAACACACAGCAATTCAGCAAATAAAAAATGAGACAGGAACAGAGCGAAAGTGCAAACACAAACTGAGCACAAATGCAGAGCCAGGCCCCAACAGGGGACCAGGCTGAAGTCCACTGCAAGGCAGCAAACCAGCAAGGAAAATCCAACCAGGGGAAATAAAACAGCAATTCACTTATCTGAATGAAAGCAGGAATGCAAGCTGAGCTCCAACCAAGACCTGAAAGAACAATTGATTACCGGCAAGGCTGATGGGAGTTCAGGTCACTTATATCAGACAATTCGGACCCAGCTGAAAGCCATTCAGCAATTGGTTCATTACCCTCAGCAACCACCGGAGGGAGCCCCAGCTCCGAAGTCTCCTCCAACGTGTTCACAACAGGCAACAAAGTAAAATAAAGATAACTGAGAAAAAAGGAAAGGGTAAACCAAGCACAGCTCACAACAATTTTGGAAATAACCATTAGTAACAAGGATGTGTCCAACTCTCCAGACTCCAGGATAGTATAATTAAACTATTGCTGACATTACCTGTACAGCAGAGCCAGCTTAAATAGAGAAAGAGCAGACATGACTGCTTCTCCCACAGCACGTGATCATCAAGCTCAGTACAACAAAGACTTAATTCTTTCTGACCTGTCTAGGGGCTGCAGCTCTAAAAGTCAACACCCAAGTCACTCTGCACTGACTATAGCTATCCATGGAATCACAAGCAGGAACGTATGAATCTGTGGAATCCACAGACCCTGATGCCACCATGACAGTTGGTGATGTTTGAGAAAACCTCCTTGTGACATTTATCATGTGATACCTTTTGCTTCACAGCGAGCAATAGAGTGGATCCAAATGGTTTAATCTAAAATCTGGCCTTATAAAAATGCATGACATACATATCAACTCTGTTTCCCCAATACGTCATAATAAATATGGATGACCAGTTTAGCTGAGCATGCATGTTTTTGAATAAGAAAAAGGGGTTGTGCTGTTACCAGACCATTTTTGTTTTCAGAAACAAAGATTTGGACATGTTAAAATACAACATGCCCAATCTTTCTTTCTCTTGAGGTTGGCTGTCACAAGAGTCAATTAGCCCCCATATAGGAGTGTAACAAAAAGGGAATTAAGTTTATATGGCCTTTTGGAGTGTATCCCTCCAAATGCTAATGTTATTAACATTTGGATTATGAAGATTATGAAGATTCAAGACTACATTGATTGGCCAAAATAAGGTATAGTTAAATTAGATCAGATTATATATGAAGTGAAGATCAATAATTTTTCTGTTGAAGTCTGTGTTTAATATAGACCTGGGAGTGGAGAGCAGTGAATATTAATTTTCTCTTTAATAGCGGACACGCTGCTAGCCTTAGCAGCTGGGCTCTGAACTGTGTCCGCTACTTAAGGGAAAGTACCAGACGGACGTGGGAGCGCAGGGTAACGGGAGGCTGACATGACACTGGGAGGCAGTGACGACAGGGACAGGGAAAAGAGGGGGGGGGAAAGGTGAGCCGGGGGGGACTGGACGATTGGACAGGGACAAAGAGGACGTGACATAGGTAGAGGTGGGGTCAAAGGGGACAAAAAGGCACTGACCAAGGAAGTAAGCCTCTCTTTTCGGGACCACCAGGATGGACAACAAGACAGCAGCCCCCAGCCCAGAAACTTACCTTTATGGAAGCCCTGTTAGCACAGCTCCAGGAGGCAGCCAGCCTGCATCCGCCAGGCTGGCTGGAGGAATCCATTAGGGGGATATTAGGCAGCAGTGGGGGTCCCACTAGGGTCCGGCGGGCAGCAGCCAGGCGGGTGGGAGCTGGGTCACGCAGCAGGCGGACGCCGGCGAGAGGTAGTGGCGGCTCCTCGGTACAGCAGGGGGCTCAGGGGGGCGAAACAGCAGTGCAGGGCTCGCTCGCCTGCGAACCGCAGGTTAGAGAAGGGCGCAGCGCTTCCCCAGAGACATGCCCACGCAGCTATATGATCCCCCCGGCACTCGGCGGCAGCGCGGTTCCCCCTCCCCAGGTCCGAGCTCACTGCACAAGGCTCACGCTGAGCCCGAGCGGCAGAGTGAGGGGAGAACTGCCAGGAAGCCAAGGGAGCGCGGCGGCGGGGGCCCCCCTGCGGTGCAGGAGGCTCTGCGCTGTGCACCCACGGCAGGTAAAAGCATTCCCTTTAGTAGCGGGCACACGTGATCAGCCGGCCGCTGCAGAAAGCCAGCGGCTGAGGTTACTGTGTCCACTATTAAAGATCAATGAATATACACAACTCCACACACCCATAATCCTGGCATGGAGAGCAGTGAGTATTCCGGCAGCTGGTCTCTGCTTGTAACTAGCGCATGACGTCACTGCCATGCACTGCTTACAAGCATAAATCAGCCCCTGGCATCAGAGCAGGATGCTGCGAGGGAGCACAGGAAAGTAAGTAGAATGGTTTAAGTTTTTTTAATGTTTTTCTGATGGGGGGCCATGCATACCAGGATGGGGATGAGGGTGCCATGCATACCAGGATAGGGATGAAGGGACAATGCATACCAGGATGTGGATGAGGAGTCATGCATACCAGGATAGGGATGAAGGGACAATGCATACCAGGATAGGGATGAAGGGACAATGCATACCAGGATAGGGATGAAGGGACAATGCATACCAGGATAGGGATGAGGGGACAATGCATACCAGGATAGTGATGAGGGGACAATGCATACCAGGCTTATACTCAAGTCAATAAGTTTTCCCAGTTTTTTGTGGTAAAATATTGTGCCTCAGCTCATATTCGGGTCAGATTATACTCGAGTATATATGGTACTCCTTATTTAAAAAATGCAGCACTTTTCCATTTCAGTAAGGAAAAAAAGAAATAAGGAATCGTGAGATTTCTGAAATTTTTTCCCATTTGTAAGGAGTGGGACTCTTAGACTGGTGAAGCCTATGCTCTAAGTGCAAGACCTATCAAAAATTGAATGTAGGGATTGCAAAACACCCAAGAATACACATATGGCCTCAGAAAACATTTTTTCCCCATTTTGGAAGTAGACAGCTTTCTAGACTGGTAAAGCCCATGCAGTATGTGCAAGGAATTCTAAAAATTAGGAGGCATTCCAATCCACCCTGGAACACATGTATGGCCTCAGAAAACATTTACATTTATAAGGAGTGGGACTTCTGTGGCCAACGAGTACCAGATTCAAGGCCACCACTCGGTACAACTGGCACAACAAGGACCTTCAGGCATCTGACTCTGATTTTTCTACAGCTAAGGTGGGTGGCAGTCCCTCCTGTGCCGGCACAGTGCATCACGCAGCCCCAAGTCTTCAAATATATTGAAGCAGGGGGTTTCAAAACATTTTTTTTATCTACTTGAATACCTTTGTCAATGAAAATTCATGAAACACCACAAGTCTTTGTCCATTTAAGCACACAAGAGGTGCATTTGGGCCTTTCACCCATTGTATGAATGCATCTTTATTTTTATTTTGTGCAGAATTTAGGTAGGCTCGTAGGCTGCACTCACTGCTCTCTTCTTGCTTAAGTTGATTTTGTGGGTTTTTAGTGCCGCCTGGGGGCATTAATAACTAATAGGCGCATCCGCCTTTCAACTGAAAATGCTGACAGGACTACTGTTCTTAAAATGAACAAGGCCTGGATTGGCCAAGACTTCATAACCCCACCGGATGAGAGCAGCGGAACATAAAGGCAACTCAAATGTTTTTTTTTCTGCTGTATTCCAATGCACCACTCTCTCCACCTCCAAATAGGGTATATGGTTCATGGTTTATTATTTTTCTTGTCCTCCTTCTCCACCAAATCAATTGTTATCATGCTGCCCTCGGTTCAAATTTATTTTTCTTGTCCGCATCCTTCTCTTACTCATCCTACACCATATCAATAGGGTTATCATGTGGTCCTCGCTCCAAATTTTTGGACGGCCATCAGGTGGTCCTCAGTCATACATTTTGGAGGGCCATCAGGCGGTCCTCAGTCGTAAATTTTGGAGGGTCATCAGGCACAGACTGGAGCCAAATCAGAGTTTTGCATGCTGCATTCACTGCTCCGTCTATGCTTAAGTTGATCCTGTGGATTTTTGTTCCCCCGGGGGAATAACTGATAGGCACATCTGCCTATCTGCGCATCTGTCTCGCTAATAATTTTTTGAGGGCAAGCAGGCGGCCCTCATACAAAAATGTGGGGGGCCAGCAGGCAGCCCTCATGCTAAAGCGGAAATACCCAGCCATCCGTAGGCTGAAACTAGACGGCCACATTTCCAGACTGCTTGGTCTGAAAATGTTGACATTTAGGCTTGTGGACACTGATGCTTTCCACAACCTCATGGCAGTGGCCGCCCTTCGGTGCTTGGTCCACAGCCACAACTATTTTTCCTGGTGTGCAGTTCTTGCCTTACACCAGCATGTGCTCCATGACATCACCCATGCCCTTACCAATGCTGTTACTGGGAACTTCCACTTCAACGACAGACACATGAACAACGCTTGTGGCCAAGAATGCTACATTTCCCTGATGGCACACTGGGTGATTGTTGAGGAGGTCTGGATCGAGTCAGAACCTGAGATGGCACACATGCTGTCAACGCCGAGGATTGCAGGCCTAGTTCCATTCACCTCCTGTACCAGTTCGTGCACCCCCTCCTCCTCCTCCTCATCCTCCATCTCTGAATTGTCATCTGTGAGCATGTTGTTCATATCAGTAGCAAACTGGAAGCATTGCAGCACTGCCTCGGTGAAGCGGCAGCAGGATCTGCTGAATCTAATTTGTTTGGGTGACAACCCGCACATGGCCACACAATTGTGGAAAGGAATAACAAATCAGACAGATCTGTGGCTCTCGCCGCTGAACCTACAACCAGGCATGGTCGTGTGTGATAATGGCCGTAACCTAGTGGCGGCTCTGAAGCTTGGCAACCTCGCATATGATTTATGCCTCGCCCACGTGCTGAACTTAGTGGTTCAGCGGTTTCTGAAAACCTACTCAAATTTGCCTGAGCTACTTGTAAAGGTACACTGTGTGTGCGCACATTTCTGCAAGCCAACTAGAGCGGCCGCCAGTCTGGCAATGCTGTAGCATAGCTTGCATGTGCCTGCTCACAGACTGGAACTCCACATTACATATGTTGGCAAGGCTTTTTGAGCAGCAGAAGGCAGTAGTTGAATACATGCTACAACACGCCCATTGATATTCCGCACATAACAACTAACGAGTGGGCATGGATGTCTGACATCTGTGAGGTTATACAAAACTTTGAGAAATCAACCAAGATGGTGAGAGGTGATGACGCTATAATAGCGTCACCATCCCCCTCCTGCATCTACTCAAATGCTCGCTGCTCACAATTAAAGAGGAAACTTTGCATTTGGACCAGGTGAAGATTAAGGTAGAAAGTAAACATTGAACACATTGAGGGGAGAAGGAGAAGAAGACGTATCAGTCCACTTCTTTATCAACATTTGGTCCGTCCATGATGTTATAGTCCCTACGCAGGCTGTGGTCCTGGATGGACATCTTTTCCCAGTTAATGACCATGGGTACTCTGGCTAGCCAAAAGGCATCTTTAACAAAGTTGATAAGGCACTAGACCTACTTAGCAGCCATTATTTTATGCTCCCCGGGAAATAGTTCATAAAGCACCAAAGTGTGCTTTAGGTTGATCCTGGGGAAACAGACTCAGAGGTAATTTTCCAGTGCATCCAAGAGGGCTTGTGTTAATGGCAATGCCAGAAGAGATTAATGGGTGTTTCTTCAGCGAGAGGGAATCTCGGTCAGTACCTAGTGTTACACAGTCCATGGACATACATGAAAGCTCTCAGGGACATACCCCCTGAATAGTCATCCATTCCAGGTCTTTGTGCCTGTTGGTTAACCTGCTAAAAGCCATGTTTTTCAACACAGTTTTCAGGGAGCCCTGGAATAGACTTCCTTGAGTCCTTGGCTTGGATAAGTTTATGGATGGTTTTTGGTTTCTTTCCACAAGTAGGGCTTGAGTCCCTCCAGTTGGTGTTCCCTAACAAACTTGAGTACCTCCTGATAGTACCAGTTGTAAGTATAGGAGCTGTCCCATTTTTCCTTCCTGTTTAGCGTAGATGGGCTGAAGACGAGGAGGAGGAGATGGAGAGTTGTCCTCTTTGTAGGGACAGGGAAGTCTAGTCTGTTGGGAGTCTGGCACATGTAGAAAAGAGAACCAGGCTGCAAGTGCTGCTGAAGTGCCGGGTCTGGAACTGCTGGGGCTGAACCTCCTGTTGCAGGGGGGATGGAAATTGAGGATGGAGGAGACCCATGACCAGCAGAGAGAGGGGGCGTGGTGAGTCAGGGTAGTATAAGGAGGTTTGCATGGGAAAAGAGAGGGGCTTCCCGCTGGAGGGCTGAGTGAGAGAGGACCTGCACCGCGAGCAGCGATACGCTGCCTGGCAGTGATAAGGGTCAGGTGCAGTAAGGACCCGGGGAGTGTCGCGAAGCGTGCAGGTCAGAGCATGCCGAGCGGGAGTTTGTTGGGAAAGGCTCCCGGCCGCAGAGCACAGATCCAGGACTAGCGCAGTAAAGACTCACAAATACCAGCAGGCATGCAGGGAGATGCGCGACGGGCAGAGTGTTGAAGTGCAGATATCCAGGTGACGGAGGCTGATTGGAATATTGCGGAGAGCTTCACTCTTCAGTTTCGCAGTTAGATGGACTAGGGGCTCAGCGGGTAAAACCGTTGACCGCCCGCTGCCGCCAGAAGTGAGACCATGTGTTGGGCGAGGACGCTTGAAGATGCTGCACTGGCCTCCTCCGGTATCTCATCACCTGTTAGACCTCCAGAGAGTAACGGACAGCAGAGCTACAATAAGTTAAACCTCTATGTCACTGCATCCAAGTACCTGTGTTACACACATATAAGGGGGTGAAGGAGTATCACTGCCTTTCCCTGCCCCATTAAGTATTCTTAATGTTTATATGTACTAATGATTCTGTGTCGTTGTAAATATTTTGATGGTACTGCTATATGGGAATATGTATTACCACACATAGCAATGGTATTGCCACATCCTCTATTGTGTTACCATTTTATGTATAATTATTGTATATGCGTTGTGTTCTTTTAGTACAATACTGTATATAATATATGTGATGTGTGCTAATATTATGTACAGTTTAGGGAAGGTAAGGTGCTTTCTTCCGGGGACATTGGAGGAGGGCACCTTAGTATATAGCTTTTCTATACGTTGGATAAGTGTAGTTCTATTGTGGGCCACTACATGGGGGAATACTAGTGGGCATTGTTAGATGTAGCTTATAGGAAGTTCATAGAGGGTTAAGTGTAGGAGGGGCTGCCGGGTAGTAGTGAGAAGTTCCTAGGAAGTTAGCTCAGACAGGGCCAGAGTGCCCAAGTGTCCACATGGGCTATAGGCCCGGACAGCTTGGCAGCCACGTAACGTTAAAGTGCTGCAGCCCACATTATCCACGGCCACTGGGCATCATATCAGTAGGTCAGTACAGAGAAGGAAGATGTGGTGACTCATAGCTTGGGCGGATGCCTTTAGGAGGGAGTCAGTTGGACTGAGGAGATGAAGGAAGCTGGAGCTTCGACGAGATCAGTACAGACGGGCCGGTTGCTTTACCAGAGGCAGCCAAACCGGGTGACTAATGATTTTGAGTCTGGGGCGAAACAGGCAGAAGGAAATGTCATCATGGCGAGGGCAGGCCAGGAAGGTACTGGGGAGCAGTCTAGGACGGTCCGGTCTGGGCATGTACTGCACAGAAGTGACAGCGAAGCAGGGAAAGGAAACAAGTGAAACCTATGATGTGCCAACTGTGGATGTAACGTGTGAAGAGTTAAGTAAAGAGAATGTTCAAGTTATCCTGGACTGTGTCTTCATTACTAAGGGATGCCTGAAAGAGGGACCGTTGTCACCTGGGAAGAGCCCAGGGGAGTCTGGATGTGGAGATGTAGGTATGCTGAGAAGAATACAGTTTACTGTAGGGGAAGGACTGGACATAGATGTTGCAGTAATTCAGGTCACGACTACAGTCCTGTCCCTCCATTACACACACATGACTAACTTTATGTCCTGCTGCCTTTACTGTGATCCTCGCGTTATATGCATTTTTGTGAACTGGTTGTTCACCTTTCTCGATCCACCCTACAAGGAGAACTTTCCATCTCTCCTTCCTGCAGTGGAGAGGGGTAGTAAAATGATTCAATACCAGAAGACCCATGTCGAACAATCTAATATATACTTACCTTGTAATGTCTTCACATCCTTTTCCGTCCAGATGTGTCCAGATCCCAGACTTCCAAGGGGCGGAAGTTCACCGACCGCCATATTGGGATGAGTGATGGGTGTCTCAATATGGAAACTGCAGGTGATACCAGCCTCTTGCGCCGTACCACCAGCGGAACACCGTCACACCACACACACACACACATGTATACGCAGTACGCACTACACACACAAACACACACTGTATATGCCGTACGCACCACACGCACACACTGTATATGCTGTATGCACCACACACACACACACTGTATACGTCATATGCACCATACACACACACATGTATACACCGTATGCACCACACACACACTATATACGCCAGACGCACTACAGCACACTGTATATGCCGTACGCTCCACACACACACTGTATACACCGTACACTCCACACACACACACACTGTATACGCCATACACATCACACACACTGTATATGCCGTACACACCACAAACACACACACACTGTATACGCCGTACGCATCACACACACACTGTATACACCGTATGCACCACACACACATACTGTATATGCCATACACACACACACTGCATACGCCGTACACACCACACACACTCACACTGTATATGCCGTACGCACCACACACACACACTGTATACGCCATACACACAAACACTGTATACGCCTTATGCACCACACACACTGTATACGCTGTATGCACCACACACACACACACTCTGTATATGCCGTACGCACCACACACACACTGTATACACCGTACACTCAACACACACACACACTGTATACGCCATACACATCACACACACTGTATATGCCATACACACCACAAACACACACACACTGTATATGCCGTACGCACCACACACACTGTATATCCTGTACGCACCACACACACACTGTATACACCGTATGCACCACACACACATACTGTATACGCCATACACACACACACTGCATACGCCGTACACACCACACACACACACTGTATATGCCGTACGCACCACACACACACACTGTATATGCCATACACACAAACACTGTATACGCCGTATGCACCACACACACTGTATACGCTGTATGCACCCACACACAACACACTCTGTATATGCCATACGCATCATACACACACACTTTATACGCCGTACGCAGCCTCTTGCGCGGTACCACCAGACAGCAGACAAGGGGGATAGCACATGGGGTAGACAGGTCAAAGAAGAGAGCACAGACGGGAGAAGTCAGCACATGGGGAAAGAGAGAGTGGATTGGTGGGTGAGCACATGGGGGGAGAGACTCTCAACGCTGCAAAGCCTGCCCCCATCGTGACATTACCGCCCTCTCGATGCGATAGCATCAGGCCTCCATCTAGTTAATACAATAATTCCCATCTGATAACACTGGCGGCAGAGGTCATAGATCCTTGGGCAACCAAGGAGGACAAATGAAGGAGACACACACCAGGTACAGCAGAGGCATAGTGACACTAACACAGGTCTGGGACACTTTCATTATACCCTCCCAGTGCCCAGTCCCTGATGCCCGGGGTAGTCTGGCAAGGAGGGAAAAGTTATTGAAGATGGTGAAGGAGTACCTAGTCTAAGAGCATTCCAGCATCCTCAGTGTTCCAAAAAGATATCTTTGGAGGAGTTTGGTATAGAAGAACATGACCGGCTGCACAGAGCCTGGACCTCAACACCCATTCAACAGATTTGGGATAAAATAGAATGGAGATTGTGAGCTCAACCATCTCCTCCAACATCAGTGACTGACCTCAAAAATGCTCTTGTTGCTGATTGAGCAAAAATACCTACAGTAATCTCCAAAAAAACAAATGTAAAAAAGTCTTCCCAGAAGAGCAGGAGCTGTTATAGCTGCAAAGGAACCAACTCCATATTAATGCCTATGGATTTAGAATGATCATACAAGGTCATAAAAGATTCTATAAGAGTAATGTGTAGGTGTCCCAATACTTTTGTCATATAGTGTATATGGACAGGGTTCTGTCTGTATATGGGATAATACTTGCAACGATATTGTAGAAGAACTTCATTCTATAAAGATGGCTGTAGTTTCCAAGCTTGGAGACTATATTTACAGCTACATAAAAAAAAATGTAAATGCATTTTTCGATTAGGCACAAGGGGGTGGTAAGCACCAAAAAGGGAACGCTGCCAAACATGATGTGAAAAAAGACAAAAAAAATCTTGAAATATTCTATTAATACCCAATGTGGTCTAGTCTATTGATAGCGGATTACATTCTGCAGACCAGAAATCCAGATTTCCTTTAAAAAAAATGGTAAACAAGTCCGACTTTCTTGATGTCAGATGTTCTAGATGTTCAGCGATGAATGTAAATCAGTAATGTGAGATAAAGTGATGTAATTACCAGGAATATAATGTTTTAATTATTGTAGTGAAGGGAACAGAAGGTTTGAATTTCAAGCTGATTTCTCCTCCAGCGGCATGAATGCTTGTTCTCCAACGAGTCTGCAAAGAGGAAACTGTCAAATGTAACTATTACAGAATGTTAATCTAAAACATGGGACTACTGAAAGCCCCAGAATGACCCTTCAACAATGCTCAGTTTATTCTGGGTGGCTACGAAATTGCCTTGACTCTTTCTCATTTCCCAATAATTACTGATAATTGTTCCATTCAAAACCAAGAAAAAGGAACAACGGGCTCTTTCAAAGGACAGAGAGCAAGCCTTGTCCAACAGCAGTCCTTTCCGTTGTGAGGTGAGAGGAAGTGTGCAAGAAATTACATCCACAACATGGCAGAATTTTAATTGACTTTGATACTGATGGATAGGAGGGTGAGGGGACAACACTGGCATCATATGTCACCATCCATGGCATTTATGGCATGCTAAGCGTCACATATCTGATTTTCCTCTGCCAAAAATGAAGAGAAAGCAATAATGGACAGGCTACAAGTTGCATTTTTAAAGGCCATTGTAGAGGGAATGAAAGGAGTTGGAAAAATTTTGGTAAAATTTGAAAGAACATTGAAACAGTCCTTTTCTGCCTAGTTATTAAAAAATCTGTTACTTTTTCTGAAATGGGACTGATATCTATTACGACATAATAGTATGTGCAATTCTTGGAACTAGAGCAAAACCAAACAAATGAGACGGAACATAACTTCATATACGTGCGATGGATATTTAACAGACAAAACCCAGAAAAAAACACAAATAATATGAGCATACACTCTGTATAATAATAGCATATGTAAATAATATAGGGTAATCAGTTAACAGTATTTTTATAAAAAAAAGTGTAAAAAAAATCCCACTGCGTCAAGGTTAACCCTATCGGAATGGTCCTATCTTTAGTATTAAAACCTTATTTAGTGTCAGCCGACCTCTATATAGATGGGGCAGAGCAGGACCGGAGTCCGACAGTTCAGACACCTATCCAGGGGAAACTACATAGATGAAATGTCTAGCTCAAAAGGGGGAGCTTGGCACTAATTATGGAGGTTGCAGAAATGGTAGATACAAAGGTCTCTCTACCACATAAGATATAAGACCTTATAGATGGCACATGCTATAGATTTTGCACTGTGCCCAAAAGCTTTAAAAGGGTATTTCCATTTCTTATATTTATGGCATACCACAGAAAATGATACAGAAAATGCCTGAAAAAAAGCTCAACAAAACAATAGAAAGACTCCTCCTATTCCTTTCTATTGTAACACCACATCTTTGCTGGTCAGACTCATATGTTCAGTCATTGAGCATTTCTTGTGGCTATACAAAATAAAAGTGCATGTCACTTCTTTGAAGGCTGCAAAAAACGCTTTATAAAAAAAAAAATTCAAAACTTTGTCAACAAACAAAAATATGCATCTAAAACCTTCCCAAAGAAGGAATATTTCCTTAAGTGTTTCCACTAGAACATTCATTGTTTTTCACCTGCTCAGAAAAAACCTCCCTACTGTGTAATATGGTGGTGTCCCTGAGGGTGTTTCCACACTGCATCATTCACTGATTAAGTAAACTCACCTTTTGCTGGAGTTTTGTAAACCTGAAGCTTCTTTTTTTCACTTCTGGTCGTTTTCTGAGCGATTAGCTGCTTTTTTAACTTCATTGCCAAATATTTTTTGGAGGGATTTTTTTTAGTATTTTTTGGGTCATTTTTTTGAGTGGGTGCCTACATGGTAGAACCCGGCTCCACTACGGATTGAGCATTGTGTCCAGGAGCTTCAACTTTGGTATTTTTCTAATAATTTCTATTCATGGTTTCCCTGATAGAGTCTATAGACCACGATTAATAATTTGGACTTCTCGACGTAGGACATGATAGTAGGTCCTCGTCAGCTGAGGGTTTATATAGAGGGTCCAGGAACAAAGCCCCACCAAACCAGGGAGATGCGATTATGGGGATCTCATGGGTTGCTGTGGAAGCCAGGGGTCTGCTGAAGTCCAGCCTCACTGCCAACCTAGTCCTCCTATGAAGCCCAGCCTGTGACTAGGCTTCATAGGAAAATATTATATTCACTAAATGCTACAATACTGCACTATTAAGTATATCAGATGATTGCAGGTTCAAGTTCCCCATGGGGACTGGGAAGAAAAAAAATCAAAACAATTATTTTAAAAGTAATGAAAAAAGTAAAAATATTTAAAAAGTCAAATCAATCCCCTTTTCTCCATTTAAAAATAAATTAATAACAAACAAATAAAAAAAATAAAATTTGCTCTCGTCACATTCAGATCTCTCAAAATATAAAATTAATTAACCCTATGGTGAACCCTGGTTGAGAAAGGAAATCAAAATGCTAGAATTGGATTTTGGGTCACACACCCTTTTTTTTTATTAAAAAAAATGCAATAAAAAGCAACTAAAATATTGTACACCTCAAAGTGATATCAATACAAATATCAACCTCCACACAAAAAAAAACCTATCCCTCACCACAGATCCATCAATGGAAAAAAAAAGTTATGGGTCTCATAAAATGGAGACAGAAATCAAACTTGTTTGATGAAGTTTTGAATTTTTATCAGTCGCTAAAATATCCCAAAAAAAGTACATACATAAATTTGGTACGGCCCTAATCTCGCTGACCTGGAGGATCACCAGGTCATTTTAGCTATAAGAAGATAACCACAAAAAATAATGGCGGAATTATATTTATTTCACCCCATTTGGAATTTTATTTTTACATTTTTCAATAAATTTTTTGGTAAAATCAATGGTGACATTCCAAGCTGCAACTCGTCCCAGACAAATGAAAAATAAAAATTTTATGGCTCTTGGAAGAAAGGAAAGAAGGGGTTAAGACCACCCTATAATTCAGATGGGGGAGAGATGTACATCATTAAGCAAAAGTAAGAAAAAAGCAAAAGATACTTTTGAAAAAAATCCCCAGAGTGTCTTCTATTAGAGATGTGTTGGGTCTCACATGTGACGGGAGTCTTGAAGTCTCGGAGTCGTCATTCAAGAGAGCGTTGCCTTGAATGAATGACATACAGAACAGCTGCTTATTCCGGGTGGTCATGTATTCCAGAGCCCCCAGATATTTGGGATCGTATAAATCCTCCTGAGTGCTATTATCCCTTTATAAAGCACCATCATTTATTACAACTCAGCAGCCACAAATTAGCATTGGTTCTTTTGCCACCGGAGCTTGCAATCTAATAATTGTAATGAATCGGATCATGCCTAATGCAGATATAAAAAGAATATATATTAAATGCCAAAAGTTAACAAAAGAAAATGTTTGCAGAACACATACACATTGTCTGTTTTGGAAAAGGACCTTCTTCTTTCTTCGAACCCCATAAAGTCAAACAGAATACGGAGGACCCAGCACGTGCGTTTAATAAACGTAACTTTTTTTTAAATTAAGACACTGTAATTCCTCATGTCACCTGCGGAAGTGCTGCAGGGTAAGAGAACAGTTGCTGGATTGACCAACAGATTAGAGTTGATGGTTAGGTAGCATCATCAGAGGGACATCTTGGGGCATCTGAAATAATACGTTGAGGAAGAGTCATCGGGGCAATCTTTTTGTTTTCTCTTAAAAGACATGCTCTTGCTACCCTACCTGAGAGCAGCACGATTTAGAGGCGAAGACCTTGATTCCAGAAATGTGTCACTTACTGGGCTGCTTGCTGCAGTTTTGATAACATCATTGTTTCCGTTCACTTCCCCAGTTCAGATGAGGCTGGTTTGGCTCATTTAGAGGTAGGAGATTAGTGATAGGGACATCCATATTTAGGTTCACCTTCTCGTGGTTGGATGGCTTTTGCACTTTTGATCAAAAAAATGAAACCTTGGGTTTTTAATGTAAACAGCAAAAGTGGGGTTCATGTATTCAGTAATCGCAGTGTGTATATGTTTATATATTGGCCACATAGCTTATTTGTGCACGTATACATTAATTTAATACTAAATTGTGCGGACCCTATTTTTTACATTTTTTTGCAAAGTCAGTGTTTTCTCTGCAGCAGATCTAGCAGTTCTTTGAATGCTGAGCTCTGAATAACGCTGCTGACATGCACAATGTGGCAAGACTAAGTGCAACACGAAGGGATGAGTGGAAGGGAGCCCAAAACTAGGGAAGAGGGGAGTGGAGACCCGTAGTCAGATCTAAAGTCACACTGTCTGCCCTAAACGTCCCTATATAGGTTCTGCACCTATCGCTGATCAGGAACCTAATCCCTGCCTGATCCTGGCAATAAGCCCTGCTTAGGGAAGGACTGGGTGTGCACTAGTCAATCCCCTCTACAACTAAAGACAGCTGGGATAGACGAACAAGGGGAACACTTAGCTTGAGTAGACTCAGAGAGATAACACAGACGTCCTCCAGCAACACCAAAGAGGAGGACAGCCGACCTCTATAGGTCCAAGCCTCAACAGGGAAACTGGAAATATCACCGGCGATTCACAGAAGCAGATTGAGAGTCTATAAACACCCAGTCCAGGTGTGTCAATTAGAGCCGGGGGAGGTAACCACTGAGTCAAAGAGTCAGAAGGACTAGGAAGGCGTCTGCAAAGCCAACCACAGAGACCTTCTGCTGTCAGATGCTGTGCGACTGTCTGCAGCCCGTGACATACCCGTAACACCCACCCACACCACTGATTGGTAGGTTTCTATGTACACTGTGCATAGGCAGAAATCTGCCAATCAATGGTGGGGCGGGGTTATACAGGGCTCATGCATATGAATGACTACCTAGCAACAGGTTTACCAGTCCTTTAGTGATAATCTCCTGATGATAAAATCCGTTACTCTATCAAAACTACAGCAAGCTGCCCAATAAGTCACACATCAGTGGAATCAGGATCTCTGTCAATACATGCAAAAACCTGGTGAATAATTCCCTTTAAGGAGTCAAAGTTGATAAACACTCCCTTCCAGGCATGATTAATGTCCCAGACGTCAGGATACATTATTACAACGCAGCTCCAGCAACTTCTGGACATCTAGAACAATGTGCTGGAGATATCAAGGCCGGTACACCTCGCTTCAATGCACATATTCTGGATACTGCCAGAAAGGGTTTAATGACTGGAGTGCATGACTCCTTAGACAGGCTGAAACGCCAAGATGACTATTCACCGATAATTCAAATTTATCAGACTTTTTATTACTTTTCTAGCTTAATTTTACACATTCTGCTCCAACAACAAATTTATATAGAAACATCTTTGGAAATCTATAACCATAAGGCAAAACAGAATGGTGGGAGCTAAGGGGCCTAGAATTGTTTTAAAATAATAATTAAATTTTACACAACGTCTTAGTGATTACATTGACATTTACTAATTTTTTTTCTCTTTTTTTGATGGCATAAACGTCAATAAAATGTCTGGATTTTTTAGACCCACATTCTGTACATATCTGCAACCTGTAATATTCTATGAAATATATTGTGGATGCATAGCCATACAGGAGGGTGACTGGGGTCGTATTCCTAAGCCTTTGTGTTTCAGAGCGACGTCTGTTCCATAAAGTAGCCATCTGTTCTACATTCCAATAGAAAGTACAAGAATCGTTGTTCTATGGACCAGGCAGAAAGTATGTGAATAATTTGTTGATCATTATGTATTGATTACTGCAGAGTATGGCCCAGCGTTGGGACCTAAAATGACCTCATTGTGTCCTTCCTCAGGATTTCTGGGCAGAAGTCTTGCCCTTTGTCGGGAAGTCATCACATAGCTAAAACATTTAAGAGGTCTGAAATCTGAGCCTCCCAGGAATTAAGCCTCAAAGCCTTGACTTTACTTTTTTTAGTATGTTGCTTGTACAATCAACTCAAAGTAAAATTTCCAACAAAATCTCTAATTTTTTTGTTAGTATGTTAATATAAAAAACAGCAATTGTTAGTTTTCGTCTTAAATATATGTGATTTTCCATATGGTAATGCAGTAAAGGTAGGAGCAATAGCGGGATCTCATCAGAATCTTCATTTTCAAAATGTTTGCACATAAGGATTCTAAAAAAAAAAAAAGTTATTGTATTCTGGGGGACCTATCCCCCAAATCCATAGATATGATTGAAACTTTGTAGCCTACATTCAAAAGAATATAAAGAATATTGCTCAACCCGATTTTTTGGCAATAAAAAGTTGCATAATTTGGTATAAAAAGTGTGCGGGGATTGGGCTAGGTTCACTTTACTACAGTGTTCTCCGTTGAGCGTTATGTTTGGATTTCTGTCGAAACGCCCAAAAAACAGTATTCCGATAAAAGTCCAATAGAACCGTCACTCGATAAAGCTATCTCACTGTGGACACTGTCTGGCCTCCATCCTGGCAAAAATGTGGTCTATGTCGGCTTTATTCAAATGAATGGCTCCATCGCAGCTCCAAAAGTTGACCTGAATTAAGTTAGGAATCTAAACAGTTCAGCTGCCAATGAGGCACACACCTTTTCAATTATGTAACTTGAAGCTCATTTGCCCCAAAATCTCTAACATGACCCCCAGCTATCACAGATTTTAGTATTGTTGTTCTTCAGTTGAGATAAATGTTCTGTCACGGGGCAGTAGTGGGAAAACAGGGGATGAGGTACCTGGACCCCTGAACTGCTGCTCAGGCTAAGGGGGTGCCCTGTCTTTCCTTAACTTGGGGGTACCCTTGAAGGTAGGGAGGCCCAAGTCATCGACCTGTCTCTATCTCCTGCTTAGCCTGTTATGTTTTGATAGCAGAGGATAATAAGCAAAAACGGCAATACACCAGAGAGGCTGGAACCTATTGGATTGCAGTAACCTGAACTAACCACACAACTAGAGGTAGCCATGGAGCGTTCCTACGTTGATCCTAGACGCCTCGTCACAGCCTGAGAGATAACTACACCTAAAGCAGAAAGATGAAAGCTATCTGCCCCGGAGCAGATCCCCAAAGAAAATAGGAAGCCCCCAAACATGTAATGGCGGTTAGACAAGAAGAAGCACGGACACAGACAGAAAATAGAATGAGCAAACGCTGGGGCCCAATCTGACTAGACAGAAAAGTACAGGAAAGGATACTCACTGCAATCCCAAAAAAAACCTAAAAAATACCAACTCTTCTGATTGCAAAAACACCTGAGATCACACGATCTCTACCACCTAATCAGATCTCTGGTGTAACAAAACTAAGCCGCAGCCACTGAAAAAAACAGGAAAAAGCAAATGAACAAACAACAGTGGCTCCAGATAAACTGAGAGGAGCACAAGCCCAGGAGGGACCTGGCTGACCTCCACAAAAGTGCAGGGAACAATGCAAAAAGCAAGCACAAAAATAAAAGCAGAAAACATCTTATCTGATAGCAGAAGATGCAGGCAAGACTCAGCAAACTTCCAAATGAACCAGGAACCACAATTGAGACAAGAACAATTGATCACCGGCAACCATCATGAGAGGGAACCTCCCTTATATCAGACCAGTCCGTGATCCCAGATTGCCATTCCTCGCTGAAAGGCTCAGTACTGTCTGTAACCACCAGAGGGAGCCTCTGCTCAGAAACCATCTCTAGCACATTCATAACAGTACCCCCCCCTTGAGGAGGGGTCACTGAACCCTCACTTGTGCAACCAGGCCGATCAGGATGAGCTCGGTGATAGGCACGGATCAGTCTCCTAGCATGGATGTCTGAAGCAAACACCCAAGAATTGTCCTCCTGACCATAACCTCTCCACTTAACCAAATACTGGAGTTTCTGTCTAGAAAAATGAGAATCCAATATTTTCTCAACCACATACTCCAGATTGCCCTCAACCAAAACAGGGACAGGAGGCGCAGCCATAGGAACCACTGGCTCGACAAACCTCTTCAATAAGGACTTGTGGAACACATTATGGATCTTAAATTTCCCTGGAAGAAGCAAACGGAAGGAAACAGGATTAAGAATCTCCATAATCTTATAAGGTCCAAAGAACCTAGGCTTAAACTTTGGAGATGCAACCCTCATAGGGATATTTCTTGAGGACAACCAAACCAAGTCCCCCACTTTAAACCGAGGACCATCAGTCCTATGCCGGTTGGCAAACCGTTGGGCCTTCTCCTGAGAGAGAGACAAACTCTCCACTACCTGGTCCCAAATCTGCTGCATTCACTCCATAACAGAGTCAACACCCGGACAGACAGAAGCCTCCGCCTGTCCCGAAGAAAATCGAGGGTGAAACCCAAAATTGCAGAAAAATGGAGACATCAAGGTGGCAGAGCTAGCCCTATTATTAAGAGCAAACTCAGCCAAAGGCAAAAAAGAGACCCAGTCATCTTGATCAGCAGACACAAAACATCTCAAATAAGTCTCCAAGGTCTGGTTTTTTCTCTCGGTTTGTCCATTGGTCTGAGGATGAAAAGCAGAGGAGAAAGATAATTGAACACCAAGTTTAGAACAAAATGTCCTCCAAAATCTGGAAACAAACTGGACTCTCTGTCAGACACAATGTTCTCCGGAATACCATGTAACCGAACCACGTGCTGAAAGAACAAAGGCACCAATTCGTAGGAGGAAGGCAACTTAGGTAATGGCACAAGATGTATCATCTTGGAAAACCTATCACAGATTACCCAAATAACAGTCATTCTCTGAGAAACAGGGAGGTCGGAAATAAAATCCATAGAGATATGGGTCCATGGCCTCTTGGGCACAGGTAATGGCATTAACAAACCACTAGAGCGAGAGCAAGGCTTGGAGCGAGAGCAAGTCCCACAGGACTGCACAAATTCGCTGACGTCACGAGACAATGTAGGCCACCAAAAGGACTGACTCACCAAGTCTCTGGTACCAAAAATCCCGGGATGACCAGCCAACGCGGAACAATGAATCTCAGACATCACACTCTTCTTCCACTGGTCTGGGACAAACAATTTCCCAATAGGGCAGTGCTAGTTTATCCTCCTGACACCCTTCCAGAGCCAGTCTCAAATTGGGCGAGATGGCGTAAAGAACTACACCCTCTTTCAAAATAACAGTAGGATCAGATAACTCAGGAGAGTCCGCAAAGAAACTCCTCGAGAGGGCATCCGCCTTAACATTCTTAGTGCCAGGAAGAAAAGAAACCACAAAATTAAAACGTGTGAAAAACAAGGCCCACCTGGCCTGTCTAGGATTAAGTCGCTTGGCTGATTCCAGACAAACCAGATTCTTATGGTCCGTGAGGACCACCACCTGATGTTTGGCTACTTCCAGCCAATGTCTCCACTCTTCAAAGGCCCACTTCATGGCCAATAACTCTCGATTACCCACGTCATAATTACGTTCAGTTGGAGAAAATTTTCGAGAGAAAAAGGCACAGGGGTTACTCTTAGAGGTCTCAGGATCTCTTTGGGACAAAACGGCACCTGCCCCAATTTCAGAGGCATCAACCTCCACCTGAAACGGTAGAGAAACATCAGGCTGCCGTAGAACAGGAGCTGAAGTGAATCTCTGCTTAAGTTCCTGAAACGCAGAGACTGCCTCAGAAGGCCAATTCACCACATCAGAACCCTTTTTGGTCAAATCAGTCAATGGTTTAACAATACCGGAGAAATTACCAATAAATTTACGATAAAAATTGGCAAAACCCAAAAATCTCTGAAGAGCCTTTAATGAAGTAGGTTGGACCCAATCACAGATGGCCTGAACCTTGACCGGGTCCATTTCAATAACAGACGGAGACAAAATGAATCCCAGAAATGAGACCTTCTGTACGCCAAAAAGACACTTTGATCCCTTCACATACAGTGCATTCTCTCTCAAAATCTGGAACACAGTCCGAACATGTTTCACATGAGAGTCCCAGTCATTGGAAAAAATCAAGATATCATCCAAATAAACAATCAGAAATTTATCAACAAAATCCCTGAAAATATCATTCATGAAGGATTGGAAGACGGAAGGAGCATTAGTGAGCCCAAAGGGATCACTAGGTACTCAAAATGCCCTTCTGGGGTATTAAACGCCGTCTTCCATTCATCCCCGTGCTTAATGCGAATAAGGTTATACGCCCCCCTGAGGTCAAGCTTGGTAAACCAACTAGCACTTTTCACCCTGGAAAATAGGTCAGAAATCAAGGGTAACGGATATTGATACTTCACAGTGATCTTATTCAAGAGACGATAATCAATACACGGCCTCAATGAACCATCCTTTTTGGCCACAAAGAAAAAACCGGCACCCAAGGGTGAAGAGGATGGTCTGATATGACCCTTCTCCAATGACTCCTTGATATAAGATCGCATAGCATCGTGTTCAGGTACAGACAAGTTAAAAAGGCGACCTTTAGGAAATTTACCACCAGGCACTAATTCAATAGCGCAATCATAGCTCCTGTGAGGGGGCAAGGATGCAGATTTACTTTCACTAAATACATCCGAAAAATCAGTCAAAAAGTCAGAAACATCCTGAGACTGGGGAGAAGCAGAAAAAACAGGAGTGTCGGCATTAACACATTGGCAGCCCCAACTGGTCACAGACACAGATTTCCAATCCAAAACAGGATTATGAGACTGTAACCAAGGGAAACCTAGCACAATAATGTCATGCAGATTATACAGCACCAGAAATTGCAACTCTCCTGATGATCTGGTTCAACCCTCATTATCACCTGAGTAGAAAACTGGGGTTTATTCTCCGCCAAAGGGGTAGAATCAATGCCCAGTAGGGGAATAGACTTCCACAGGGGATCATGGGAAACCCACAACGTTTGGCAAAGTCAAAATCCATCAGGTTAATAGCTGCTCCTGAATCAACAAAAGCCTGAGCAGAAAATGTGGACAGGGAGCAAATCAGGGTAACAGTCAACAGAAATTTAGTCTGAACACTACCCAAGACAACTGAGCGTGCAAAATGTCTTCCCCGCTTAGGGCAGACTGAAATAGCATGAGAGGCGTCACCACAGTAGAAACATAACCCATTGCACTTTCGAAACTCATGACGCTGTGCCCCAGAAATCACTCTATCACACTGCATGGGCTCAAGCTGGCTCACAAGGCAACACTATCTCACGCATACCTCTGCGCTCACGCAAACGTCTGTCAATTTGAATAGCCAATGACATAGAATCATTGAGACCAGAGGGAGCAGGGAATCCCACCATAACATCCTTTACATTCTCTGACAGCCCCTTCCAAAAAAGGGCTGCCAAAGCATCATCATTTCATTTGGTCAGGACTGCCCACTTTCGGAATTTCTGACAGTACAACTCAGCGTCTTCAAGACTATGATTTAATGCCAACAAGGTTTTTTCAGCTTGATCAGTGACATTAGGTTCATCGTACAATAACCCCAGAGCCAGAAAAAATACATCAACATCATTCAAAACAGGATCCCCAGGTGTCAGGGAAAAAGCCCAAACCTGAGGGTCGCCGCGCAGGAGAGAGATGACAATTTGAACCTGCTGTGCTGCGTTCCCTGAGGACTTAGGCTTTAAGGCAAAAAACAGCTTACAGTTATTTTTGAAATTCAGAAATTTAGCCCGATCCCCCAAAAACAAATCTGGCATGGGAATCCTAGGTTCCACAACCGGCAACCCAGCAAGATAGGTAGCAATACTCCGAACCTCAGTGGCAAGCTGATCCACACGGCCAGACAACTGTACAAGCTCCATTGAGAGAAAAAAAAATCCTCCTCAGCACCCAGAGAAAAAGAGGGAAAAAAATGCAACAAACAGGGAAAAAAAAATCTCTGACAACTCTGACAACTTTTTTTTTTTTTTTTCTTTCCACACTATTTTTCCCTTCTGTGAGTACCATACAATTTTCAATTTGGGCCGGTGATACTGTTATGTTTTGGTAGCTGAGGATAATAAGCAAAAACGGCAATACACCAGAGAGGCTGGAACCTATTGGATTGCAGTAACCTGAACTAACCACACAACTAGAGGTAGCCGTGGAGCGTTCCTACATTGATCCTAGACGCCTCGTCACAGCCTGAGAGATAACTACACCTAAAGGCAGAAAGATGAATGCTATCTGCCCCGGAGCAGATTCCCAAAGAAAATAGGAAGCCCCCAAACATGTAATGGCGGTTAGACAAGAAGAAGCACGGACACAGACAGAAAATAGAATGAGCAAACGCTGGGGCCCAATCTGTCTAGACAGAAAAGTACAGGAAAGGATACTCACTGCAATCCAAAAAAACCCCTAAAAAAATACCAAACTCTTCTGATTGCAAAAACACCTGAGATCACACGATCTCTACCACCTAATCAGATCTCTGGTGTAACAAAACTAAGCTGCAGCCACTGAAAAAAACAGGAAAAAGCAAATGAACAAACAACAGTGGCTCCAGATAAACTGAGAGGAGCACAAGCCCCCGGAGGGGACCTGGCTGACCTCTACAGAAGTGCAGGGAACAATGCAAAAAGCAAGCACAAAAATAAAAGCAGAAAATATCTTATCTGATAGCAGAAGATACAGGCAAGACTCAGCAAACTTCCAAATGAACCAGGAACCACAATTGAGACAAGAACAATTGATCATCGGCAACCATCATGAGAGGGAACCTCCCTTATATCAGACCAGTCCGTGATCCCAGATTGCCATTCCTCATTGAAAGGTTCAGTACTGTCTGTAACCACCAGAGGGAGCCTCTGCTCAGAAACCATCTCTAGCACATTCATAACATTAGCCCTGAGCTAAACCCCCACCCCCTCCCCAGGAGGTGAGACAGGGAATAATGTGAATTGCACCAATATAACAAAAGGAATGAAAAGACAGACACCTAGGGATTAACTCAACTAAAAAACAAAACTTAGCTTTCTTTGCTGCAAAGCACAGCACAGCAGAGTAAGGCACCAGATCACAGTATACAGCTGCAGCACCAGAAAAGCTCTTGACTCCAGCTTGGTTGGTCTTCAAAGAGGAAGTGTATCACCAAAGGTCAGCTGACGCATCAGGTGACCTTTTAAAGGATGGTGGGAGTGGTCACCACCTGCACCAAACAACTCAGCAGCAATGTAATTACACCAGCGGCCACAGGGGCAAAAGACTGACATTAACCCCCGATGGCCTTAAAGGAAAAAAGTTTTAAAATGAATAGCAAAATCTGCCACAGATCCAAAAATGGATCGTGACATGTTCCCATTGTTCCTATGTTCTATTCTATTGTTGTGTCTTGCATAAAGTCAGCCATGCCATTGACATATTTTTGGGTTAATGTGCCTTTAAAGAATGGTGATTACTGTCCACGTCTGTGCAGAGAAGGCAGGTGGAGATCGGGTCCCCAATCATCTGTGGCACTGCATGGCTCCACAGAAGGAAGGAGACTAGTCTATAACTATAGTGCTGAGTTTCGGCGGCTCTAGGAGTCACAAGGGTGGCATAGTGTGCAAGCAGAAATTAACAAACCAATATCCAGAACATATAGGTAATTAGCTCTTCAAATAACCATAAATATTCCCCTCTAATGACCGTTGTCAAATAGGGTTTACACTATATGCTAATAGCTTCTTTGTTCATTGATGATTTATGATCATAGTATTGGGTCTTTGACTCATTGTGGCGCCTCCTTGTAGTGAGACATTTTTTGCTCTTTTATCTTATACACAGTTTTTTAATTGATCTTCAATAAATATGTTATTTTAATATTTTTGGATCTCTTCTTGTCTCTATTTGACAACTGTCATTAGAGGGGGATATTTATAGTGTGCAAGCAGTAAACTGTGAAATTGAGCTCTGAGTAAGTGTGTCTGGTGAGTAATTGTGTTTTGAGACTGAGTAGTTTCTGGACATTCTTCAGCTAACTTGTTGCATTGCAACACAAGCTTTGACCAGAGGGAGAGAGAGAAAGAAAGAATCCTTGCCTTCATGGTGCCTTAGTTCAATCTGCTTAGTGTACTGTAACCATCAAGTTGTCTACTAGAGACTACAACCACCAAGATGTGTGCCAAATTCTGTAACCACCAAGCTGGGTGCCACAGAGTCTAACTGCTAACTCCAAGCTGTGTACCATAGAGTGTTACCACCAAGCTGTGTGCAATACAGTGCAACCACTAAACTGTGTGCCATAGAGTATAGAGTGTTATGAATGTGTAAAAAAACATATAGAGTGCTTTCAGTGGGAGAAGCAAAATAGGAATCTTGTGAGTATGATACCTTTTAATGGCTAACAAAATATAGTTTAAGATGTCATTTTTAATTCAAGGTTACCATCCCACCTCCATTGAGGACCAGATCACTAGGGCCACAAGGATCCCTAGAAGTCAACTACTTCAATACAGGAAAAGAGAGGAAAATCACCGTGTACCTCTGGTAGTGACCTACAACCCACAGCTTGAAATACTGAGAAAAACGGCTAAAAAACTTCACCATATACTACACAAGGACGACCAGTTAAAAATATTATTCAAAGACCCCCCCTTGCTGTGTTACAGGCAACCTCCAAATTTAAGAAACATCATGATCCGAAGTTCAATGCCCTCAGATTCACCAAGAGGGACATATCCTTGCAATGGGAGAAGATGCAAAACTTGCAGTCATATAGAAACCAGCGACAAGATCCAAATCCCCAACACACAGCAAAACTATAAGATCCCCGGGACATTCACATGTTCCTCCTCTAATGTGGTATATTTAATTCTATGCAATATATGTCCTGTGGGTGGCCTCTATGTTGGAGAAACAGGACAGAGACTGAGAGCAAGGATGAGGTCTCATCGTCATACGATTACAGACAAAAAAACCCATCTACCAGTGGCTAAACATTTCTGTGGTCCAAGACACAACATAGACAATATGAAAATGTTCATTCTAAGAGGCAATTTCCAATCGCAAAACCATCGCAGAGTTTGGGAAAGCAAATTCATTAACATCTTTGATTCTATTCACACAGGACTCAATTTGTCAGGAGGTTTCATGTCGCATTACCAAATCTGAACAACTTCCTCCAAAAACAATGGAGACACCATCAGTCCTTTGATCTCACATGCATATGGGGTCCATGAAACTTTCACACCACTTATCTAATCTTACCTAATTAAGGATTCTCTCTTTAAGCTCAGTGTTTGTCTATTTCAGTGTTTGTTTATTTAAATGCCCATGTATCACACCATGCCTTTGCTTTTCACTGTATATAATTTGGTTTCTTCAAATATTTTGCTATACCAGCCTGATGAAGAGACGTAAGCAGTCTCAAAAGCTCGCCCTCTAATATCTTAAACTATATTTTGTTAGCCATTTAAAAGGTATCATACTCACAAGATTCCTATTTTGCTTCTCCCACTGAAAGCACTCTATATGTTTTTTTCTACTGGCTAACACGGTACCAAACCAATCTTTTTTCGTTTATGAATGTGTAAGAAATGAATTCTGAGCAGAAGCTCCCTCTGGTGGTTACAAACAGTACTGAACCATTCAATGAAGATTGTGAAGATTGGCAATCAGGAGTTACAGACTGGTCTTATATAAGGGAGGTTCCCTCCCATCAGGGTTGCCGGTGATCAATTGTTCTTGTCTCAACTTTGGTTCCTGGTTCACTTGGAAGCTTGCTGAGTCTTGCCTGCATCTTCTGCTAACAGATAAGATATTTTCTGCTTTTATTTTTGTGCTTGCTTTTTGCATTTTTTCCTGCACTTCTGTGGATGTCAGCCAGGTCCCCTCCAGGGGCTTGTGCTCCTCTCGGTTTATCTGAGCCACTGTTATTTGTTCATTTGCCTTTTCCAGTTTTTTCAGTGGCTGCGGCTTAGTTTTGTTACACCAGAGAACTAATTTAGGTGGTAGAGGTCGTGTGATCTCAGGTGTTTTTGCAATTAGTAAAGTTGGTATTTTTTTAGGGTTTTTTGGATTGCAGTAAGTGTCCTTCCTATCCTTTTCTTTCTAGGAAGATTGGGCCCCAACGTTTGCTCATACTATTTTCTGTCTGTGTCTGTATTTCCTCTTGTCTAACCGCCATTACATGTTTGGGGGCTTCCTATGTTCTTTGGGGATCTGCTCCGGGGCAGATAGCTTTCCTCTTTCTATCTGTAGGTGTAGTTAGCCTCTCAGGCTGTGACGAGGCGTCTAGGACCAACGTAGGTACGCTCCACGGCTGCCTTTAGTTGTGGTGGTTAGTCAGGGTACTGCAATCCAGTAGATTCCAACCTCTCTGGTGTATTGCCGTTTTTGCCTGCTCTCCTCAGCTACCAAATCATAACAATAGAGTCTGTGTGCCATAGAGTGTAACCACCAAGCTGTGTGAAACCACCAAGATGTGTTTAATAAAGTATTACCACCAAGCTGTATTCTATTGAGTGTAACCGCAGCTGTGTGCCATATAGTGTAACCACCTAGATGTGTGCTATAGAGTGTAACCACCAAGCTGTGTGAAACTACCAAGATGTGGGCAACAAAGTGTAAGCACTAATCTGTGTGCCATAGAGTCTAACCACCAAGCTTGGTGCCATAGAGTGTAACCATCAAGCTGTCTGAAACCACCAAGATGTGTTCAATAAAGTATAACCACCAAACTGTATTCTATTGAATGTAACATCCAAACTGTGTGCTATAGAGTGCAACCACCAAGGTGTGTACTATAGAGTGTAACCACCAAGCTGTGTGAAACCACCAAGATATGTGCAACAAAGTTTAAGCATCAAGCTGTGTGCCATAAAGTATAACCACCAAGCTGTGTGGCATAGTGTAACCACCAAGCCGTGTGCCATATAGTTCAATCACCAAACTGTGTGCCATAGAGTGTAACCACCAAGCTGTGTGCCATAGAGTGTAACCACCAAGCTGTGTGCCATAGAGTGTAACCACCAAACTGTGTGTCATAGAGTGTAAGCACCAGGCTGTGTGCCATAGAGTGTAACCAACAAGCTCTGTGCCATATACTGCAACCACTAAACTGTGTGCCATAGAGTGTAACCACCAAGCTCTGTGCCATAGAGTGCAGCCACCAAGCTTGTGCCATAGAGTGTAGCCATCAAGCTCTGTGCCAGAGTGTAACCACCAAGCTGTGTGCGATAGAGTGTAACCACCAAGCTGTGTGCCATAGAATGTAACCAACAAGCTATGTGCCATATAGTGCAACCACTAAACTGTGTGCCATAGAGTGTAACCACCAAGCTGCGTGCCATAGAGTGTAACCAACAAGCTATGTGCCATATACTGCAACCACTAAACTGTGATGGAGCAAGAATTACGTCCTGGAGCAAATATAAAACGAACAGTAAATGCGCACTTCACAAAAATTACCTCCTCACAATAAATGCCCCCCGAAGAAGCTGGATTGGCGAAACATGCGTCGGGGCACGTTCCTGGACGGCACATTCTTTTTTCCCAATATGGGTAAGCACTTCGGCACTTTCTTGACATGCACCCTGTAGGGCATCTGTAGGAGGCATTGACCTTATACTAATTTCAATCAACCTCTGCCTGCGGATTTGCATAGTTTTTGGGATATTAGCGGTGTTTTTTCGGTACTTTATTTACGATTACATTTACTTATTAGCACAATGTATTGTACTGATTTAACTATTATAAATCCCTATTTCACTTTGGGGATTTATTTTCTTGTGAACAAATCTGCTGATTCTTCTTAATTTACCTATATTTCCCAATATATCCCAATACCATAACCATTATTACTTCCCTTCATTTATTGTGAGGAGGTAATTTTTGTGAAGTGCGCATTTACTGTTCGTTTTATATTTGCTCCAGGACGTAATTCTTGCTCCATCACTATTTCACTTACATTTAATTGATTATTGTGAACAAAGGTTTTTATATAGTTTTCAATAAAAAATATTTTTTAATTGAAATTTGTATACTCTTTATTAATTATGGGCTGAATGCTCCGATTCTTTCGTAAGGCATGAACATTTAGGGAGTTGCTCTGGTCCAATTTTGGAACCATGTTAAGATACGTTACCCATGGTTTTGGTTTAATAAAACCACTAAACTGTGTACCATAGAGTGTAACCACCAAGCTCTGTGCCATAGAGTGTAGCCACCAAGCTTGTGCCATAGAGTGTAGCCATCAAGCTCTGTGCCAGAGGGTAACCACCAAGCTGTGTGCGATAGAGTGTAATCACCAAACTGTGTGCCATAGAGTGTAACCAACAAGCTCTGTGCCATGTACTGCAACCACTAAACTGTGTGCCATAGAGTGTAACCACCAAGCTGTGTGCCATAGAGTGTAGCCACCAAACTATGTGAAACCACCAAGATGTGTTCAATAAAGTGTAACCACCAAGCTGTATTCTATTGAGTGTAACCGCCAAGCTGTGGGCCATATAGTGCAACCACCAAACTAAGTGCTATTGCCTGTGACAGCTTTGATCTATGCCACATCTGGAGTAAAGTTACATCTTTTAACCCCTTAACGACCGCCGATACGCCTTTTAACGGCGGTCATTAAGGGTACTTAAACCACAGCGCTGTTAATTAATGGCGCTGTGGAAAAAGTGAATAGCGCCCCCCAGAGGCGCATTTTCTCCGGGGTCTCGGCTACCGGGGGTAGCCGAGACCCCTGAGAACATGAATCGGGTCGGTTTTTACCGACACCGATGTTGCGATCGCCGTTATTAACCCTATAACGGCGACCGCAACAACAAAAAAAAAAGTTTTGCCATTTAATTTCTCTGTCCACTGATATCATCGGACATCAGAGGACAGAGAAAAAGGGTCCCCGGGACCCCCATGTGGCCCCCGATCCCCTCCATGTGGACCCAGGGCCCTCCGGTGTCCCCCGGTGCCTGCGCTGTTAAGAAAATGGCGGGCGCATGCTCAGTGCGCCCGCCGCTATGTGCCGCTGTGCTGGGGGGGGATGGGCAAATATTCTCTGGGGTCTCGGCTACCAGGGGTAGCCGAGACCCCAGAGAACATGATCCGGGTCGGTATTCACCGATCCCGGTGTTGCGATCGTGGCTATGCAAGCATAGACGCGATCGCAAAAAAAAAAAAGATTTCTCTCCCCTCTGATGTGATCGCACATCAGAGGGGAAAAAATGAGGGTCCCCGTGTCCCCCTGAACCCCCCTATACTTACCGGTGTCCTCTGGCAGGTCCCCCTGGCCTCCGATCATCCCGGTCTTCTTCCTGCAAAAAAATAATGGCGGCAGATTCAAATTTTTTTTCATTCATTCTCATAAAAGTACATTTTGATCACTGTGATAAACGATCGCGTTATGCTATACCGTTACCAGCCCGTCAACGCTATGTGTTGAACGGGCTGGTAAAACGCAAAATGAACCTAGCCTTAGGGTTAGGGTTATAATTGGGGTTAGAATTAGGGTTAGGGTTACAATTAGGGTTAGGGTTAAAATTAGGGTTAGGGTTACAATTAGAGTTAGGGTTACAATTAAGGTTAGGGTTACAATTAGGGTTGGAATTAGGGTTGGGATTTAGGTTAGGATTAGGGTTGGGATTAGGGTCTAGGGGTGTGTTGGGATTAGGGTTGGAGCTAGAATTGAGGGATTTCCACTATTTAGGCATATCAGGGGGTCTCCAAACACGACGTGGCGTTCAAAAAGTCAAATGGCGCTCCCTCCCTTCCGAGTCCTGCCGTGCGCCCAAACAGTGGTTTACCCCAACTATGGGGTATCAGCGTACTCAGGACAAATTGCACACCAATTTTGGGGCTCTAATTTCTCCTGTTACCCTTGGGAAAATAAAAAATAGCTGGCTAAAAAAATCATTTTTGAGAAAAAAAATGATTTTTTATTTTCACAGCTCTGCGTTTATAAATTTCTGTGAAACACTTGGTGGTTCAAATGCTCACCACACATCTAGATAAGTTCCTTAAGGGGTCTAGTTTCCAAAATGGGGTCACTTGTGGGGGGTTTCCACTGTTTAGACACATCAGGGGGTCTCCAAACACGACGTGGCTTTCAAAAAGTCAAATGGGCGCTCCCTCCCTTCCGAGCCCTGCCGTGCGCCCAAACAGTGGTTTACCCCAAATATGGGGTATCAGTGTACTCAGGACAAATTGCACACCAATTTTGGGGTTATAATTTCTCCGGTTACCCTTGGGAAAATAAAAAATAGCTGGCTAAAAAAATCATTTTTGAGAAAAAAAATGATTTTTCATTTTCACGGCTCTGCGTTTATAAATTTCTGTGAAGCACTTGGGGGTTCAAAGTGCTCACCACACATCTAGATAAGCTCCTTGGGGGTCTAGTTTCCAAAATGGTGTCACTTGCAGGGGGTTTCTACTGTTTAGGTACATCAAGGGCTCTGCAAACACAACATGACGCCCGCAGAACATTCCATCAAAGTCTGCATTACAAAATGGCGCTCCTTCCCTTCCAAGCACTCCCATGCGCCCAAACAGTGGTTTCACCCCACATGTGGGTATCAGCGTACTCAGGAAAAATTGCACAACAACTTTTTGGGTCCAATTTCTCCTGTTACCCTTGGGAAAATAAAAAAAATAGCGGGCTAAAGAATAATTTTTGAGGAAAAAAATGATTTTTTATTTTCACGGCTCTACGTTTATTAATTTCTGTGAAGCACTTGGGGGTTCAAAGTGCTCACCAACATCTAAATAAGTTCCTTAAGGGGTCTAGTTTCCAAAATAGTGTGATTTGTGGGGGTTTTTGACTGTTTAGGCGTATCAGGGGCTCTCAAACGCGACATGGCGTCCAATTTCAATTCCAGCCAATTTTGGTTTGAAAAAGTCAAACGGCGCTCCTTCCCTTCCAAGCCCTGCCGTGCGCCCAAACAGTGGTCCCACCCCACATATGGGGTATCAGCGTACTCAGGACAAATTGGACAACAACTTTTGTGGTCTAATTTCTCCTGTTACCCTTGGGAAAATAAAAAATTGGGGACTAAACGATCAGGTTTGTGGAAAAAATATGACTTTTTATTTTCATGCCCGGGAGTTATAAACTTCTGTGAAGCACTTGGGGGTTCAAAGTGCTCACCACACATCTATATAAGTTCCTTAGGGGGTCTAGTTTCCAAAATGGTGTCACTTGTGGGGGGTTTCCACTGTTTAGACACATTAGGGCCTCTACAAACGCGACATGGCGTCCAGCCAATTCTGAGTTTAAAAAGTCAAACGGCGCTCCTTCCCTTCAAGCTCTGCCATGCACCCAAACAGTGGTTTACCCCCACATATGGGGTATCAGCATGCTCAGGACAAATTGCACAAAAACTTTTGGGGTCTTGTTACCCTTGGGAAAATAAAAATTGGGGTAAAAAGATTGTTTTTGTGGAAAAAATATGATTTTTTATTTTCACTGTTCTATGTTATAAACTTCTGTGAAGCACTTGGAGGTTCAAAGTGCTCACCACACATCTAGATAAGTTCCTTAGGGGGTCTAGTTTCCAAAATGGGGTCACTTGTGATGAGTTTCCACTGTTTAGACACATCAGGGCCTCTACAAACGCGACATGGCGTCCAGCCAATTCTGCGTTGAAAAAGTCAAACGGCGCTCCTTCCCTTGCGACCTCTGCCGTGCGCCCAAAAATTGGTTTACCCTCACATATGGGGTATCGGCTTATTCAGGAATAATTGCACAACTAATTTTGTGGTTCATTTTTTCTTTTAACAGTTGTGAAAATAAAAAAAATAGGTTCCGAAGTAAAGTTTTTGCAAAAAAAGTTAAATGTTAATTTTTTCCTTCCACCATTTTGAAGCACGTAAAGGGTTAATAAACTTCTTGAATGTGGTTTTGAGCACCTTGAGGGGTGCAGTTTTTAGAATGGTGTCACTTTTGGGTATTTTCTATCGTATAGACCCCTCAAAGTGACTTCAAATGTGATGTGGTCCCTAAAATAAAAATGGTGTTGTAAAAATGAGAAATCGCTGGTCAACTTTTAACCCTTATAACTTCGTAACAAAAAAAAATTTTGGTCCCAAAATTGTGCTAATGTAAAGTAGACATGTGGGAAATGTTATTTATTAAGAAATTTGTGTGACACATCTCTCTGATTTAAGGGCATAAAAATTTAAAGTTTGAAAATTGTTAAATTTTCCAAATTTTCGCCATATTTCCGTTTTTTTCATAAATAAACACAAGTCATATCAAAGAAATTTTACCACTAACGTGAAGTACAATATGTCACGAAAAAACAATCTCAGAATCAGCGGGATTCGTTAAAGCGTTCCAGAGTTATAACCTCATAACGTGACAGTGGTCAGAATTGTAAAAATTGGCCCTGTCATTAAGCTGCAAAATGGCTCTGTCACTAAGGGTTAATACCAGAACCAAGTTCATCCGTGTTACTACGCCATACATATGAGGGCTTGTTTTTGGCAGGACGAGTTGTACTTTTCAATGACACCATTCATTTTACCACACAGTGTACTCAAAAATGGGAAACAAATTCCAAGTCCTGTGAAATTGTGAAAAAAATACAATTCTGACATTGTTTTTGGGAATTGTTTTTACGGTGTACATTTTGTGGTTAAAATCACCATACAATATGATTCTCCTACTCAATACGATTACGGCAATACCAAACATGTCCAGTTTTTTCATTTTAGTGGTGAAAAGAAATGTGAAGTTTGCAAAAAAAGTTTTTGGAGTTGTGTCGCCATTTTTCGAGACTGGTAACATTTTTATTTTTGGTCCAATGGTGCTGAGTGACAGATTATTTGTTGAGGGGCGAGACGACGTTTTTATTATTTCCATTTTGGGACAGATGTGCCTCTTTGATCGCTTTTTACAGCATTTTTGGAGAAACTGTGGCAACCAAAAAAATGTAATTTTGCCGTTCTTGAATTTTTTCCATTTACAGTGTTTACCCATCAGGTTGTTTTTATATTTTGACAGATCGGACTTTTCTGAATGCAGCAATATGACGTGTTAATTTTTTACATTTTTTTGATATCTTTATTTTCAATGGAAGAAAAGGTTGGTGATTTGAACTTTTATTTATTCTTTTTTCCTATTTTTGAAAAGTTTTTCTTTTTTTTACTTTCACCTGATTTTGTGAAGATGCGATCATCCGATCACTTGGGCTATATGCAGCGATGCCTCTAAGTTAAATGCTGCTGTCAGAGTTTGACAGCGGCATTTAATACACAGCCATCGCCTGCCGGGTACGAGGCGGGCTCGCTGCGTGAGCCCGCCCCATAAACCCTCTTCCAGCTTGCTTATACGGCGCATGTCGTGAAAGGGTTAATGCATGCACAATATTGCCACTGAGACGCATGTTATCTTACACGAAGCTGGAAGTGTTTTAAAGTTCAGCTAAAGTTGAATCACCTTTTTTCTCTTTTTAAGCATGACCTGTTTATGTGTACCCTGCTTTGAAGTGAGGATGTCCTGTAGCCAGTAAGTTCAAGTTAATGATGGAGGTTGCAGCAGAGGACTTTGCAATATTTATATGTGTAGCCCTGGTGTTAGGCACACGCAGTACCCTGGAGAGTGTGTGGCGAGACAGCAGTTTAATGCTAAATATTCATTCACTCAACATATACTAGACACACCCTTAGGGTAGTGGGGTTTACTCTTGAGGGAGTGGTCAAGGCGTATGTGTTAGAGTGATTTAGGCAGTCTAGTTCCTGTCTTCGGACAGAGAAGACGTCTGGAGTTTAGTTCCTGACTTCAGAGAGAGAAGACGTCTGGAGGGAGGAAGCAGTCCAGATTGCTCTATCATCAGTTCGGAAAGTGGAGTCTAGTATAGGTGCTTTAATTCACCTTAGCCTAGTCAGAGCTGTACCTCATCAGCATACACTGGAAGGAAAGAAGAAGTTTAGTGCAGAAAGTCTTCAGTATCCTGTCTAAAGGACGGTATAAGGTTCAGAGACGTGCTCCTGCCTATTGAAAACTGAGCATCTGTAACTAACTTTGAAGTGAAGGAAAAGAAAGAAGTGACTACTCGACCCTTGGCTAGTGTGAGTGCTTATGTTACCAGCGAGGACAAGGCGAAAGGCACAGTGGTTTATTGGAATAGTGCTTACGGATTGAAGAAGTCCTGCACATTGCTACCGGTCACTGGGGACCGAAGGATCACTACTGTTTCAAGCATAGTGATAAGAAAACCAGGAATTTACCGGACCTTAGGTCGCGGCAAACAAGCCCCTTATAGTCAGTACGTAACTGGGGTCAGGGGGAGTGAAGACTTTGAATCAGTGCACGATAAGATAAGAATTCAGCTCCCTCGCAGGAAGGCTCCTAACACAAAGCTGACTGGGCGGTACAGCTATAGATTAGCTGGAGTTATTGAGGGAACTACGCTTCAGGCTGGTTGTACTCATTGTATTGGAAGTAAAGGAGGCCCCTAACTTGTCCAGCTGCTGTCTCAAGATACACTCTCCTTGGATCAGCCTCCCTGGGACCTGCCTGAACATCTTACAAGTAAAGGTATGGAAAGACGCTGACCGTGTGAGACTGTGTTATTTACCTGCACCCGACTTCACTAACTTCATAGACCTGAGGGAAGAGTCCCACCCGTAGGGGACCCGACATCTAGCTGCATCACCATCCCCTCAGAGATCTACAGCAGCGCTGGTACTAATTACCAGAATACTACAGGTGGCGTCACGAACTGTATATAAACCTATCCCCTGTAAATACGTCCCCAACATACGCCAGACCGCCAGGGCCACAGACCGAGCCACAGCTACCTGTGACAATCCCCATAGACTTCCATGGGCTCGGCTCTGAGTACCCCATTGCCCTGGTAATCCACAATTGTGGTGGCGGGTCGACACAATTTGGCGTCACGAACAGGATGCGAAACTCGCGGAATTGCGAGCCCTGTGTGCCTAAGGAATTGTTTTTGTGAAAAAGGACTGTTTTCACTTTTGGCGCCAAAATCGCCATTTTTGTCGCCATATTCGCGCCCTCAGGCGCTGGAGAAGAAGGTGGGCGTACCTTCGTGGGCGTCTACCCCCCTGTGGCGCGAAGAAAATGCCTGCCCTCTCAAAGTGCTATTACAATATGCGATCCTGCCCTACAGCAAAGGAGGTCCGCCTCCTCTTCACCTTCCCTGCGAGGAGGAGGAGACGCAAATCCCACCTCCACGGAAGAGACCGGATGTCTCTGGAGAAAGAAGAGAGAATCTTCTGGAACATCATGGAGGCAGGACGTGTGCAGCCGAGCAGGGAAGCGGAGGAAGGCAGGCCCCGTGCCCCAGCCAAGCTGCCACCAGCACCGGAGTTATCCGTGGTCCTGCACCTGCAGCAGGCGTTGCTAGAGATTCAAGAAGAAAATGCACGCCTGAAGAAGATGGTCCAGTACCAACCTGGCTTTGAAGAGATCGAGAGACGCCGGCGTACCCTGGAACAGCGGAGGCTGTGGGACACGGTGATCTCTCCCCTCGACGACCCCCCACGATTCCAGATACCGAAGAGTCTGCTGCCCAAGGCGAAGGAGCAACCGGAGGCTGCCCCCGAAAGTACCGATCCCGATCCCACCGGTGAAGCGGTGGAAGCGAAGGAGGTTGAGGAGGTACAGCCAATCCCGGAACGCCCGCCCGGCCAAGAGGCCGCAGCAGATGATCGGTCCCCGGCAGGGACACCGGAGGGGTCCTGTCCGTCACTACCAGATGTGGACTGGGACGAAATGGCGCGCCTGGATGACGTCGCCTATACCGCCCAGTGGGAACAGGAATGGCAGAGTCGTGAGGAGAAGAAGAAACGCCAGCAGGAGGAAGAGCGGGAAACTCAGCGGAACCGTCAGCGACAATATGCAGAGCTGATCGCGGACAAAGAGAGTGTCCGGAGAGATAAAGGTACCCTGAGGGAACCGCGGCGGCAGGGGTGTGTGACTGAGTTCCAGCTCCGGAAGGGCTGGGGCTTCATCCGTGAACCGGGCCTCTACCCAGGGGTCTTTGTCAGCAGGCGTGATGTAGAATCTCACCTACCGCAAGGCCATCCCGGGAGGGACTTAGCCAATGGAGACATCGTCACATATACACGGCATTGGGGAATGAAGGGATGGTATGCCCTTAACGTCACCATCGTCCGTGACCCCGTCCCAGACGCAGGTAACGTCACCACTACCGCAGCGTCCCCGTCTCCAGCTCAAGCAGTAACCGGCCGTGCCCCAGCATCGCCCCCTGCAAATTCATCGCAACTAGCGACCCAGAGTTCATCGCAAAAGAAAGTTATATCTTCATCGCAACATGCGACCCAGTCTCAATCGCAATCTATGACACGGTCCATATCGTTAACTGTGATTGAAACGCAATCGGTGTCACGTGAAGAGAATGTACCCGTTGCGCCCTAGAGGTTCGCACGAGAACTGTGGCGACCCAGACCCTAATCGCAGCGCATGATTTGCTAGTCCTGGGATCTAGGGCCCATTGCATTGTTCCAGCCCCCGGGGTGGAAAATGTATTGGAAAGTGTATTATTTGAAAATGAATAAATAGAAAAGAAGAATCGGTGAGATCCATATCGGGTCTACCATAAGTAAAAAGTTTGAGAATGTTTTATAAAGTTTTGCATATATATTTCTAACTGTAGAATGCCCGGCTGGGTAAACAGTAATCAGAAAAAGTTTTGCACTTTAGTATAATAATGTGATATTATATCTATGTCTTTGGTTTTACATTGGACTTAGAGGTTGAGGACTGTGCCAACCCAGAACTTACTTGTACATAGTTGCGCTTCGGTGCCTTATCTTGGTTTTACATAAACCAGCACAACTACCTCTGAAAACAAAACCCGTGTGGTGTGGCACTGAGTGAGGTCTGCAATCGGATGTCCTGCAGCCCACCCAGGACCTACGTTGAAGGTTTGGTGCGGGTCCTTCACAAGTATATTGTATATTTATTGAATGCTATTTAATACTTTTGTATTTCTATATATAATGTTATTGTTCGTAACGTTCAAGATTTCCTCACCTCCCGGATGGGACGAACCAATGTTAATTGTTTAATGTTTTCATGCATAAACAAAAATGTCTCTTTTGTATTTTACAGCCCGGGAGTGCTGTCTTTTACCATGGGG
>JARQOD010000005.1:39407957-39508501 GCA_033576555.1 Oophaga sylvatica
GAAAGGCGGGACAGGCTACAACCTCTAAGAAGAGAAATGATGAGGAAGAGTCAGGGTCAGGTACCGGTCAGGTTACTGTCCTTGATAAAGAGGCCACGTTATCTCTGACAAATCCCAGCACAGAGGTAGGACTGGAGGTAGAGCAGACCTGTAGTAGATCCACATCTGCAATGCCCGGAAAGGGTGAAATGGCTCAGTATGATGAAGGCTCCAGGGTACCGGAGGTAGAGCTGTTGAAAGAAACAGTAAAAGAGGCAGTTGAGCAAGAAAGGGTCCTGAGACGAATAATTGAGCACAGAATGGAGGAGCTGGAGAAGGAAGTCTCTAAGCTCAGAGATCATCTGTCAGCGTGTCATATTATGAACAAGGCCCTATGGAAAGATATGGAGGTGCTCAGAGAGACCCAGGAGAAGCATCAGCAGGAACTTCTCCGGAGGGAGGATGAGTGTCGCGGCTTGGCAGAGGAGCGAGATAAAGTTCTTCGTAAGCTCAAGATGGAGAAAGAGACTAATGCCCAGCTCCAGAAATCCACGGGAGACGAAGTACAGCAAGCAAAGTGCCACACAGATGGCCACACAAGAAATGCTGAGGTCTTGGAGAACTGCGCTGATGCTCAGGAGGAGGAGGTCCAACAGCATGTTCAGGAAAAGGAGACATCGCTTTTCAAGTGTATGATAGAGGTACCCGAAGACATGCAAGAAGCTTGTGCCAGTGAGGATGTACATGAGGCCTTTAGAAAAGCGGTAGAAGCATGTAGTGTGAACTGGGTGCCAGAAATGAAACAGTTAGTCATACTATCGACTAAGGAAGTCACACTGAAGCGAGTGGCTGTCCTGAGAGACATGCACCTACATTGTCTCCGCACAAAGCAACTGATCCTGTTGAGAAATCACGAAACCACTCGACGTTTGGAGCTGTGTCGACCCGCCACCACAATTGTGGGTTACCAGGGCAATGGGGTACTCAGAGCCGAGCCCATGGAAGTCTATGGGGTTTGTCACAGGTAGCGGTGGCTCGGTCTGTGGCCCTAGCGGTCTGGCGTATGTTGGGGGAATATTTACAGGGGATAGATATATTTACAGTTCGTGACGCCACCTGTAGTCTTCTGGTAATTTATACCAGCGCTGCTGTAGAGCTCTGAGGGGATGGTGAGGCAGCTAGATGTCGGGTCCCCTACAGGTGGGACTCTTCCCTCAGGTCGATGGTTAAGGCAGGGTTGTGCAGGCATGCAAGTAAATAACTCAGTCTCACACGGTCAGCGTCTTTCCATACCTTTACTTGTAAGATGGTAAGGCAGGTCCCAGGGAGGCTGATCCAAGGAGAATGTATTTCAAGATAGCAGCTGGACAAGTTAGGGGCCTCCTTTACTTTCACAACGATGAGTACAACCAGCATGAAGCGTAGTTCCCTCTATAACTCCAGCTATTCCATAGCTGTACTGCCCAGTCAGTTTTGTGGTCGGAGCCTTCCTGTGAGAGAGCTGAATTCCTATTTTGCTGATCAGGCTCAAAGTCTTCACTCCCCCTGACCCCAGTTACGTACCGACTATTTAGGGGCTGCTTGCCGCTACCTAAGGTCCGATAAGCCTCTGGTTTTCTTACCACTAAGCGTGAAGCTTTAGTGATCCTTCGGTCCCCAGTGACCGGTAACAATGTGCAGGACTTCTTCAATCCAAAAGCACTTTTCAAATATTCCTTCCACTGTGCCTTTCGCCTTGTCCGCGCTTGTAGCATAAACATTCACACTTGCAAAAAGTCATATAATCACTCCCTTCTTCTCTTCCTTTAGAGTTAGTTGACAGACTCTCAGTAATCCACTAGGCAGGAGCACGTCTCTGAACCTTTCACTGTCCTTGGGACAGGAGACTGAAGTATTTCTGTACTAAGCTCTTCTTTCTTTATCAATGTCTTTAAGTGAGGTACAGCTCTGACCAGGCTGAGGTGATCTATATCTCGCCCTTACTGGCCTCCACTTGCTGAACTGCTGATAGAACCAGGCTGGACTGCTTCCTCCCTCCAAGTCCCAGCTAGACTCCACACGTCTGCTCTGTCCGAAGACAGGAAACTGACTACTCTAATCACTCAACGAATACACACTGACCACTCCCTCACAAGTGACTACACTACCCTAAGGGTGTGTCTAGTGTATGTTGAGTGAATGGGTATTGAGCATTGAACTGCTATCTCTCCACACACTCTCCAGGGTACTGCGTGTGCCTAACACCAGGGCTACACATTCCCCCATGGTAAAAGACAGCACTCCCGGGCTGTAAAATACAAAGAGACAGTTTTGTTTATGCATGAAACATTAACATTAAACAGTAATTCGTCCCATCCGGGAGGTAAGAATGTCTTGAACGTTGCAAACAACACATTGAATATAGAAAAATACAAAAGTATTAAGGCATCAAAACATTCAATAAATACACAGTATTCTTGTGAAGGACCCGCACCAAACCTTCAACGTGGGTCCTGGGTGGGCTGCAGGACATCTGGATGCAGACCTCACTCAGTGCCACACCACACGGGTTTTATGTTCAGAGGTAGTTGTGATGGTTTTATGTAAAACCAAGATAAAGCACCGAAGCGCAACTATATACAAATAAGTTCTGGGCTGGCACAGTCCTCAGCCTCTGAGTCCATTGTTAGCAAAACGACATATATTATATCACATTATAATAATAATAAAGTGCAAAACTTTTTCTCTGTTTACCCAGCCGGGCATTCTACTGTTAGCAATATATAAATATATTATATACTCATTTAACTTGTGCAAAAATTGGCAAACATTCTTAAACTTTTTACAACTTTACTTATGGTAGACCCCTATCTGGATCTCACCGGTTTTTCTTTACTATTCATTTATTTCAAATACATTTTCCACCCCGGGGGCTGGAACAATGCAATGGGCCCTAGATCCCAGGACTAACAAGTCGTGACCTGCTATTGGGGTTTGAGTTGCCACAGTTCTTGTGTGAACCTCTAGGGCGCAACGGGTACATTCTCCTTGCGAGACACCGATTGCGTTTCAATCTGAGTCACAGTTAACGATATGGATCGTGTCATGGATTGCGATGGAAACTGGGTCGCATGTTGCGATGTAGAAGGATAACGGTATACAGGTGTCGCTTCCACTTGCGAAGTACCTGCAGGGGGCGATGCTGGGGCACGGCCGGATACTGCTTGAGCTGGAGACGGGGACGCTGCGGTAGTGGTGACGTTACCTGCGTCGGGGACGGGGTCACGGACGATGGTGACGTTAAGGGCATACCATCCCTTCATTCCCCAGTGCCGTGTGTATGTAACAATGTCTCCATTAACTAGGTCCCTCCCGGGATGGCCTTGCGGTAGGTGGGATTCTACGTCTCTGCGACTAACAAAGACCCCTGGGTAGAGGCCCGGTTCACGGATGAAGCCCCAGCCCTTCCGGAGCTGGAACTCAGTCACACACCCCTGCCGCCGCGGTTCCCTCAAGGTACCTTTCTCTCTCCGGACACTCTCCTTGTCCGCGATCAGCTCTGCATGCTGCCGCTGACGGTTCCGCTGAGCTTCCCGCTCTTCCTCCTGCTGGCGTTTCTGCTTCTCCTCACGACGCTGCCACTCATATTCCCACTGGGCGGTGTAGGCGACGTCATCCAGGCGCGCCATCTCAACCCAGTCGACGTCTGGTAACGACGGACAGGACCCCTCCGGTGTCCCTGCGGGGTTCGATCATCTGCTGCGGCCTCCTGGCCGGGCGGGAGTTCCGGAACTGGCGGTACCTCCTCAACCTCCTTCGCCTCCACCGCTTCACCGGTGGGATCAGGATTGGTACTTTCGGGGGCAGCCTCCGGTTGCTCCTTTGCCTTGGGCAGCAGAATTTTCGGTAACTCGAATCGTGGGGGGTCGTTGAGGGAGAGAACACCACGTCCCACAGCCTCCGCTGCTCCTGGGTACGCCGGCGTCTCTCGATCTCTTCAAATCCAGGTTGGTGCTGGACCATCTTTTTCAGGCGTGCATTTTCTTCCTGAATTTCTAGCAACGCTTGCTGCAGGTGCAGGACCACGGATGACTCCGGTGCTGGTGGCAGCTTGGCTGGGGAGCGGGGCCTGCCTTCCTCCGCTTCCCTGCTCGGCTGCACACGTCCTGCTTCCATGATGTTCCAGAAGATTCTTTCATCTTCTACCAGAGACATCCGGTCTCTTCCGTGGAGGCGGGGTTTGCGTCTCCTCCTCTTTGCAGGAAAGGTGAAGAGGAGGCGGACCTCCTTTGCTGTAGGGCAGGATCGCATGTTGTAATAGCACTTTGAGAGGGCAGGCATTTTCTTCGCGCCACAGGGGGGTACACGCCCACGAAGGTACGCCCACCTTCTTCTCCAGCGCCTGAGGGGGGAATATGGCGACAAAGATGGCGATTTTTGGCGCCAAAAGTGCAAACAGTCCTTTTCACAAAAACAACTCCATAGGCACACAGGGCTCGCAATTTTGCGAGTTTCGCATCCTGTTCGTGACGCCAAAGTTTTGTGTCGACCCGCCACCACAATTGTGGGTTACCAGGGCAATGGGGTACTCAGAGCCGAGCCCATGGAAGTCTATGGGGTTTGTCACAGGTAGCGGTGGCTCGGTCTGTGGCCCTAGCGGTCTGGCGTATGTTGGGGGAATATTTACAGGGGATAGATATATTTACAGTTCGTGACGCCACCTGTAGTCTTCTGGTAATTTATACCAGCGCTGCTGTAGAGCTCTGAGGGGATGGTGAGGCAGCTAGATGTCGGGTCCCCTACAGGTGGGACTCTTCCCTCAGGTCGATGGTTAAGGCAGGGTTGTGCAGGCATGCAAGTAAATAACTCAGTCTCACACGGTCAGCGTCTTTCCATACCTTTACTTGTAAGATGGTAAGGCAGGTCCCAGGGAGGCTGATCCAAGGAGAATGTATTTCAAGATAGCAGCTGGACAAGTTAGGGGGCCTCCTTTACTTTCACAACGATGAGTACAACCAGCATGAAGCGTAGTTCCCTCTATAACTCCAGCTATTCCATAGCTGTACTGCCCAGTCAGTTTTGTGGTCGGAGCCTTCCTGTGAGAGAGCTGAATTCCTATTTTGCTGATCAGGCTCAAAGTCTTCACTCCCCCTGACCCAGTTACGTACCGACTATTTAGGGGCTGCTTGCCGCTACCTAAGGTCCGATAAGCCTCTGGTTTTCTTACCACTAAGCGTGAAGCTTTAGTGATCCTTCGGTCCCCAGTGACCGGTAACAATGTGCAGGACTTCTTCAATCCAAAAGCACTTTTCAAATATTCCTTCCACTGTGCCTTTCGCCTTGTCCGCGCTTGTAGCATAAACACTCACACTTGCAAAAAGTCATATAATCACTCCCTTCTTCTCTTCCTTTAGAGTTAGTTGACAGACTCTCAGTAATCCACTAGGCAGGAGCACGTCTCTGAACCTTTCACTGTCCTTGGGACAGGAGACTGAAGTATTTCTGTACTAAGCTCTTCTTTCTTTATCAATGTCTTTAAGTGAGGTACAGCTCTGACCAGGCTGAGGTGATCTATATCTCGCCCTTACTGGCCTCCACTTGCTGAACTGCTGATAGAACCAGGCTGGACTGCTTCCTCCCTCCAAGTCCCAGCTAGACTCCACACGTCTGCTCTGTCCGAAGACAGGAAAGTGACTACTCTAATCACTCAACGAATACACACTGACCACTCCCTCACAAGTGACTACACTACCCTAAGGGTGTGTCTAGTGTATGTTGAGTGAATGGGTATTGAGCATTGAACTGCTATCTCTCCACACACTCTCCAGGGTACTGCGTGTGCCTAACACCAGGGCTACACAGAGCAAGCAAGAAAGGCTCAAAGTCAGCTTGGATTAATTAATTCAAGTGCCCAGAGGTCTGGTGAAGAAAGTCATCGGAAGACTTGGGAAAATGATGCAGGAGATGGTGAATAAGTCCGGTGTGACGAGAGTCAGGATTCCGGCTGATGACGAAGTCCAGGTCGTGGGTGAAGACGGGATGGTTCCGTTCCTTGTTGTCGGATCCAGGGAGAGCCTTGGGAATATCCGGATGCTCCTGGAGTATCGTGTGTCCTACCTGAGAGAAGTAGAGCAACTACGACTTGAGAGGGACCAGGTCAACAGGAACCTGCAGAAAACAGAAAGAAGATGGCCTCCACCTTCAACCCGTGGTATTGAGAGGAGAAGAGATAGAAGTAGTGATGCCTCAGTTAGCTCAGTGATGAGTGACTTAAGCAGGAGAACCTATAGTGGAAAAAATGGAAAGGACGCAGACCAGACAGGACGTATGGGTGCAAGTGAATTGCGACGCCGTACTGACCGCTGGGGAGGCGGGTGGTCTGACAGAGGGCCCGACTTAGCCAGACGGTTTGACTGGCAGAGACGACCAAGAGGATCTCTGGTCGGGTAATAAGTGTTCAACCCCACAAGTTTGAACAGAGGGGGGAGGTATGTGGTGTAGTGACACCTGATGCAGCTAGGGGCACTGTGTATGCTCCTCGAGGTATGCATGGAAGCATGGTTTATGTGTATCAAAAGGACCTGTGATGAGGTCATGATCAGGTGACCTAACCATGTGATCCTGACCTCACTTATGGGTGGGGTTACACCTATGTAATGGAGGTTGTTTTGCACCTGAGAGGGAGTGTGTGGGAGTCTGTGAGTGTGAACAGACTTCCATGTGTCTAAGGCAGGACATTACAGAGAGGCCTCTGTGACTGAAGAGTGAGGCTCCAGGCAGGAGCTGAAGCATTGAAGAGCTGTATTATATGTTACCATATGGTTTATGATGTAATAAACCTTAGGACTTTTTGCATAAGATCGAGTCTCCTGATTTACCTCTGAAGCAGCCGAGTGAGTGAAACCTTACAAAGGCTTCAACAGACTGGTGTTTCACTGGTTGGACCCAGTCTTTTTGTCTGCCCTTATTCACACACTGAGGTCAACATTGACACATGGTAATGTTTTTAACCCCTTAAGGGTATGCCACACTAAGGCCTGGGTCTCACATAGTGATACACCAGCGATCCCGACAACGATATGCACTTGTCAGGATCGCTGGTGTATCGCTGCATGATCGCTGCTGAGCTGCCAAACAGGCAGCTCAGGGCAGCGATCAGCACAGCGACACTGCGGGTAAACATCGCTTAGTTACCCACAGTGTACGTTGGATACCAGCGCTCTGATGCAGGGAGCTGGTAACCAAGGTACACATCGGGTTTCCAGGCGCTGCGCGGTGCCTGGAAACCCGCTGTGTACCTTGGTTACCAGCTCCCTGCATCAGGGCGCTGGTATCCAAGGTACACAGCAGGTTTCTAGGCACATCCCCGCGCCTGGAAACCCGCTGTGTACCTTGGTTACCAGCAGATGGCTGATCTCCCGCCTTGTCACACGCAGCGATGCTGCCTGTCAGCGGGAGACCAGCGATCAAAAAAATGTCCAGGACATTCAGCGACGATCAGCGATACCCGGCAGGGGGGCTGATCGTCGCTGAATGTCACACACAGCGATATCGCTGGGGAGATCGCTGCTGCGTCACCAAACTAGTGACTCAGCAGCGATCTCGCTAGCGAGATCGCTGTGTGAGACGGGGGCTTTAGCGAGATCGCTAACGAGATCGCTAACGACATTGCTACTCGTCACTATTTAGCGATCTCGTTAGCGACCTCGTTGTGTGTGGCATGTAGCAGCGATGTGGCCCCTGCTGTGATGTCGCTGATCATTCACTAGCGTTCTGGACCGTTTTTTGATCGTTGGCATCCCGCTGGTGAGCCTATATCGCTGAGTGTGACACCTTTTGCGAACGACGAGCGACCTCGTTTGTGACGCATATGACAGCGGCGCAGGCGGGACTAGGGTTTTTAGCGTCACGGAGTGGATCGCAATAGCTGTAGAAGCAGGCAGGTGGGACTAGGTTTACTTTTGCGTCACAGAGAGGATCGCAGTAGCTGCAAAGCAGGCTAGCAGGACGCAGCATAACACATATATAACATATATCTCTGCTGAGGGGCGTGGAAAAGGTTGTGCTCAGTACATGCTAATGACAGATCCTAACGACCGCCAAAGTCGTTAAAGAGATCGCTGACCGCTGATGTGTCGTTTATGAGATCTCCTGTTTGGCAGCTACTAGCGACCTAAAAGCGATCACACCAACGATCTCGTTAGCTTGCGTCATTAACGAGATCGCTAGCGAGATCGCTTAGTGTGGCAGTACCTTTAGTGACAGAACCATTTTGCAGCTTAATGACAGGGCCAATTTTTACAATTCTGACCACTGTCACTTTATGAGGTTATAACTCTGGAACGCTTTAACGAATCCAGCTGATTCTGACAATGTTTTTTCGTGACATATTGTACTTCACGTTAGTGGTAATTTTTTTTTATATGACTTGCGTTTATTTATGAAAAAAAAGGAAATATGGCGAAAATTTTGAAAATTTAGCAATTTTCAAACTTTAAATTTTTATGCTCCTAAATCAGAGAGATGTGTCACACAAATTTCTTAATAAATAACATTTCCCACATGTCTACTTTACATCAGCACAATTTTGGGAACAAAATTTTTTTTTTGTTACGAAGTTATAAGAGTTAAAAGTTGACCAGCGATTTCTCATTTTTACAACACCATTTCTTTTTAGGGACCACATCACATTTGAAATCACTTTCAGGGGTCTATATGATAGAAAATACCCAAAAATGACACCATTCTAGAAACTGCACCCTCAAGGTGCTCAAAACCACATTCAAAAAGTTTATTAACCTTTACGTGCTTCACAGGAACTGAAGCAATGTGGAAGGAAAAAAATAACATTTAACTTTTTTTGCAAAACCTTTACTTTGGAACAATTTTTTTTATTTTCACAAGTGTTAAAAGAAAAAATTAACCAGAAAATTTGTTGTGCAATTTCTCCTGAATACGCCAATACCCCATATGTGGGATAAACCACTTTTTGGGCGCACGGCAGAGGTTGCAAGGGAAGGAGCGCCGTTTGACTTTTTCAACGCAGAATTGGCTGGACGCCATGTCGAGTTTAGAGAGCCCCTTATGTGCCTAAACATGGAAACCCCCAACAAGTGACCCCATTTTGGAAACTAGACCCCCTAAGGAACTTATCTAGATGTGTGGTGAGCACTTTGAACCCCCAAGTGCTTCAGAGAAGTTTATAATGTAGAGCCGTGAAAATAAAAAATATTTTTTTCCTCAAAAATTATTCTTTAGCCCGCTATTTTTTATTTTCCCAAGGGTAACAGGAGAAATTGGACCCAAAAGTTGTTGTGCAATTTTTCCTGAGTACGCTGATACCCCATATGTGGGGTGGAACCACTGTTTGGGCGCATGGGAGAGCTGGGAAGGGAAGGAGCGCCATTTTGTAATGCAGACTTTGATGGAATGTTCTGCGGGCGTCATGTTGTGTTTGCAGAGCCCTTGATGTGCCTAAACAGTAGAAACCCCCTGCAAGTGACACCATTTTGGAAACTAGACCCCCCAAGAAGCTTATTTAGATGTGTGGTGAGCACTTTGAACCCCCAAGTGCTTCACAGAAATTTATAAACGCAGAGCCATGAAAATAAAAAATCATTTTTTTCCTCAAAAATGAATTTTTTAGCCAGCTATTTTTTGTTTTACCAAGGGTAACAGGAGAAATTAGAATGCCAAAATTGGTGTGCAATTTGTCCTGAGTACGCTGATACCCCATATGTTGGGGTAAACCACTGTTTGGGCGCACGGCAGGCTCGGAAGGGAGGGAGCGCCATTTGACTTTTTGAACGCCATGTCGTGTTTGGAGACCCCCTGATGTGCCTAAATAGTGGAAACCCCTCAATTCTAGCTCCAACCCTAACCCCAACACACCCAGGCAGATTCGGCAGGCGTACTGCGTATGCGCCCGCCATTTTTTTACAGGATGAAGACCCAGGAGCTGCAGGAGGACAGAGGGGCCACAGGGAGGTACAGGGGGTATCGGGGACCTAATTCTCACCCCTCTGATGTGCGATCACATCAAAGGGGAGAGAAATCTTTTTTTTTTTCTTGTTGCGGTCGCCGTTATACTGTTATAACGGCGATCGCAACACCGGGGTTGGTAAACACCGACCCGGATCATGATCTCTTGGGTCTCGGCTACCCCCAGCAGCCGAGACCCCGGAGAAAATGGCCCAACCCCCCCGGTACATCGTGGCGGGCGCACTACGCATGCGCCCGCCATTTTCTCGCCATTAAAGATGGCGGCGCCCACCGGAAGAGGCAGGAGGGCCTTGGGGCCGCAAGGGGGATCGGGGGCCACAAGGGGGGATCGGGGACCCTTTTTCTCTCTCCTCTGATGTCCGATCACATCAGAGGAGAGAGAAATTAAATGGCACATCAGATTTTTTTTGTTGTTGCGATCGCCGTTATAGGGTTAATAACGGCAATCGCAACATCGGGGTCGGTAAAAACCGACTCGATTCATGTTCTCTGGGGTCTCAACTACCCCCGGTAGCCGAGAACCCGGAGAAAATTGCGACTGTGGGGGGCGCTATACACTTTTTTTTTTAAGTACCCTTAACTACCGCCGTTAAAAGGCGTATTGGCGGTCGTTAAGGGGTTAATATTAGACAGTGTAGGACTGTCCCTATCAGAGTTACCTTGTCATGGTAGGATGGCTTTTATGCTATTTTTGTTCAAAAACAGTATTACTAAAAACTGTGTTATTTAAATGCACTTTTTGATTTTCTATTACTTAGTTACAGCAGGGATTTGCTCACTTTTTCTTCTGTAGGTTTATATACTATTTATGTACACTGTCCTTAGTTTCTAGCAGTTCTAGATGATGAGTAATGCCCAGCTTTTATGTCTAAGCTTAATGGGCGCCACTCTCAGTACTAGACCCTTCCCCATCGTAATCTCTGTCAGCACCTCTGATCGTTATACTGGTCCTAGCGGGGGTCACCAGTATTTAGCACTAGGCCACCAATCTTAGATATGCGAGTCACTGGGTATACAGTGTGTTCTTCACACTGGCCATCTCTATTCCTTGAAGCATGGCTCCAGCCAACACACGGTACCATAACATCTATGCTCGAAGTAACGGTCCACAGGAACGGTACTCTGCTACAGCCAGATCATCTCGCGAGCCTGGTTCTGATCTGGTCATCGGCTTCTCATGGCCCTGCTTACTCTCTTCTACTGGCGCGGCTTACAGACTTCTACTGGCGCGGCTTACAATTTTCTACTGTTGCTGCTTATGGTTTTCCACTCGCATTGGTCACAGACTTCCACTGGCTCAAGGCATGAATCTTACTTACAGCTGAGGCCTTCTCAAGTGCCTGACTGCTCTTGAACCCTTCTGTAGCGATGGTGGCTGTAAGCCCACCTTGCAGCCAGCTGACCTGTCTTGGTACAGGTTTTGGCGCCAACTCCCACCTTCTCGGACCAGCCAGGCCTTTCCTAATTAGTAACTGCGACACAGGTATCACCTGACCTGGTGTCGGCTTCAATCTCTTCCCGGGAACATTCTCTTCCACTTTTGGGTTTCTTACTACTATAATTCTTTCTTTACTTTCACTTTCGCCTTTGACCAGCAGATGGCGGTATTTGCTTGCAGTTACTCAACTTTCATCACTGTTTTATATGTCACTTCACTTTTATGTCGGCAACTTTCCCCTGAAGAGAAGCCTACCTCTTGTTCAAACATTCATTACTTGGCCACACAGTTCTTCCCTTCTCTTCAATTATTGACTGTGCTGCCCCTAGTGTAGCCACATTGACTAAGGAAGGATTTGGAAAATATTTGCAAACTCAGCAGAGTATTTTGCAAAATTTTATGATTGATTTGGGTAAAATATATTGTATGTTGCAAATAAATAGCGCACAACTTTGGAAATGTATGTTCACTAATACAATGTGCTGAATGTTTTATAATATATCATTGTAGTGGTTGGAATTACATTTTCTGATTCAGAGCTCCAGACTCCAGACTTTAGTTAGTTTTAGTTACCACTAGAGGGAGCTTGAGAGCTTGCAGCAAACTCTTGTATGAATTTATAAATGGTCTGTGTGAAGAATATTGGAGATATAATTTCATGTCAATCATTTGTATCCTATTTGGCATGGAATTGTAAAACACACCTCCGTTGTGCAGCAGTGACAGGAAGCCTGGCTCAGCAAGTCGTCCATCATTCTCAAAGCCTTAAGAAGAAAGCTGGCACCTAGATCAGCAGGTGGTCAAGCCTCAAAAGGTTGTGAGCAACAGATCTCACACCTTGAGCCATCTAAGCTCAGGACAAAGGCTTGCTTGCAATATAGAGTCATGCTAAATCAAAGCTTCCAAACAAATCTTTTAGAATATTCATGAAACATAATTCCATAAGAAGGTATGGAAATACTATATGTCCAAGCTGTACATCGCTTATATTTCCGAGATCCCCAGAACATGGCGAACTGCTTCCAGCGTCTCTATCCATTCTAGCATCCCAGAGTGGGGAGATACATTGAATGGTAGAAGCCAGGTAACAAAGCCAGTCTCAATGCATAGCAGGGGCCCAGACGGATCTGATGGTGTCAAAACCGGCTCCCTAGGACTGTCCATTAAGGAGTTATGACTAGAGTTGAGCGATACTTTCCGATATCCAAAAGTATCGGAATCGGAATGGTATCGCCGATACCCAAAAAATATCAGCGATACCCGATACCGATACCGGAAATCCAATGTAAGTCTATGGGAACAAAATATCGGAATTAAAAAAAAACATTCTTGCCTTGTTGGTTAATTGTACATGAAGGAAAACAACAAAGAGTAATGTAGAATGTATTGGGGAAGGTTGAGGAGACATAAAGGCATAGATGTTTAACCCAATCAAATGGAATAGCATAAATATTTTTTTTTTAAAGATGTTCGGATTGACGAAGAAATTGACAATGTTGTTAACGTTTTTTCTATTTTGGCAAATATGTATATTTCACAACTTCCATGCTCTTCACCTTTTTAACTTTTGACACACTTTCTCCTTCATAATCTTCAGCAGCATCATCTTTTTCATCAAATTATTCTTCATCTTCACCTTCTTTATCTTCTTCTTAAACTTCTTGCTATTCATCTTTTTGTTAACATTACTCATATTCTTCTTATTAAACTATTATTCTTATTCATATTGTACTTCATCTTCTTCATCATATTCTTATTTGTGACAGAGAATCCTGTACTTGTAATTAGTGTTGAGCGATACGATAATGCAAATATCGGCTATCGGCCGATATTAGCTCTATCGGCCTTTCGATAATTCGTTTCGATATTTTCGTCTTATCGAATACCGGAATCGGATTTGTCACTGTCACTGTGAGTGTCCGTCGGTCGGGTCTGTCAGGAGTCAGCGGCACTTACCTGGCAGAAGATCTCCGGCGGTCACGTCCTGGACTGCTTGATGGCCGCCATTATCTTCTCCCTGGCGGTCACATGCAGTTTTTCGCGATAACTGCAGTGACTGCAGGGTAATCCCGGCCGTAAACCAGTCCGATGACGTCACCGCCGGGGAAGCAGGTAATCAGCTGTGCTGCGCCGGGATTCTGATGTAGCAGAGCTGGATCGTCGTGGGACACTCGTTACTATGGACTGCGTCGGTCAGGTGGTATACTTTTTTTTTTTTTTTTTTTTACAGGAGATCGATGGCGTCGCAGGATGAGACTGTAATAAAAGTAATGAAAACTGTGTTTTTTTTTTTTTTATTAAATTAAAAAACTTTTTTATGAACATTCACCCGTCCGGGTACATAAACAATTTAACTATTTACATACAGGGACCCTGTCCGGGTTATTTATAATTCTTTGGCAGGGGTGTTCCAGGTACCACCTGGTACTCTTCTGATGCTTGCCAAACATCCGAGGCACCAAGGACCACCAGGACCTGATGACGTCGTGTGGCCTGTACAGTCAAGTCGTGACCCCTATCTGGGTCTGTGTGGCCACCTCTTTCATCTCCCTCTGGGTCTGGAACCCTATGTCCCGGACTGAACGAACCCCCGGGGGCCTAACAGGCGCCGGGTACGGGCCAGCTATACTTATCATGTCCATAGCTGGGGCTGCTGAGGAGACCACTGAGGGAGGCTTGGGAGATTTACGGCGTGGGGTGGGCACTTTTGCAGAGGCCTGGATGTGGGAGGCTGAAGGCTCCAAGGGTCTCACAGGTTCCTGACACTCTGGGGAGTAGGGGTCGCACCTGGTAACATTTAGGGCGTACCATCCATTGTAACCCCAGTGTCGGGTGTAAGTCACCAAGTCTCCTGGCAACAGGTCCCTCCCCGGGTGTCCTTCTGGAGGTGAGCCTCCACGTCCCGCCGGTTCACAAAAACTTCTAAATAAAGTCCAGGCTCCTGGATGAAGCCCCAACCACCTTTCAATTTAAAGCTCCGTACTGCACCCTTACGCCGCGGCTCACACAGGGTTCCTTTATCCTTTCTCATCCGGTCCTTATCTGCCCGGTCCTTCTCCAGGTTACGTTGCGAAGTTTTTGGGATTCTCGCTGCTCCCTTTGTCGCTCTGCTTCCCGCTCCCAACGTCTCCACTCTTCCTCCTGACGCCGGTTGAAATTCTCCTCCACCAGCTGCTCCATGTCTCCACCATCAAACTGCAGCTTACAGTGTCCAGTTTGCGGCAGCTCTCCTGGCGCCCCCCAGTCCTGGCGGCGCTCACCTGCAGAGGAAGCAGCCGGCTCTGGAACAGATGACAGTCGGGGCTCCGGTACAGGCAGGTAGACCTCTGGTGCCTGCGCGGCCTCCTCCATGAGGACGGGTGTCGCTTCTTCTGTCTCAGCGAAGGGGGCAGACAGCGGGATCTGGGGTGCTGCCGGTGCAGCGTTTTTTGCACGAACGGGTGCCTCCACTGCGACAACGTCAACCGGATCACATTGCAAGGACTCCTCTACTAGAACTGGTGCCTCACCTTCCGGTACAGACACTTCAGGTAAGAGGGATTGGCGCCGCTCCAAGTTTAGTTTTAGGGCACGCCAGCTCGCTTCCATCCTGGCGACCTCCTCCCGGTGCCGGGCCAGGCCTCTTAGGGTATCCTCCGCTTCTTGCAGCGTAGGAGGGTTTCCAGGCCGGGTGCCCAACGGTGGTTCCGTGGCGATCGGGTCGCTTCCGTGGGGGGAGAGCTCTGAGTCTGACTGCTCCATCCCTTCACACTTCTGCTCGTGTCCATTAGCCATCTCTGCCAAGTCACATGTGTCATTAGCATCTGGAGAGGGCCCCTCTTTTGTAGGGAGGCGGGACCTTCGTGTTAGTTTCCGCACACTGAGGAGGATGAGGAGGCGGAACTGAAGAGCTGTGGGGCACGATCTTACATTGCAGTACCATTTAGAGCCATCGTTTTCGCGTCACTGAGTGAGTGTACACCCATGAAGAGCACGCCCTTCTTCTTCACCAGTGCCTCGTCGTGACGCAGATATGGCGGAAAAATGGCAAATACATTCTCTGATGATTTTAGCAATTCTCAAGCACAAAACCAGTTCAATTCAGGCACACAGGACTCGCTTATAGTGAGCTACAGAATCCTGTTTGTGACGCCCAAGTTGAGTCGCACAGAGCCAGAGGTTTTGGGGGTACTTGGCACCGACCCGTCGACTTCTATGGGGTATGTCACGGCTTTACCCGGCAATTGAATCAGAGTCTATTTTACTATGTAGAAGTGTATAAACTATAAATATATGTATATATATATGTCACAATGACATGTATATATATATATATATATATTATATATGTATTCTATGTGTGTATATTTTGTGTTTACAACGAAAGAAAGGGTTTTTTTTGTTGCGATATTTTGTTCCCATAGACTTACATGGACTTCCGGTATCGAAATCGGATATCGACGATATTTAGTGCTATCGGCGATACAATTTCGATACGATATTTTTAGATATCGAGCACTATCGCTCAACACTACTTGTAATCTGTCAAAGTATGAATTTTTCATCCTTCCGTTCTTGCTGTCACAAAAGATTTAAATTACAACAGTATTTGTCCGTGTTCAGTTTAGCCTGCAGCAGCAGCAGGCATTTTCCAGGGGCACCACGAGGAGGAACGGACTCACCCCCATACACTGCTTAGTCTTCTTCTGCTTATAATTTAGAGCATATATTTTGCTCTTCATTTTGGTCTTATACTTCATGTTCTTCTGCTTTTTGATCTTCTGCTTATTGTTCTTAAGTCTCTTGTTCTGTATCTTGTAGTTTGTCTTAACCTTCTTAGTCTTGTTTGGTAATCTTTTATTTCTTCTTTGTGATGGTGTTTAGGCTGGTTGGCTTGATGCTCGTCGTCCTTGTGGTCGTCATCTTCTTCGGGTGGTCATCAGGGTCGTCGTCTTCATTGTTGGAGATCCAGAGTGATTACCCAAAAAAGCATTGAAAAAATCTTCAATTTGTAAATGTAGCAGAAGGTACAAGAGTCAATGCAAGTAACGAGGACCAGCTGACTGTGCTGGAACCCGGAGGGGCAGCAGAAGGAAAAGAGCCAATGGCACAACCGAGGACCAGCTGACGTTACTGGGACACGGTTACTAAGCAGGAGGTACCTGTGCTCCAAAGCACTACCAAGGACCAGCAGACGTTGCTGGAACTCGGATACCGAGATGGAGGCACCTAGGCCAAAGGCACTGCGGAGAACCAGCTGACGGTACTGGAACCCGGACGGGTGCAGAAGGTACAAGAGCCAATGCAAGTAACGAGGACCAGCTGACTGTGCTGGAACCCGGAGGGGCAGCAGAAGGAAAAGAGCCAATGGCACAACCGAGGACCAGCTGACGTTACTGGGACACGGTTACTAAGCAGGAGGTACCTGTGCTCCAAAGCACTACCAAGGACCAGCAGACGTTGCTGGAACTCGGATACCGAGATGGAGGCACCTAGGCCAAAGGCACTGCGGAGAACCAGCTGACGGTACTGGAACCCGGACGGGTAGCAGAAGGTACAAGAGCCAATGCAAGTAACGAGGACCAGCTGACTGTGCTGGAACCCGGAGGGGCAGCAGAAGGAAAAGAGCCAATGGCACAACCGAGGACCAGCTGACGTTACTGGGACACGGTTACTAAGCAGGAGGTACCTGTGCTCCAAAGCACTACCAAGGACCAGCAGACGTTGTTGGAACTCAGATACCGAGATGGAGGCACCTAGGCCAAAGGCACTGCGGAGAACCAGCTGACGGTACTGGAACCCGGACGGGTAGCAGAAGGTACAAGAGCCAATGCAAGTAACGAGGACCAGCTGACTGTGCTGGAACCCGGAGGGGCAGCAGAAGGAAAAGAGCCAATGGCACAACCGAGGACCAGCTGACGTTACTGGGACACGGTTACTAAGCAGGAGGTACCTGTGCTCCAAAGCACTACCAAGGACCAGCAGACGTTGCTGGAACTCGGATACCGAGATGGAGGCACCTAGGCCAAAGGCACTGCGGAGAACCAGCTGACGGTACTGGAACCCGGACGGGTAGCAGAAGGTACAAGAGCCAATGCAAGTAACGAGGACCAGCTGACTGTGCTGGAACCCGGAGGGGCAGCAGAAGGAAAAGAGCCAATGGCACAACCGAGGACCAGCTGACGTTACTGGGACACGGTTACTAAGCAGGAGGTACCTGTGCTCCAAAGCACTACCAAGGACCAGCAGACGTTGCTGGAACTCGGATACCGAGATGGAGGCACCTAGGCCAAAGGCACTGCGGAGAACCAGCTGACGGTACTGGAACCCGGACGGGTAGCAGAAGGTACAAGAGCCAATGCAAGTAACGAGGACCAGATGACTGTGCTGGAACCCGGAGGGGCAGCAGAAGGAAAAGAGCCAATGGCACAACCGAGGACCAGCTGACGTTACTGGGACACGGTTACTAAGCAGGAGGTACCTGTGCTCCAAAGCACTACCAAGGACCAGCAGACGTTGCTGGAACTCGGATACCGAGATGGAGGCACCTAGGCCAAAGGCACTGCGGAGAACCAGCTGACGGTACTGGAACCCGGACGGGTAGCAGAAGGTACAAGAGCCAATGCAAGTAACGAGGACCAGATGACTGTGCTGGAACCCGGAGGGGCAGCAGAAGGAAAAGAGCCAATGGCACAACCGAGGACCAGCTGACGTTACTGGGACACGGTTACTAAGCAGGAGGTACCTGTGCTCCAAAGCACTACCAAGGACCAGCAGACGTTGCTGGAACTCGGATACCGAGATGGAGGCACCTAGGCCAAAGGCACTGCGGAGAACCAGCTGACGGTACTGGAACCCGGACGGGTAGCAGAAGGTACAAGAGCCAATGCAAGTAACGAGGACCAGCTGACTGTGCTGGAACCCGGAGGGGCAGCAGAAGGAAAAGAGCCAATGGCACAACCGAGGACCAGCTGACGTTACTGGGACACGGTTACTAAGCAGGAGGTACCTGTGCTCCAAAGCACTACCAAGGACCAGCAGACGTTGCTGGAACTCGGATACCGAGATGGAGGCACCTAGGCCAAAGGCACTGCGGAGAACCAGCTGACGGTACTGGAACCCGGACGGGTAGCAGAAGGTACAAGAGCCAATGCAAGTAACGAGGACCAGCTGACTGTGCTGGAACCCGGAGGGGCAGCAGAAGGAAAAGAGCCAATGGCACAACCGAGGACCAGCTGACGTTACTGGGACACGGTTACTAAGCAGGAGGTACCTGTGCTCCAAAGCACTACCAAGGACCAGCAGACGTTGCTGGAACTCGGATACCGAGATGGAGGCACCTAGGCCAAAGGCACTGCGGAGAACCAGCTGACGGTACTGGAACCCGGACGGGTAGCAGAAGGTACCATGGAAATTTAAGTTGACAGGCCGCGAGCCGGCCGCAGTTACCGAATCCCACAGTACTACAGTGGGTGATTGTCCTATTGTCACAACGGAAACAGCCTTTATTTGCATATCCCGCAGCACACATAGGAAGCACCTAAACTCCAAGCACCATAGAGTCGGCTAACCCGACCGCAACACGACAGGACAACTTATTGGAGGCTAAGTGACGTTTACACTGACAGGAAACAGATGGCGTGCTGTAACCAGTCTGGGCAGGAGTGAGTACCCGTGCCAATGACACTTCCAAGCAACAACTGGCGGTGTTGAAGCCCAGGGATGAGAAGACAACAGGGTGGAGGCAGCAGGACTTTTTGCCGTTCACACAGCAGGGGAACAGCTGACATTACTGAACCCCAGTAACACAGGAGCAAGTGTTGACTGTGCTAACAGCACTTCCGAGCAACAACTGGCGGTGTTGTAGCCCAGGAATGAGAAGAGAACATGGTGGAGGCAGCAGAACTTTTTGCCGTTCACACAGCAGGGGAACAGCTGACATTACTGAACCCCAGTAACACAGGAGCAAGTGTTGACTGTGCTAACAGCACTTTCGAGCAACAACTGGCGGTGTTGTAGCCCAGGGATGAGAAGAGAACATGGTGGAGGCAGCAGGACTTTTTGCCGTACACACAGCAGGGGAACAGCTGACATTACTGAACCCCAGTAACACAGGAGCAAGTGTTGACTGTGCTAACAGCACTTCCGAGCAACAACTGGCGGTGTTGTAGCCCAGGAATGAGAAGAGAACATGGTGGAGGCAGCAGGACTTTTTGCCATTCACACAGCAGGGGAACAGCTGACATTACTGAACCCCAGTAACACAGGAGCAAGTGTTGACTGTGCTAACAGCACTTCCGAGCAACAACTGGCGGTGTTGTAGCCCAGGGATGAGAAGAGAACATGGTGGAGGCAGCAGGACTTTTTGCCGTACACACAGCAGGGGAACAGCTGACATTACTGAACCCCAGTAACACAGGAGCAAGTGTTGACTGTGCTAACAGCACTTCCGAGCAACAACTGGCGGTGTTGTAGCCCAGGAATGAGAAGAGAACATGGTGGAGGCAGCAGGACTTTTTGCCGTTCACACAGCAGGGGAACGGCTGACATTACTGAACCCCAGTAACACAGGAGCAAGTGTTGACTGTTCTAACAGCACTTCCGAGCAACAACTGGCGGTGTTGTAGCCCAGGGATGAGAAGAGAACATGGTGGAGGCAGCAGGACTTTTTGCCGTTCACACAGCAGGGGAACAGCTGACATTACTGAACCCCAGTAACACAGGAGCAAGTGTTGACTGTGCTAACAGCACTTCCGAGCAACAACTGGCGGTGTTGTAGCCCAGGGATGAGAAGAGAACATGGTGGAGGCAGCAGGACTTTTTGCCGTACACACAGCAGGGGAACAGCTGACATTACTGAACCCCAGTAACACAGGAGCAAGTGTTGACTGTGCTAACAGCACTTCCGAGCAACAACTGGCGGTGTTGTAGCCCAGGAATGAGAAGAGAACATGGTGGAGGCAGCAGGACTTTTTGCCGTTCACACAGCAGGGGAACAGCTGACATTACTGAACCCCAGTAACACAGGAGCAAGTGTTGACTGTTCTAACAGCACTTCCGAGCAACAACTGGCGGTGTTGTAGCCCAGGAATGAGAAGAAACATGGTGGAGGCAGCAGGACTTTTTGCCGTTCACACAGCAGGGGAACAGCTGACATTACTGAACCCCAGTAACACAGGAGCAAGTGTTGACTGTGCTAACAGCACTTCCGAGCAACAACTGGCGGTGTTGTAGCCCAGGGATGAGAAGAGAACATGGTGGAGGCAGCAGGACTTTTTGCCGTACACACAGCAGGGGAACAGCTGACATTACTGAACCCCAGTAACACAGGAGCAAGTGTTGACTGTGCTAACAGCACTTCCGAGCAACAACTGGCGGTGTTGTAGCCCAGGAATGAGAAGAGAACATGGTGGAGGCAGCAGGACTTTTTGCCGTTCACACAGCAGGGGAACAGCTGACATTACTGAACCCCAGTAACACAGGAGCAAGTATTGACTGTTCTAACAGCACTTCCGAGCAACAACTGGCGGTGTTGTAGCCCAGGGATGAGAAGAGAACATGGTGGAGGCAGCAGGACTTTTTGCCGTTCACACAGCAGGGGAACAGCTGACATTACTGAACCCCAGTAACACAGGAGCAAGTGTTGACTGTGCTAACAGCACTTCCGAGCAACAACTGGCGGTGTTGTAGCCCAGGAATGAGAAGAGAACATGGTGGAGCAGCAGGACTTTTTGCTGTTCACACAGCAGGGGAACAGCTGACATTACTGAACCCCAGTAACACAGGAGCAAGTGTTGACTGTGCTAACAGCACTTCCGAGCAACAACTGGCGGTGTTGTAGCCCAGGGATGAGAAGAGAACATGGTGGAGGCAGCAGGACTTTTTGCCGTACACACAGCAGGGGAACAGCTGACATTACTGAACCCCAGTAACACAGGAGCAAGTGTTGACTGTGCTAACAGCACTTCTGAGCAACAACTGGCGGTGTTGTAGCCCAGGAATGAGAAGAGAACATGGTGGAGGCAGCAGGACTTTTTGCCGTTCACACAGCATTGGAACAGCTGACATTACTGAACCCCAGTAACACAGGAGCAAGTGTTGACTGTGCTAACAGCACTTCCGAGCAACAACTGGCGGTGTTGGAGCCCAGGGTCAAGGAGGATGTTTAAATACTATATCAAGTATTTTCCTTGTTACGTGTCAATTAAAAATGTCTATACTCCAAACAAGAGAAATATAACCTTTAGTACCATAAGATGATGATTTTACTTAAAAAAATATATGTAAATTAATAATTTACAAACATAAACGCATACATTAACATGTTGAAAAGCAATGCAAACCACAATTAAAATAGGTTAAATAATCTGCTATACGGTTTAAAATAAAAGCATACAAGTACATATCAGAATCCATTAATGATGGCTAAGTAACAGTATGTACACCATTTTTATTGTGTAGACAATGAATGGCTGACTTAAAAACATAATCAGCATTACAAGTTATCTTTGACATTCATAAAACTTTACATTTGGTGAATAATATCACTAAAAATTTTTTAAAAATATCTAAAATTTCCATCATGTAATACTGATAATATGTGCCAATCATTTATATTAACAACACAAAAATTTAAAAAGTGCATAGTGCAGAGTGAAAACAGATATTTATGCCTGACTGTGGACTTGCAAGCATGACAACGGATAGATAAGGTATATATAGATGAGACTGCATAGCCACAGATGGTGAATGGCGATGTAATACTGTACCTCAATAAAGTGTGCGTTACTACTACATCCTTTTTTTTATATAGCTTTATAAAAGGTTACGTGCATGTATGGTTGCGCCTTTGTTTGGACGCACAGACTGGCTTCCTGCTGTGACGCGTTGGGTATTGGAGCGTCTGTACGTCTTATGACGCAGACTAACATTCACGGTGCGCATCGTTCATCATCGCAAGCGTACCGACAACACAAAGGCGTTGTCATGACTGCTTTACTCAGTAAACATGCACCTATGATGAAACATACACGCTTGTGCCCTATTACATAACAAGCTACAAGAAAAACGAGTGTGAGGTGTGACACAGCTGTTTTGTTAAGGTACAGTATTATATCGACATTGTACAGGTGTCGCTATTCAGTCTGATAAATAGATATCATTCACCTATTCTATCAGTTGTCGTTCTTTCAGCACCACTTACAGGTATATATTTTGCTATTGTGACTATGCACTATTGACTTTACCAAGGTAATGCATGATTTTTGTTAGCGATTATCATGTTTACGTGAAGGACCTTTATGATATGGGCTGTTAACTTTCTAATTAAATATGTATTTTTTAAAATTACACAAATATAAGTAATGTTGAAGAGGACTATTCCTACATGCATTGTTTGCACAATATTACAGGTGTACATCACGTCCCTTAATCAACATTGGATTATTATATTTACTTGTATGCTTTTATTTAAAAGGCAAGAACACTGAAGTATAACCTTCGCACTGCAGCAGTTGTCAAAGTTCAACCCACATTATGCACTTCCAACATTGCAGCATTTGAGTCATGATGTGAGTTGGATTTGTCTAAGCTATGGAGTGACAAGGTTGACCATCAGTATCCTATAGCATAAGTAGGCTTTTGTGTTTGCATTTGTTTTCGACATGTGCATATCTGTAATAATATGTCACAATTATTTTGTTACAGATTTGTGACAAAGACTAATCATTTTATGGTTTTAAAGTTGACGTTTCAAATGTTTACAGCTTAGAAATCAGGGTGTAGCCTCATATCTATGTGTAGCACTAGACACTTTGACATGTCATGTTTTTTTCACCATGATTAGGTAGCTAGCAGTAATTTTTGCCGGACACACAGCAGGGGAACAGCAGGCGTTACTGAACCCCACAAACACATCAGCGATTGTTTTCATCTGTGCATCTAACACTTCTGAGCAGCAACTGGCGGTGTTGAAGCCCAGGGTCAAGGAGGGTGTAGGCAGAGGCCTAGTATGAGATGTTTGAAGTTGAAGTTGTAGTTAGCAGCAGTAATTTTTGCCAGACACACAGCAGGGGAACAGCAGGCGTTACTGAACCCCACAAACACATCAGCGATTGTTTTCATCTGTGCATCTAACACTTCTGAGCAGCAACTGGCGGTGTTGAAGCCCAGGGTCAAGGAGGGTGTAGGCATAAAATATTGAGTTATTGCCTTGTTACGTGGCCATTGCAAATGTATGTACTTCAAACAAGAATAAATGAAGTTTTATTATTATTTATAATAGGACAATAAAATGATGAATTTCAATTCCAAGAATAGAAAAATATTTATACTTGAGAGTCCTCTGTGGTTGATACCGTTTAATGGCTAACTGAAAATATGGTAACAAATTCAAAGCTTTCGAGACTACTCAGGTCTCTTCATCAGGCTAAGACTAAAACAAAAAATGAAGAATCACATATTTCTACACACAACAGGACACAGGAATAGGTAAGACAAGTGAGGGAGGGACAAGTGAGGGGAGACCGGCCAAAAAATGAGAACAAGGATGAATTATCAGCGCCACACAATAAGAGAAAAAATAATGGATTTACCTGTGGCAAACACTTTTGTATGCCCGGTCATAGCATGATGGATATGGAATTACTGGTATTAAAATATAACTTCAAATATGAGAAAGATACAAAGGTTTCAGAATATAAGCTCATCATGACCTTTGACACTGTTAGTGATGGAATGAATAGATCACACGGATTTATGTCATTCTATATCAATTAAGGAATCTGCGTCTCTGCCCTTCCAGGGGCATGAAAACACAAAACCAGACCCCAATCAGAGGGCAATAAAACTTTCTATCCTTATCTAGGAACTGTTCCAATATTTATGTTCATCCCTCTGTGATAATGACAGTTCTGCTACACGTCACTTACTTGTCTTACCTATTGCACTATTCCTGTGTCCTGTTGTGTATAGAAATATGTGATGCTTCATTTTTTGTTTTAGTCTTTGCCTGATGAAGAGACGTGAGTAGCCTCGAAAGCTTGCAATTTGTTACCATCTTTTCAGTTATCCATTAAAAGGTATCAACCACTGCGGACTCTCAAGTCTAATATTTTTCTATCTACTGGCTAACACGGTACGAAGATACACATGTTTCCTAACTTCAAGAATAAAAATAAAGACACTGCAAATATAAACGCATATATGCACATGCCAACAAGAAGTGGAACAACACACCACCCAAAAAATTGGTTACAAAATATAGTGTTGTAAATTTAAGAATAAAAGTCCATTTTTGTATTTATGAATAATGCTTAAGGAACGCTATGTTAAACCATAACATAGTGAAGACAATGGATTTTGTAATAGTCACTCATCATCATCATCATTGCAATTTAGATGTGACAGTCACAGACATTTCAATTATTTAAGTTAATAAAATCGTTACTTTGTACAGCATGTATGACATGTCCAGCATGGACTCATCAATGTGATGACACAATAATGTACGATAAAAAATAACCATTTAAAAAAACATAATGCATTGTCACAATTTAAGTGTGTGCCTGCAAGTGTAGGTGAAACAAAGGCTACGGATAGCAAAGGTATATTCTATGTCTGTATCAGACAGTGGACAGCCTCTGATGGGTAATGGCGATGTTATACTGTACGTCAATAAAGTCTGCGGCTGCAATCATGCATTTTTTGCTTGTACAGTGTTGAAGAGGGTAAAAGCATGTCTGGTTGCGCAAGGCTTTATCCGTCAACACTACCTTCCTACTGTCACGCGTAGGGTAGGGTAGCGTGTGTCAATTAGATGACTCTATAAAATGTGACGTTACGCAGCGTTATTGCGCCCTAGGGACGCCAAAAATACGACAGCAGTAATCATTTACTGTCTAATACTCCACCTATGACCAACAAAAAAAGACCGTTCCCTCTTTAACAATCTACAAGACTAACAAGCATAATGGTTGACGCTGACTTTATTGACGTACAGTATTACATCGACATTGTCCATGAGTAACTATGCACTGTGATACCTATATACCATTATTAATTTATATCTGTTGTGGTTGTTTCAACAGCACTTGCAGGTATAACTACCTATTGTCAGTATGCATGATGCACTTTCTAGATGTAATAATTTATTATTGCACATTATTACCAGGTTTAGATGCTGGCCATTTCATATATGGTGTGTGAAGTTACAGTTGGCATCAGTATGTGTATTTTATAATGTCTGTCATAAATAAAACTCGTGATGATGATGATGAGGATTTTATGATTCGTACATCCATTGACTGCATTATCTTACAGGTACAGATAAAGTTCCTTAAAAAGCATTAATTGATAAGTATGAAATGTACTTTTATGCATTAATTTCAAAAAGTGAAGACTATGTTTTAGTTTTTGTTACCATTTCTAATAGACATGTGCAGATATGCGCTGTGATGACAAATTATTATTTGTCCATATTTGTCATAAAAATTTATCATTCTAGGCCTGGAAAACTTCACAATTTCCTGTTTTAAGCATAACAATCAGGGTGACGGCTCTTCCCTATTTGGAGCATGTTCGACATGGGTTTTTCTGTGCATGTGTAGGGAACAGGAGACTTCTTGCCGGACACACAGCAGGGGAACAGCTGGCGTTACTGAACCCCACTAACACTATAGCTTGTGTATTGGTCTGTGGACACGACACTTCTGAGCAGCAACTGGCAGTGTTGTAGCCCAGGGAGTAGAGTTCAGGTGGTAGAAAGATGAACATAACAGGAGACATGGATAACGTTGCGAACCAGTTATTTAATCTGAAAACGGACAGACAAATTCTGGCGAGATCCATGCCTTGTTCATTTTCAGAAAAGTAAGCCGGTCTACATTATCGGAGGATAGTCGCATGCGACGGTCTGTTAGTACACCACCTGCAGCACTAAAGACGCGCTCCGATAATACACTGGCAGCAGGGCAAGCCAGCACCTCCAATGCATACTGGCTAAGCTCTGGCCATGTATCCAGCTTAGAGACCCAAAACTTGAATGGGGAAGAGCCATCTGGGAGTACACTGAGAGGGAAAGACATGTAGTCTGTCACCATCTTACGGAAACGTTGCCTCCTGCTGACTGGAGCCGTCTCGGATGGTGTAGACATTTGTGGCGCTGCCACAAAACTTCGCCACATTTGGAACATACTGGTCTTGCCCTGTGCAGAGGCGCTGCTTGTGCTCCCTCTTGTTGCAGAGCTGTCTCCACTGCCTCGACGCACAGAGCTGCTTTGTAAAGCAGTAGCAGCAGCAGTGCTCTCGGCTGGAATGGAGAACATTATGGATTGCACCAGTGTGTCTTGGTACTCCCGCATTTTACGCTCCCGGTTCAACGGTGTGATGAGGCTTTGTAAGTTGTCCCGGTAGCGAGGGTCTAGGAGGGTGTACACCCAATAATCAGACGTGGTGAGAATGTGGGCGATGCGGCGGTCGTTTCTCAGGCACTGCAGCATGAAATCAACCATGTGCTGCAGACTCCCAACTGGCCAAGAAACGCTGTCCCCTGCAAGAGGCGTCATCTCTGCCTGCTCTGCATCACCCCACCCTCGCTCTACATACTGACTAGAGCGTTGTGTACCTCCCTCTGGAGCGATGTCTTCCTCCTCCATTGACTCCTCCTCATCCTCCTCACAAAGTGAGCCCTGCCCAGCCCTTTGTGAGGAACCACGTTGCGCTGACTGTCCAGAAGGTGATGGAATTTGTGACTCCTCATCCTCCACCTCTTCCAAAACCTCATCCCTTAGTGCTTGCAGTGTTTTTTGAAGCAGGCAGATAAGGGGGACAGTCAGGCTGACTAGTGCATCATCTGCACTCGCCATCCGCGTTGACTCATCAAACGGACGCAAAACGTGGCAGATGTCCTTCATAGAGGCCCACTCAGTAGTGGTGAAGTGTGAACGGCGCAAATTGCGAGTTGATTGCGCCTGATGCAGCTGATACTCCATTACTGCTGGCTGCTGCTCACACAACCGCTCCAACATATGTAACGTGGAATTCCACCTGGTGGGTACGTCACATATGATGCGATGTTCAGGAAGGCGAAATCTGCGTTGCAGAGCTGCAATGCGCGATCTGGCCATGCTGGAACGTCGCAAGTGAGCGCACTCTAGGCGGACCTTGTGCAGCAGTGCATCAAGATCCGGATAGTCCCTCAAAAAACTCTGCACGACCAAGCTGAGCACATGTGCCAGACATGGTATGTGAGTGAGGTTGCCAAGGCCCAGAGCTGCCACCAGATTTCGGCCATTGTCACACACTACCAAGCCTGGCTGGAGATTCGCTGGCAAAAACCACACGTCGCTCTCCTGCTTGATGGCATTCCAGAGCTCCTGCGCTGTGTGGCTTCGATTCCCCATGGAAATTAATTTCAGGACGGCCTGTTGACGTTTGGCCACGGCTGTGCTCATATCGGTCGCATCAGGTAAGCATTCACGGGTCCATGTGGAGGTAGACCGTGACGGCTCCTGCAGCGATGATTCTGAGGAACTGGAGTAGGAGGAGGAGTCAATGTGGACAGACTTGATTCCTGCAATCCTTGGAGTTGGCAGAACACATACAGCGCCACTCGCAAGATCTGTACCCGGCTCCACAACATTGACCCAATGGGCAGTGAGGGAAAGGTATCGTCCCTGGCCATGGGTACTGGTCCACGCATCGGTGGTCAGGTGGACCTTGCTACTGACGGCGTTTAGTAGCGCATGTTTAATTTTTCCCTCAACATGCTTTTGCAGACCCGGGACGGCTTGCCTGCTGAAATAAAATCGGCTGGGCACATTGTATTGTGGGACTGCCAATGCCATTAAGTTACGGAAACTGTCAGTCTCCACCAGCCTGAATGACAGCATTTCAAGGGACAGGAGTTTTGCAATGCCAGCATTCAGAGCCTGTGCTCGTGGATGGTTTGCCGAGTATGGCCGTCTTTTATCCCATGCCTGTGCTACCGATGGCTGTTTTGTGGCCTGGGAGTGTGAGGATGACAGGGAACTTGCAGCTGTGGGTGGAATAACACTGGGTCTCTGGACAACAGTGACAGAGGTTCTTCCATGGCGATCCTGTGAGGAAGCCGAACCAGCTGTGTGTGAGCTGGAGGAAGAGGCTCCAACACGAGCTGAAGATGTAGGTGCTGCTGTAGGTTGGCCTACATCTCCAGTGTGTCTTTGTAACTCAACCACGTGCTTTGACCGCACATGTTTCCACATATTTGTGGTATTAAGGTTACTGACACTTTTACCTCTTTTTACTTTTTGATTACACAGCTTGCATTTGACATAGCAAATATCATCTGCAAGTGTGTCAAAAAAGGACCACGCAGTGCAAGTCCTGGGAGCGCCCGTTTTTGCTGTTGGAAGAGAACTGCTACGAACGGGTGCCAAACTGGAGGCTACAGGCAACCGAGTCTGCAGCCTACCTCTCCCTACTGTTTGGACCGTTGGGGCAATCTCTTCCTCAGAGCTGCTACCACCACCTTCCTGTTCCTCACGCCATGTTGGGTCTTGGACCTCATCATCTCCATACCCTCTTCCAACACCTGCTGCTGTTGGGTGGTCTGGCCAGCACCATGCTCAACAGAAACTGGCACCTGAGTCTCATCATCATCAGATGCGTTCTGCGGTGTGCTGACCATCGGCACTGGCTCACCCGCCTCTTCAGATTCAGAGAGACACAGCTGTTGCGCATCACTGCATACTGCCTCTTCTTCACATTCCAGAATGCTGCTTGGCTGGGCCCCTGTTTGCAAGCCAACAGATTCTGAGAACAAAGCAGAGACTCAGCTGGCTCCAGTTCAGAACTCTCTGACTGCCTGGGCAATTTGGCAGGCGGTGAAGAGACAGATGGTTGTTCAACAGTGCTGTGGTCCTGAGAGGAGGTGGAAGCAATTGAAGTCGATGCATTGGCTGCCATCCAACCAACAACGGCTTCAATTTGTTCTTCCCGCAGCAGGGGGGTACGCTGAGCTCCTACAAAAGTGGCATAAAGGAACGCTCACGGGGAAAACTGGTGGATGCTGTGTCACTGGGTGCGGCAGCAGCCACAGAATCCCACGTCCTCTCCCTGCTGAAACTCCACGGCCACGACCACGTGCCTTACTCCCTGCCTTCTTCATCTTGGTAGATTGATAAAGAAAGTCAGAAAAGTTATAAGGCCTAAGTGTGGTTATTCCTCAGAGACTGCAGTGAACACTGCAGACAACTGTTCAGTAGCTGTGAAAGGCCCCTTTGTGTACTTCTATAGTGTTTGCAACCAATGTATTGTATACGGATGGAAGCGCGTCACACTAATAGATTAGATTTTTTTCAAATATAATGGAGCAGCACCAATTAGAGAAAAATGTGAAGGATGAGGCAGTGACACACGCTCAGCAGACTACAACCAGCAGTGGTTGAAGAACTAACTGGAGCGTAATCTGCACTCAAAAAATGAAAACTCACAGACTACAGTGAACACTGCAGACAACTGTTCAGTAGCTGTGAAAGGCCCCTTTGTGTACTTCTATAGTGTTTGCAACCAATGTATTGTATACGGATGGAAGCGCGTCACACTAATAGATTAGATTTTTTTCAAATATAATGGAGCAGCACCAATTAGAGAAAAATGTGAAGGATGAGGCAGTGACACACGCTCAGAGACTACAACCAGCAGTGGTTGAAGAACTAACTGGAGCGTAATCTGCACTCAAAAAATGAAAAGCTCACAGACTACAGTGAACACTGCAGACAACTGTTCAGTAGCTGTGAAAGGCCCTTTGTGTACTTCTATAGTGTTTGCAACCAATGTATTGTATACGGATGGAAGCGCGTCACACTAATAGATTAGATTTTTTTCAAATATAATGGAGCAGCACCAATTAGAGAAAAATGTGAAGGATGAGGCAGTGACACACGCTCAGCAGACTACAACCAGCAGTGGTTGAAGAACTAACTGGAGCGTAATCTGCACTCAAAAAATGAAAAGCTCACAGACTACAGTGAACACTGCAGACAACTGTTCAGTAGCTGTGAAAGGCCCCTTTTGTACTTCTATAGTGTTTGCAACCAATGTATTGTATACGGATGGAAGCGCGTCACACTAATAGATTAGATTTTTTTCAAATATAATGGAGCAGCACCAATTAGAGAAAAATGTGAAGGATGAGGCAGTGACACACGCTCAGCAGACTACAACCAGCAGTGGTTGAAGAACTAACTGGAGCGTAATCTGCACTCAAAAAATGAAAAGCTCACAGACTACAGTGAACACTGCAGACAACTGTTCAGTAGCTGTGAAAGGCCCCTTTGTGTACTTCTATAGTGTTTGCAACCAATGTATTGTATACGGATGGAAGCGCGTCACACTAATAGATTAGATTTTTTTCAAATATAATGGAGCAGCACCAATTAGAGAAAAATGTGAAGGATGAGGCAGTGACACACGCTCAGCAGACTACAACCAGCAGTGGTTGAAGAACTAACTGGAGCGTAATCTGCACTCAAAAAATGAAAAGCTCACAGACTACAGTGAACACTGAAACACAACTGTTCACTATCTGTGAAAGGCTCCTTTCTGTACTTCTATAGTGTTTGCAACCAATGTATTGTATACGGATGGAAGCGCGTCACACTAATAGATTAGATTTTTTTCAAATATAATGGAGCAGCACCAATTAGAGAAAAATGTGAAGATGAGGCAGTGACACACGCTCAGCAGACTACAACCAGCAGTGGTTGAAGAACTAACTGGAGCGTAATCTGCACTCAAAAAATGAAAAGCTCACAGACTACAGTGAACACTGCAGACAACTGTTCAGTAGCTGTGAAAGGCCCTTTGTGTACTTCTATAGTGTTTGCAACCAATTTATTGTATACGGATGGAAGCGCGTCACACTAATAGATTAGATTTTTTTCAAATATAATGGAGCAGCACCAATTAGAGAAAAATGTGAAGGATGAGGCAGTGACACACGCTCAGCAGACTACAACCAGCAGTGGTTGAAGAACTAACTGGAGTGTGATCTGCACTCAAAAAATCAAAACCTCACAGACTGCAGTGAACACTGAAACACAACTGTTCACTATCTGTGAAAGGCTCCTTTCTGTACTTCTATAGTGTTTGCAACCAATGTATTGTATACGGATGGAAGCGCGTCACACTAATAGATTAGATTTTTTTCAAATATAATGGAGCAGCACCAATTAGAGAAAAATGTGAAGGATGAGGCAGTGACACACGCTCAGCAGACTACAACCAGCAGTGGTTGAAGAACTAACTGGAGTGTGATCTGCACTCAAAAAATCAAAACCTCACAGACTGCAGTGAACACTGAAACACAACTGTTCACTATCTGTGAAAGGCTCCTTTCTGTACTTCTATAGTGTTTGCAACCAATGTATTGTATACGGATGGAAGCGCGTCACACTAATAGATTAGATTTTTTTCAAATATAATGGAGCTGCACCAATTCCACAAAATAAAATAAAAAAAAGAGTCAGTGAGTGACACGTGCAGATGCCTACAAACAGCGGTGGATGCAGAGCAAACTGCAGCGTCACCTGCACTCTCACACACACCTTGCACAGAGCTGTTAAAACAACACTGGCAAAAGGAAGCTTTACACAGCGGTTGGTAAACTAGCCTGCCTAAAGCACAGTACACAAAATCGCAATGTCTAACTGTCCCTCAAAGTCAGCAGAACAGCGTTCTGTCCCTAACTGAGTTCACAGCACAGTGACGCTAAAATGGCGGCGGCGCCTTTTATAGTGCATTCTGACATCATTTCAGCAGCCAATCACAGCCATGCCATTAGTTAAGATGACCGCAGCATTACAGGATGTGCCCACACTTCATAAGATTCCTCATTGGCTGACTAAAATCACATTGCCTCTCAAAGAATTATGGGAACTTCCGATTCCGGTATACGATATTGGAAAAATATCGGAACTAAGTATCGGAATTCCGATACAGCGAATATCGGCCGATACCCGATACTTGCGGTATCGGAATGCTCAACACTAGTTATGACCCATCTTAGGTTTTACAGATGGGGGAGTGACCCCAAGGGATTAAATGCTTGTGTAAAGCATGGCCTATTGCTTTTTTTACGGAGAGGTCACAACGACATATCGTGAGACGTCAAGGAACAGAGGGGACCACCAGCCTCCCATGTAGCAGCCCCTCCACCACAAGCCAGGCCTTTCATCTGACAGATAACTGACTCTTATTATCTGATTATACTTTGGTACTACCACTTTTTTATGTTTGCATATCTGACCATTGTATATGCATAACTATTGTGCATATAGTGTGTTGTCTAGTGTGCCCTTAAGGAGATTAAAAATATTCTCTTTTATTTTGATCCACAAATCCACATGTCCATGTTCTCAGCTTAACTTTCCATGCTACTGGGGCTTGTTTCTGGCCCAATATAATCTTGTTAACAGACCAGGCTTACATCTAATGAGAAACTGGTGGCAGTCCTACCACGCTGATATGACAACACTCTGTTTTACTGGTGCCAGTGAAAGGGGCTTCTCTGTTGTGTTTCGGTAGCTGTGGAGGACAGGAACAACAGCAGGGCAGCAGAACACCTGAGATGTTGGTAACTGATGGGTTGCAGATTCCTAAACTAACGACACAACTAGAGGTAGCCGTGGAGCGTTCCTATGTTGATGCTAGACGCCTCATCACAGCCTGAGAGATAACTACACCTAAAGGCAGAAAGATGAAAGCTATCTGCCCCGGAGCAGATCCCCAAAGAAAATAGAAAGCCCCCAAACATATAATGACGGTTAGACAAGATGAAAACACAAACATGGGCAGAAAATAGATTGAGCAAACGCTGGGGCCACAAGCTGACTAAATAGGATAGAAAAGGAGAGATTACTTTCTGCAACCCAGAAAACCCTACAAAAATCCAACAATTCTGATTACAAAAATACTGAGATCACACGATCTCGCCACCCGCTAAATCAGATCTCAGTGTGAACAAAACCAAGCTGCAGCCGCTGAAAAAACAGGAAAAAGCAAATGAGCAAATCACAGTGGCTGCAGATAAACTGTGAGGAGCTCAGGCCCCAGGAGGGGACCCGGCTGACCTCCACAAAAGTGCAGAAAACAATGCAAAAAGCAAGCACAAAAAGAAAAGCAAAAAATATCTTATCTGAAAGCAGGAGATGCAGGCAAGACTCCAGCAAACTTCCAAATGAACCAGGAACCACAATTGAGACAAGAACAATTGCTCACTGGCAACCATCATGGGAGGGAACCTCCCTTATATCAGACCAGTCAGTGAACCCAGATTGCCATTCCTCGCTGAAAGGTTCAGTACTGTCTGTAACCACCAGAGGGAGCCTCTGTTCAGAAACCATCTCTAGCACATTCATAACACTTCTCAGCCTATCAGAGTTGTGAGCGAGTCTGATGCTACGTCAGTGACAGTGTGGGCCAAATCCTCTCACTCCCTGTGCCTCCCTGGGCCCGTGTGGACAGAGAATGTCTGTGTAAAACTGTGCCAAGCTGACTTTACGTCACGTTGATACAAGTGAGGAGAGAATACCACGTGATTCCTCGGATGAAATAATGACGACAGGCAGTGTGGCGCGGTGCGGGTTCTTCATTTGTGGTGGCAGCAGTGGGATTCTGTGTGATCTTTCTGATGCCATCCTTCGCAGTAGCATTAAGCCCCCCTAGTGGTGGCTTAGAGCAGCCAGAATTTTAACATTAATGACAAATCTGCAGGATTCCCCATTAAATATATGTCTTTGCTGTAGATTTAAAGTTCTGAATCAGAAATAAAATAGTTGCCATTTTCTTTGAGATAGAACTAACATCTGAAAATCTGAAGCCCATAATTTATCTTTGGCCAGGTGTTTAGAGATCTTTCGCTTTCCTAAAATTTGTTCTGTCAGAAACTAATTAACTATTTTTTCAGAAAGATCTGTCTTACAACTCTAGGTTCTTGCATTTTCACAGTCACTATACAAAATGCAAAAAAAAAAAATAGATTTCACAGTATTAATCGCATATCTTATTATTAAACAGATCTCTTAGGCCTGATGAGACTGGTGTACTTACATTGAAAGAATGCCAGAATAACTGCAATTTGTTTTAAAAATGTTTCCTGACTTTTATTCAAATGAGCAGTTTATGAGTCCATATATTTTCAAAGAAAGTACACCGGCCTCATCAGGTCCGGGAGCTCTCTATCCTTCTTTTTTATCATGTGTGTACTTTGTATTGCATAATCTTGTGACAGAGCAGCCTTAATTATTGGACTTAACAAACAGTGTAGGAATATTTGGACATTTTTTTCCACTAAACAATACCATTTCCATCTCCATCAGGTTTCCTGTGTTTGTACATTTGAAACCACTTGTGTTAATCCTGGAGTCGCTTGGTAATAGGGCCGCCAGCACTTTGCAGACATTACCCCTTTCTCACAGTCATCTGAATGGGTCATAATTCAGGAGTACAGACAGGGCCTTGCCAGCTTCTGGAAGTAGTCTCTCCAAATGTCAGATCAGGCAGAGCTATGACCTCTGTGGTTCATAAACACAATCGGAGAAACAGCTGGTTCCCTGTTTTCAGTGTTTCCACTCCATCCAGGGCTGGTCATTAAAACACAAAGGGTGGGCTCATTATCTCTGGCATATGTTAAAGTATCAACACCCTGTTACCCACCTTCAGCATTACTTCCATTCATCTGCTTCACACATACCCAAGATGGATTAATAAATTGCAAAGCTGCAGGAAAGTTGGTGAGAGGTGCCGGAAGTGAGCATCCATGTCAGCCAGGCATTAGGAATATTATACTGATACAAGTTTTGTACCCACATATTACCAACAAATATAGTCTGTGTACCAAACACAAATCAGGACTATAAGGTCATGGGTTCCTTTTCATGTACATCCTCCAATGTGGTGTACATGATACAATGTACGGGGAGCCCTGGAGCTATCTATATTGGGGAAACCATGCAAAAACTACAAGCAAGGATGAATTTACACAGACATACAATCAGGAGTGAAATGGACACGCCTGTGGGAAAACATTTCTCTGGAACTGGACATTGTATGGCAGACTTAAAAGTCTTAATACTAAAAGGTCATTTTAATTAAGGATGACAGAGAGAGAAAAATTTGGGAATTCAAACTTATAAGGATGTTCAATTCTTTGACACTAGGACTCAAATTAACACCTGGATTTATGACTCACTACATGGACACAGTTCACACCTTCACCAGAAGGACTCCAGATAACTAAAGGGTATGCCACACTAAGCGAGATCGCACCTGCGTCACCATTTATGACGCAGTAGCGATCTCGTTAGCGACTTAGCTGTGTGATTCCAAACACATCTCATCAGCGATCTGTATAACGACCTCTGCGGTCGTTGGGAAAACCTAGTCCCGCCTGCGATGCTGGTGAAGTCGTTCATAAAGAGAGTCACACTCAGCGATTCAGGCTCACCAGCGGGACACCAACGACCAAAAAACGGCTCAGAACGTTCATGAGCGATCAGCGACATCTCAGCAGGGGCCACATCGCTGCTACATGTCACACACAGCTAAAGTCGCTAACGAGATCGCTACTGCGTCATAAATGGTGACGCAGGTGCGATCTCGTTAGCGATCTCGCTTAGTGTGGCATACCCTTAAGAACATCATTCCCACTGCCTCTCCATTTGTAAGAAAATGCTGATTTGATTTCCTTGGCTTATCTTTAGGAGGCATCACACCTCTCACCTCATAAACAAATATCCTAGGGTACTATCCCTTAAATGTTGTGCCTTTTTCTTATTAATCTATTTGTAATCCTGCCTGAAGAAGGAGCCCCTGTGCTCTGAAAGCTTGCAAACATATTATTTTCTGGTTTGCCAATAAAGGTATCATTCTTGGTCAAAGCAAAACTGACTGCCAACACGGTGAGGTGTCACATTTCACCTCCTCATATAGTCTATGGAGAAAGGACCAGGGAGACACAAACAGATCATGCTGCAGCTTTCAGTAAATGTCTTTTACTTCAGTGCTGGATTCACATCTGCACCGCTTAGTACTGCTGTATGATATCCACTTAGTACTGCTACATCATAGAAACAGAAAAATAGGAGTCCAACTATATGTGTGTACTGTGTATGGGAGACATCATAGCAGCTAGTACCCACTATGTCAGCAAGAACTAAAAATTAGAGATCAAGTCGCAGAGAGGGAAAAAGGTGAAAATTGCAGGCTACAAATCATATAATAACCAGAAATAGTGTTATTCCTGATTCTAATTCTAAAAAATTCACCTGCAAAGAATGCTTTATGAACTTCAATTTCTCATGATACAACATGCTAGCAATGCTCATTACTGGGTGGCCACATATAGAAACATCTCTCGACAGAGTGTCATGGTTTTTTCTTAATGTTAAATTTACGCAATTCATCTCAGGATAACCAATAGCAAAGGTAAAGAAAGACAAATTTGTAGTCTGTTATGCCGGGATGGTGTACCACGAGCCCTACTGCAGGCAGGAGGATGAGTCCTACCCACCACAGATAAGCAGGGAGCATCATTACTACCCGGGGAGAGGCATGTGTGGGTCAGAATGCCTGTTGTATAAGTCACTACCTATAGTGCTGCTGCTTTACTCTTTACTTTAGATGCAATGGAGCAAGAAAAGATTTGGATGCAAAACTATTCATATTTTTTATAGTATTAAAACAGCCCTCCTCCTCCTCCCATCAAAGTTTTTATCCTCTCCTTATATTGCAGTCATCATATTATATAGCACTGTGTAATTACAATTGCTCATGTTGCCTTTCTACCAGGCTAACTTTTATCTTTTCCAGTAGGTCTATGACATCACGTGATTAAAAATAGACTAGCTGAATCCTTCTAAGATCTATGGAGAAAAAGCAAGTCTCTTTTCCCTGAGCGAGTCATCATTAGAACTACAATTCTACGCCCCTGGCAGGGATTAGGTGTGGAGCAGCTGGATCAGGAGTTGGAAAAAGAGTTGGAGCTGGACTGCCAGGGACTTTGCAGTGTTATCGAATTGTAGTTCTAATGATGACTCATGCAGGAAAAAAAGACTTCTGGTTTCTACATAGAGCATAGAAGGATTCAGCTAGCCATTTCTTAATCGTGTGATGTCATAGACCTAATGGCAAAACGAAGAATTAACTGAGTAGAAGAGAAAACTGAGCAATTGTAAGTACACAGTGCTATATAACATGATGATTGCGATGTATTAAGAGTATAAAAGCTTTAATGAAAGTGAACATTTAAACAGCATTTTATTAGTGATTTGTATTTATTTTATTTTTTATTCATTTCTGATTCAGTGCATTTCATAATTTTAATTTTTCTTTATTTTAAATTATAAAACAATATTTTTACAAATACATTCTCCATCCGATTGGGAAATAGTAGGAGCCTTCATACCTGAAGTAAATTGCTAAAATCAAATTCATAGAAAAGTTATATTTATTGTCTTACAAGAAACAGATGATTTTGTTCCAAACTTGATAGTTTTGCTCAAACACAATACTATATGCTGAACACTGATATCTGATCTACTGCAATTGTGCTGGAAAGTTTGTGAACCCTTCAGAATTTTACACATTTCTGCATAAATTTGACTTAAAAACTGCGTCAGATTTTCCCACAATTCCTAAAAGTATCTAAGAAGAACAAAATCAAAGGAATCACTCAAAAACATTAGATTAAAAATAAATAAAACAAATAATCCAATATCACATCTGTGAGTAGAAAAGGTATGTGAGGCTTTAGGATTAGCCGATAATTTGAAGGCGAAATTAGAGTCTGATGTTTTCAATCAATGGGATGACCTGTTTTACTCAAAGTGGGTGACCTGTTTTTTTAAAGAGCAGGGATCTACTAATTTCTGATGGTCACAACACTTTTGTGGAAGTGTATAGTTCCCTGAAGAAATTAGATTTCTGAGGGCCCCAGACAAAACTTTTTGATGCTTATCAGTCTGAAAAACGCTACAAAAACATTTCTAAAGAATTTAGACTCCACCAGTTTGCAGTCAGACGCACTGTGTACAAATGAAAAAAAATCAAGACCAATAATACCCTCCTCAAGAGTGGCAAAGCTTATAATAGTCAGGGAGGTCACAAAGAAACCCAAGGTAACCTATAAGCAACTAAAGGCCTCTCTCAAATTAGCTAATATTAATGTTCATGAGTCCTACATCAGAAGGGCACTGACCAACAATGAGGAGCATGTCAGGAATACAAGGAGAAAGCCACTGCTCTCCAAAAGGAACATTCCCTCCCTCTGCAGTCTGCTAAAGATCACCTGCAGAAGCTAGAAGGCAAATGGAACAATGTTTTCTGGACGGATGAGACTAAAATAGAGCTCTGTTAATGAGAACCAATATGTTTTGCGATAGAAAAACACTGCCTTAGGCCACGTTCACACGTTCAGTATTTGGTCAGTATTTTACATCAGTATTTGTAGCCAAAAACCTGGAGTGGAACAATCAGAGGAAAAGTATAATAGAAACACGTCACCACTTTTGCATTTTTCACCCACTCCTGGTTTGAAAAATTAAAAAAATGACAAAGTCTGATATTTGTGACTCATTTCTTAGATTTTGTTCTCTTTATCTACTTGTATGAGATGTGTGAAAATTTGATGTAGTTTTAGATCAAATCTATGCAAAAATATGGACGTTTCTGATGGATTCACAAACTTTCAAGCACCCCTGTATGTAAAGTTGAATTCATGTTTAAAGAGAATCTGTCAGCAGGTTTTTGAAATGTAATCTGAGAGAAGCATCATGTAGAGGTAGAGACCCTGATTCCAGTGATTTGTCACTTACTCTGCAGCTTGCTGTAGTTTCACTACTATTAGGGCCTGATTCAACAAAATTTTGGTGCAACATGAGGCTGTGGTAACAATTTTGTGACTTTTGGCGTTCTCACCATCAACTCTGACAAAGTAGCCAGCATTTTAAAAAATAATAATAATAGACAGGGAACCTTTCTAAAAGGGAGTACATGATTTTTCTGGCATGTAATTTCATAGTAAGTACACTAGCCTCATCAGGTCTAAAAGATCTATTTAATTTTGTATGCAGTTCGTTTTGTGAAATCCAGTGACAGATCAATTTTTAAGTTGATCTACCATAAATAAACATCATTTTTAAAATTGCGGCAAAATATGTTTTTGCCATCAGAACCTATAGAATTTATAAAAAAAGCCAAGGAAGATTGCTGCGTTGGTTAACCTACCGAAAAATTCACAGACCCAGCTATTGAGCATTTATGTTTTATGTAGCAAAAGTTTATAAATTTAAGAAATATGAGTTTTCTCTGATTTTTTTTTGATGTATGGGATATGATTAGTCATTTGTTTTATGTTCAGGAGCAACTTTATGTGCGTTTTTATAAACTGATCATTTCCCAGAAATGCCCTGTAGCGTGAGGTTTTAGTCACAAACATTAAGTGCATCTCAGGAAGAGGATTTTTTTATGTGTTATCAATTCCAAATTGATTTTCATCATGTGATCTTTTGCCATTTTCACCCCGAACTCAATCTTGGCTTTCAATAGATAGCAAAGTACGCCACCTAGAGGACAAAAGAAGGATCTACCTCTACCTGGCAGGTCACCATGGATGGATGGGTTCAGTGTTCATGGAAATGGATAGAATTAAAGCACTCAAATAAAAAAGAAAAATAATTATCTATCTTATATCTATATCTCTATCCATCTCATCATGTCCTATTATACAAAGAAGTATAGCCAAAGAATTCCACTAAAAAGTATAACTCTTTATTCAGTAATAACTATCACAAGTAGTTAATAAAGACACAATGAGTACAGACAAGAGCAAGCACAAAACAGCAGGAGGAGATGAGGTGAGTAAAGAATGCAATAGTGTGAATATTAAAGTGGGTATGAGGCTGAAAGGCAATAGTCCATGTATCAGTGCCAACTATACAACTGCAAAACCAAACCACTAATAAGTGCAGAAAGCTGATTTCTTCTCCTGCTGGAATGGCGCCGGGCCCTGATGCGCATTTTGGTGTTAGCCTTCATCACAGGGCCTCCTTGGCTGATAATTGGCTTTATGTTATCATATACTGTATACTTATTTATCTATCTATCTATACCTATCTAATTACATTCACATATTTCCCTGTCTATCTATCTATCTATTTATCTATCTATCTATTTACAAACAGGCAGTCCCTGCATGTGTTGGGCTGTCGAACAGCCACGAGACATGCAGCTGCAGGCATTCAAACATATATTTCAAGCACGCTGAGGACACTCGGATAGCATCCGAGCATGCTCGCATAATACCTTATCCGAGCACATTCGCTTATCAATAGTTGGCGCCATTGAAATTGTTTCAAAAAATGAAGTATTTTGCCCAGAAAAATTATTGCAATTACACATGTTTATTTCCTTTGTGTGTATTGGAACAACAAAAAAAAGAGAAAAAAAAGCCCAATTGGACAAAATTGCACAAAAAACCCCAACGTTGGCCCCACCAAAATTGTTAACACCTTTCCAAAATTGTGAGTAAACAACTTTTTCAAGCATGTGATGCTCGTTCAAAGTCACCTGTTGCAAATAACAGGTGTGGGCAATGCAAAAATCATACCTGAAATCAGATAAAAAGGGGAGAAGTAGACTCAGTCTTTGCATTGTGTGTCTGTGTGTGCCAAATTCAGCATGGAGAACAGAAAGAGGAGAAGAGAACTGTCTGAGGATTTGAGAACCAAAATTGTTGAATAATATCAACAACCTCAAGGTTACAAGTCCATCTCCAGAGCTCTTCATGTTCCTTTGTCCACCGTGCGCAACATAACCCAGAAGTTTACTACCCATGACACTAACTTATGTCCCTGGACGTGGACAGCAGAGAAAAGCTGATGAAAGGTTACAATGCAGAATAGTCCAGATGGTGGATAAGTAACCCAATCAAGTTACAAATAAATTCAAGCTGTCCTACAGGCACAGTGTGCATCAGTGTCAGCGCAAACTATACACTGACATTTGAATTAAATGAAACGCTATGGCAGGAGACCCAGGAGGACCCCACTGCTGACACAGAGACCTAAAAAAGCTAGACTGCAGTTTGCCAAAATGTGCGTGAGTAAGCCAAAATCCTCCTGGGAAAGCGTCTTGTAGACAGATGAGACGAAGATACAACTTTATAGTATAGCAAATCATTCCATTATTTGCCAAAAACGGAATGAGGTCTTCAAAGAAAAGAACACAATACCTACAGTCAAATATGGTGAAGGTTCAAAGATGGTTTGGGGTTGTTTCGCTGCCTCTGGCACTGAGTGCCTTGACTGTGTTCAAGGCATCATGAATATGAAGATTACCAATGAATTTTGTTTGGCAATGTAGTGCATAGTGTCAGAAACTGGGTTTGCATTCTAGGTCATGATTCTTCCAGCAGGACAATGACCTCACACATACTTCAAGAAACCCCCAGAAATGGATGGAAACAAAGCAGTGGAGAGTTTTGAAGTGTCCAGCAATGAGTCTGAATCTAAATTATTAATATTATTATTTATTATTATAGTGCCATTTATTCCATGGCGCTTTACATGTGAGGTGGGGTATACATAATAAATACAAGTACAGTAATCTTAGACAATACAAGTTACAACTGGTACAGGAGGAGAGAGGAACCTGCCCGTGAAGGCTCACAATCTTCAAGGAATGGGTGAGGATACAGTAGGCGAGGGTAGAGCTTGTCGTGCAGTGGTTTGGTGGATCGATGGTTACTGCAGGTTGTAGGCTTGTCGGAAGAGGTGGGTCTTCAGGTTCTTTTTGAAGGTTTCCAAGGTAGTCTGATATGTTGTGGTAGAGAGTTCCTGTAATGTATGTAGTACAGTTCATATAGCGTCTTGTGCTTGGGTGCGATGAAAACACAGGAGTCACAGGTTTGATATAGAAAAGTCCTGTATTACTTCATACAAGTTGGCAGAAATAGTCACACAGTTTGCAGACACAGAAACAGGAGACACAGCAGGCCAGAGTAATCCAAGCTCAGCAATCACTCTCCAATACAGATTCAGGATCTTCTTCTCTGTTACCGTAAGTCCATGCAAACGTGGGTCTTTCAAAGAGCAGGGTTCAGAGTCCACAAGTGCTTCAGAGTTCCTCAGTAAGAATAGCTGGAGTACAAGGTCCAAGGCTTACAGGAGTCAAGTCACAGGTTCACTGCAGGCTAGATTCTGAAGCACTGATTGCTCAGCTGTGGCTGCTTAAGAAGCAAAGGAGAGAATCAGGGCGGGAACATGCAAGCTGGAAACTCCATTTTGACTGAGGGCAAGATAGCTGCAGCAAGACAGAAAGTAAAATGGCTGACAAACAAACTGAGTTTCAGGAATATATACATAGAACCTTACATTACTCCCCCCTTAAGGACAACCTCCGGATGACCTCAGACCAGGCTTGTGTGGGTACCTCTGATGAAACTGACGGAGCAAGCGAGGAGCATTAACGTTATTGACCGGTTCCCATGAGTTGTCCTCCACTGGGTAGCCCTGCCATTTAATCAGATATTGTAACTGATTTCTATACAACCTGGAATCTAAAATCCTTTCCACCACAAATTCTTCCTGACCGTCGACTAGCACTGGGTCAGGGCAAGGAGAGGAACGTCCAGGAAACGTATTGGGTGTCGCAGCCTTTAGTAGGGATACATGAAAGACAGGGTGGATTCTCATAGTTCTGGGCAGTTGAAGACGACAAGCAACGGCACTTATAATTTTACTGATTTTATAGGGTCCAATGTACTTATGTCCCAACTTAGACGATGGAATCCTTAACTTAAGATTTCTGGTTGACAGCCAGACCAAGTCTCCTACCTTGAAAGCTGGTGCAGGTTTACGAAATTTATCTGCTGCTTTCTTGTACCTTCTTGAGCCGATTCCAGATTTTCTTTTAGAAGATCCATATTCTTCTGTAAAGACGTGATTCTTTCAGCCACTGCTGGTAAAGGCGTTTCTATGGGAAATCGTGGTAGAATGTTAGGATGATAACCTAGATTAGAGTAAAAAGGAGACTGTTTAGTGGAGGCACTCTGAGAGTTGTTATACGAGAACTCAGCTAATGGAAGTAGATCCACCCAATCATCCTGTAGGTGGCAGATAAAGCAGCGGAGATACTGCTCCAGGGTTTGATTGGTTCGTTCGGTCTGTCCATTAGTCTGGGGATGAAAAGCAGAAGAAAGGTTTACTTTAATGTCCAATGCTGCACAGAAATTTTGCCAAAACCTAGAAGTGAATTGCACCCCTCGATCCGAAATAACCTCATCCGGTACTCCATGTAAGCGAAACACATCTTTAATCATCAAATCTGATGTCTGTTTTGCAGTGGGTAAGCCGACACAAGGGATAAAATGAGCTGCCTTTGTTAGACGGTCAACCACCACTAGAATGGTGTTCTTCCCCTGAGAGGTTGGTAACTCCACAATGAAGTCCATAGAAATGGATCCCCACGGGCGGGACGGGGTGGGAAGAGGCTGTAACAGACCAGTTGGTGAGGAGCGAGGTGTTTTGCATCTTGCACAGACCTCACATGAAGTGACATAATTCAAAACATCCTTCCTGCAAGTGGGCCACCAAAAGAAACGAGAAAGAAATTCCTGTGTCTTTAGAATTCCTCTATGCCCAGCTATCTTGGAGTCGTGAATGAGTTGCAATACTCTTAATCTGACTGTTTCAGGAATATACAGACGTTGTCCCTGAATCCACACACCATTCTTAAAGACAAGACTTACGTCCCTTGGGGGTTGTGCCAAAAAGGAATCCGCATGGTATGCTTCCTTGATGTCCTTAAGTAGGTCTTGATTATGAATTACTCCTAGGAATCTAGAGTCAGGAAGAATAGTCTTAGGAGGAGTAATTGGACGTGTCTCTGCTGAGTAAATCCTAGAGAGTGCATCAGCCTTTCCATTGCGCGATCCTGGTCTATAAGAAATGACAAAATTAAATTGGTTTAGGAAAAGATTCCAGCGAGCCTGGCGAGGAGTCAGGCACTTAGCCGACCTGATAAATTCAAGGTTACGATGGTCTGTCAGGACGACTATTTGCTGTGCAGCACCCTGAAGAAGGTGTCTCCATTCCTTGAAGGCGGCAATAATGGCCAACAATTCTCTATTGCCCACATCGTAGTTCCTCTCAGCCGAAGACAACTGCTGGGAAAAGAAGGCACAGGGATGCAAGACATTCTTCTCACCTGTTCTCTGAGAGAGTATAGCTCCAACGGCACAGTCTGAAGCATCCACCTCTATTATGAAGGCAAGCTCGGGGTTGGGATGTACTAGGATAGGTGCAGTGGTAAATTTATCTTTTAGACGGGAAAATGCTTCCTGGGCTTGGGGAGTCCAGGAAAACCTAGACTCTTTCCGGGTAAGTTGAGTGATAGGTGACACTACCTCAGAGAAATTTCTAATGAAACGTCTATAGAAGTTGGCAAACCCGATGAAGCGCTGTACTCCTCTTCACATTTCTAGGACTTGGCCAATCCTTGATGGCTTGGGTTTTGCTTCCATCCATACTAATTCCTTGTGTAGACAGTACATACCCCAGAAATTGAATTTCGGTCCTATGGAATTCACACTTTTCAAGTTTGATGTAAAGATGATTTTGTCTTAGACATTCCAAGACCATTCTCACATGTCCATGATGTTCCTCTGTGGAGTTAGAAAAAATTAGAATATCATCCAAATAAATTACCACGAATGTATCTAGGAGATCCCTGAAGATGTCATTCACCAAGTGTTGGAAAGTGGCTGGGGCGGTACTCAGACCAAAAGGCATAACTAGATATTCAAAGTGTCCATAGCGTGACCTGAATGCAGTCTTCCATTCATCCCCAGGTCTAATACGGACTAAGTTATAGGCCCCACGAAGATCTAGTTTAGAAAAAATTTTGGCATGTCGCACTCTCTCCAATAACTCAGGGATTAAAGGCAATGGATAACGGTTTCTAATAGTAACCTTATTGAGTTCCCTATAGTCTACGCATGGTCTCAGAGATCCATCTTTCTTCTTTACAAAGAAGATGGGTGCACCTGCAGGAGATGAAGAGGGGCGTATGAAGCCCTTGGCTAGATTTTCATCTATGTAATCCTTTAAAGCCTTTAGCTCGGGCCCCGCCAGGGGGTAGATCTTACCAAAAGGTATCTCTGCTCCAGGCAATAATTCAATTGGACAATCATATGGACGGTGAGGAGGAAGCTGGTCAGCGTTCTTCTTGTCACATAAATCCACATAGTCCTGGTATACAGCTGGTAGTTCAGGGACTGACATGATTCCTTTAGGAACAGAGCAAGCTGAAACTTTTGGACTCATCTGTTTCTCTGGAAAGTGTAATTCCTTGGTCTCCCAGTTAATGGTAGGATTCTGAGCCTGCAGCCATGGTAGCCCTAGAATAATGGGAAAGTGGGGAGAAGAGATAAGCATAAAGGACAGTTTCTCTTGATGATCTTTACCCATAAGAACCCTCAAAGGCTCTGTTTCCTGATCCACTGGTCCAGAGGTCAGCAGGGAGCCATCCACAGTTTCCATCTGTACTGGAGTAGCCTTCTTCACTGAACGTATTCCCTGTTTCAGAGCAAAGGAGACATCCATAAAATTTCCACTTGCCCCTGAGTCGATCATAGCAGAGCTAGACACCCAAGCTGAGTCAACCCAGAGTTTGATGGAAAGAAAGCAATGAGAATTGTTTTTCTTACAACTCAGCTGGGACACCGCTGAGGAAACTTGAAAAATGGCAGCGTTTACACAGTCAACGTCCTCAGAGGTAACGGAGTTTAAGTCCGAGAAATCAAGATCTGTTGCTGCAGATCTCTCTGGAGCCTGAGGCTCGGACCTGACAGATCCCCTCTAGCAACACTCACAATGAATGAGTGCTGCAGTAGTCTTACGAGAACGGCTGGGGCAGTTTATAATGAAGTGCCCTGACTTACCACAATAGAAACATAGATTCTCCTTAAAACGATGTTCCTTGCGTGCATCACTAACCCGTCGTTGTAAAGAGTCTACCTGCATGGGTTCAGGTTCAGGTTCCCGTGTAATCCTACTCAAAGGTTCCTTAGCTGGAGAGGAAGGTAGGAAAAGGTTAGTACGATTGCTTTCGAACCATCTCTCTTGCCTGCGTTCAGTCAGACGAGTATCAATACGGATGCAGTAGTTAATAAAGTCACCTAACGCAGTGGGAGGGTCGGCACGAGCAAGTTCATCCTTAATCAATGGAGATAACCCCTTTCGAAAAATAGATTTTTTGGCGGAACTGTCCCAGGTGGTATCAAGGGCCCATCTCCTGAAATCCAAGGCATATTCAGCTACCGAGTGCTTACCTTGGCGCAAAGCTAACATGGCTGCTTCAGCTGTTGCACCTCGATTGGGGTCATCAAACACCTGCCCCATGGCTGAAATAAAATCATCAAGGTGATTCAAACAATCATCCTCAGTCTCAATCAGAGGGTTTGCCCACATTAAAGCCTTGTTGGTAAGCAACATAATTATAGTAAGCACCTTAGATCGTTCAGTGGGAAATTGTGAAGCATGTGCAGAAAAAAAAAGATTGCATTGATTAATAAATCCCCTGAATTTCTCACGTTCACCGCCAAAACGAAAAGGGGGCAACTTGGGAATCCCAGCACTCGGGGCTACGCAGTAGCCTGGACTCTCCCCTCTAGAACCTCAATCCTGGCTCGCAAATCCTGGGTAGTCTGTCCAACCACTTGCAAATTGTGATTATTGAGGTCCTGTAGATTTGTAAAACGGGTCTTTATATTCTGCAAATCTGCAAGTATATTATCAGTCACTCCGCAAAGTTCCTTTATGCGGGCCTCCATTTTCCAGATCTTTTAAGACAGGATTACTGGAAGAAGAGGAGAGAAAAAAAAAAACAATAGTGTTCACCTGTGGCAACACTGCAGAGAAAAAAAAAAATTAAGGGAACTGCTCACCTGGAATGGTTGTGAGAAGTCACAACCACTATCATCACAGAAAGTTTCAACCAGACATCTGATATCCAGAGTTACAGCAGACAAAAAAAGAGAAAAGAAAGGAAAAAAAAAAAAAAAACAATAGTGTTTACCTGTGGTAACACTGCAAAAAGAAAAAACTTAAGGGAATTGCTCACCTGGAATGGTTGTGAGAAGTCACAACCACTGTCATCACAGAAAGTACAACCGGACGTCTGATATCCACAGTACAGCAGACACAGCCTTCCAGACCCAGCAGACACTAACGTTTTGGCTTCAGAATCTTGTAATGTATGTAGTACAGTTCATATAGCGTCTTGTGCTTGGGTGCGATGAAAACACAGGAGTCACAGGTTTGATATAGAAAAGTCCTGTATTACTTCATACAAGTTGGCAGAAATAGTCACACAGTTTGCAGACACAGAAACAGGAGACACAGCAGGCCAGAGTAATCCAAGCTCAGCAATCACTCTCCAATACAGATTCAGGATCTTCTTCTCTGTTACCGTAAGTCCATGCAAACGTGGGTCTTTCAAAGAGCAGGGTTCAGAGTCCACAAGTGCTTCAGAGTTCCTCAGTAGGAATAGCTGGAGTACAAGGTCCAAGGCTTACAGGAGTCAAGTCACAGGTTCACTGCAGGCTAGATTCTGAAGCACTGATTGCTCAGCTGTGGCTGCTTAAGAAGCAAAGGAGAGAATCAGGGCGGGAACATGCAAGCTGGAAACTCCATTTTGACTGAGGGCAAGATAGCTGCAGCAAGACAGAAAGTAAAATGGCTGACGAACAAACTGAGTTTCAGGAATATATACATAGAACCTTACAGTTCCAGAGTAGGGGGATGCGAGGGAGAAATCTTGTATGCGATTGTGGGAAGAGGAGATAAGAGGGGAGGAGAGGAGGAGATCTTGTGAGGATCGGAGGTTGCGTGCAGGTAAGTACCGGGAGACGAGGTCACAGATGTATGGAGGAGACAGGTTGTGGATAGCTTTGTATGTCATGATTAGGGTTTTGAACTGGAGTCTTTGTGTAATGGGGAGCCAGTGCAGGGATTGACAGAGGGGAGAGGCCGGGGAATAGCGGGGGGACAGGTGGATTAGTCGGGCAGCAGAGTTTAAAATAGATTGGAGGAGTGCAAGAGTGTTAGAGGGGAGGCCACAGAGCAGAAGGTTGCAGTAGTCGAGGCGGGAGATGATGAGGGCATGGACTAGGGTTTTATCCGTGAGATATTTTTGAGTTGAAGTCGGCAGGGGTGGAGAGGGCTTGGATATGTGGTTTAAAAGAGAGATCAGTGTCAAAGATAACACTGAGGCAGCGAGCTTGTGGGACTGGAGAGAGTGGGCAGTCGTTTCATTAATTGATAGGTCCATTGAAGGGGCTGTATGAGATGGGGGAAAGATGATGAATTCTGTTTTGTCCATATTAAGATTTAGGAATCTAGCGGAGAAGAAGGATGAAATAGCGGACAGACATTGAGGGATTTTGTTTAGTAGGGAGGTGATATCTGGTCCAGAGATGTAGATCTGTGTGTCATCAGCATAGAGGTGATATTCAAAGCCATGAGTGTTATGTTTTGGTAGCTGAGGAGAGCAGGCAAAAACGGCAATACACCAGAGAGGTGGGAATCTACTGGATTGCAGTACCCTGACTAACCACCACAACTAAAGGCAGCCATGGAGCGTTCCTACGTTGGTCCTAGACGCCTCGTCACAGCCTGAGAGGCTAACTACACCTAAAGATAGAAAGAGGAAAGCTATCTGCCCCGGAGCAGATCCCCAAAGAACATAGGAAGCCCCCAAACATGTAATGGCGGTTAGACAAGAGGAAATACAGACACAGACAGAAAATAGTATGAGCAAACGCTGGGGCCCAATCTGCCTAGACAGAAAAGGATAGGAAGGATACTTACTGCAATTCCAAAAAACCCTAAAAAAAGCCAACGCTACTAATTGCAAAAACACCTGAGATCACACGACCTCTACCACCTAAATTAGTTCTCTGGTGTAACAAAACTAAGCCGCAGCCACAGAAAAAACTGGAAAAGGCAAATTAACAAACAACAGTGGCTCCAGAGGAACCGAGAGGAGACCAAGCCCCCCGGGGAGGGGAACCTGGCCAACCTCACAGAAATGCAGGAAAAAATGCAAATGGCAAGCACAAAAACAAAAAACAGAAAATATCTTATCTGAGAGCAGGAGAAGAGGCAAGACTTAGCAAGCTTCCAAGTGAACCAGGAAACAACGTTGAGACAAGAACAATTGATCACCGGCAACCATGATGGGGGAAACCTCCCTTATATCCAGCCAGTCTGTACTTCCTGATTACCAATTCTCATTGAATGGTTCAGAACTGTTTGTAACCACCAGAGGGAGCTTCTGCTCAGAATTCATTTCTAAAACATTCATAACAGTACCCCCCCTTGAGGAGGGGTCACCAAACCCTCATTTGTGCAACCAGGTCGGTCAGGATGAGCTCTGTGATACGCACGGATCAGTCTCCTAGCATGGATGTCCGAAGCAAACACCCAAGAATTGTCCTCCTGACCATAACCTCTCCACTTAACCAAATACTGGAGTTTCCGTCTAGAAAAAATCCAATATTTTCTCAACCACATACTCCAGATTGCCCTCAACCAAAACAGGGTCAGGGGGCGCAGCCATAGGAACCACTGGCTCGACAAATCTCTTCAATAAGGACTTGTGGAACACGTTATGGATCTTAAATGTCCCTGGAAGAAGTAAACGAAAGGAAACAGGATTATGAATCTCCATGATCTTATAAGGTCCAATGAACCTAGGCTTAAACTTAGGAGATGCAACTCTCATAGGGATATTTCTTGAGGATAACCAGACCAAGTCCCCCACTTTAAACCGAGGACCATCAGTCCTATGCCGGTTGGCAAACCGCTGGGCCTTCTCCTGAGAGAGGGACAACCTCTCCACTACCTGGTCCCAAATCTGCTGCATACGCTCCACAACAGAGTCAACACCCGGACAGACAGAAGCCTCCGTCTGTCCAGAAGAAAATCGAGGGTGAAACCCAAAATTGCAGAAAAATGGAGACATCAAAGTGGCAGAGCTTGCCCTATTATTAAGAGCAAACTCAGCCAAAGGCAAAAAAGAGACCCAGTCATCTTGATCAGCAGACACAAAGCATCTCAGATAAGTCTCCAATGTCTGGTTTGTTCTCTCAGTTTGTCCATTGGTCTGAGGATAAAAAGCAGAGGAGAAAGACAATTGAACACCAAGTTTAGAACAAAAAGTCCTCCAAAATCTGGAAACAAACTGGACTACTATGTCAGACACAATGTTCTCAGGAATGCCGTGTAACCGAACCACGTGCTGAAAGAACAAAGGAACCAATTCGGAGGAGGAAGGCAACTTAGGTAATGGCACAAGAAGTATCATCTTGGAAAACCTATCACAAATCACCCAGATAACAGTCATTCTCTGAGAAACATGGAGGTCGGAAATAAAATCCATAGAGATATGGGTCCATGGTCTCTTGGGCACAGGCAATGGCATCAACAAACCACTAGAGCGAGAGCAAGGCTTGGAGCGAGAGCAAGTCCCACAGGACTGCACAAACTTCCTGACGTCACGAGACAAAGTAGGCCACCAAAAGGACTGACTCACCAAGTCTCTGGTACCAAAAATTCCGGGATGACCGGCCAACGCGGAACAATGAATCTCAGACATCACACTCTTCTTCCACTGGTCTGGGACAAACAATTTCCCAACAGGGCAGCGCTCGGGTTTATCCTCTTGACACCCCTCCAGAGCCAGTCTCAAATTGGGCGAGATGGCGTAAAGAACTACACCCTCTTTCAAAATAACAGCAGGATCAGATAACTCAGGAGAGTCCGCAAGGAAACTCCTCGAGAGGGCATCCGCCTTAAAATTCTTAGTGCCAGGAAGAAAGGAAACCACAAAATTAAAATGTGTGAAAAACAATGCCCACCTGGCCTGTCTAGGATTAAGTCGCTTGGCTGATTCCAGATAAACCAGATTCTTTTCGTCCGTGAGGACCACCACCTGATGTTTGGCTCCCTCCAACCAATGTCTCTACTCTTCAAAAGCCCACTTCATGGCCAATAACTCCCGATTACCCACGTCATAATTACGTTCAGTTGGAGAAAATTTTCGAGAGAAAAAAGCACAAGGGTTACTTTTAGAGGTCTCAGGATCTCTTTGGGACAAAACGGCACCTGCCCCAATTTCAGAGGCATCAACCTCCACCTGAAATGGCAGAGAAACATCAGGCTGCCGTAGAACAGGAGCAGAAGTGAATATCTGTTTAAGTTCCTGAAACGCAGAGACTGCCTCAGGAGGCCAATTCACCACATCAGAACCCTTTTTGGTCAAATCAGTCAATGGTTTAACAATAACAGAGAAATTACCAATAAATTTACGATAAAAATTGGCAAAACCCAAGAATCTCTGAAGAGCCTTTAATGAAGTAGGTTGGACCCAATCACAGATGGCCTGAACCTTGACCGGGTCCACTTCAATAACAGATGGAGACAAAATGAATCCCAGAAATGAGATCCTCTGTACGCCAAAAAGACACTTTGATCCCTTCACATACAGAGCATTCTCTCTCAAAATCTGGAACACAGTCCGAACATGTTTCACATGAGAGTCCCAGTCATTGGAAAAAATCAAGATATCATCCAAATAAACAATCAGAAATGTATCCACAAAATCCCTGAAAATGTCATTCATGAAGGACTGGAAGACGGAAGGAGCATTAGTGAGCCCAAAGGGCATCACTAGGTACTCAAAATGCCCCTCTGGGGTATTAAACGCCGTCTTCCATTCATCCCCGTGTTTAATGCGAATAAGGTTATACGCCCCCCTGAGGTCAAGCTTGGTAAACCAAGTAGCACTTTTCACCCTGGAAAACAGGTCAGAAATCAAGGGTAACAGATATTGATATTTCACAGTGATATTGTTCAAGAGACGATAATCAATACACGGCCTTAATGAACCATCCTTTTTGGCCACAAAGAAAAAACCAGCACCCAAGGGTGAAGAGGATGGTCTGATATGACCCTTCTCCAATGACTCCTTGATATAAGACCGCATAGCGTCATGTTCAGGTACAGACAAGTTAAAAAGGCGACCTTTAGGGAATTTACTACCAGGCACTAATTCAATAGCGCAGTCATAGCTCGTATGGGGGGGCAAGGATGCAGATTTACTTTCGCTAAACACATCAGAAAAATCATTCAAAAAGTCAGGCACATCTTGAGCCTGGGGAGAGGCAGAAAAAACAGGAGTGTTGGCATTAACACATTGGCAGCCCCAACTGGTTACAGACACAGATTTCCAATCCAAAACAGGATTATGAGACTGCAACCAAGGGAAACCTAGTACAATAATGTCATGCAGATTATACAGCACCAAAAATTTGCAACACTCCTGATGATCAGGTTCAACCCTCATTATCACCTGAGTAGAGAACTGGGGTTTATTCTCAGCCAAAGGGGTAGACTCAATCCCCAGTAGGGGAATAGACTTCCGTAGGGGTATCGAGGGAAACCCACAATGTTTAGCAAAATCAAAATCCATCAGGTTAATAGCTGCTCCCGAATCAACAAAAGCCTGAGCAGAAAATGTGGACAGGGAGCAAATCAGGGTAACAGTCAACAGAAATTTAGTCTGAACACTACCCAAGACAACTGAGCGTGCAAAACGTCTTCCCTGCTTAGGGCAGACTGAAATAGCATGAGAGGCATCACCACAGTAGAAACATAACCCATTGCATTTTCGAAACTCATGACGCTGTGCCCCGGAAGCCACTCCATCACACTGCATGGGCTCAAAAGTTGGTTCACAAGGCAACACTATTCCACGCATACCTCTACGCTCACGCAAACGTCTGTCAACTTGAATCGCTAATGACATAGAATCATTGAGACCAGAGGGAGCAGGGAAACCCACCATAACATCTTTTACATTCTCTGACAGACCCTTCCGAAAAAGGGCTGCCAAAGCATCATCATTCCATTTGGTCAGAACTGCCCACTTTCGGAATTTCTGACAGTACAACTCAGCGTCCTCAAGCCCTGATTTAATGCCAACAAGGTTTTTTCAGCTTGATCAGTGACATTAGGTTCATCGTACAATAACCCCAGAGCCAGAAAAAATGCATCAACATTACTCAAAACAGGGTCCTCAGGTGTCAGGGAAAAAGCCCAATCCTGAGGATCGCCGCGCAGGAGAGAGATGACAATTTGAACCTGCTGTGCTGCGTTCCCTGAGGACTTAGGTTTTAAGGCAAAAAACAACTTACAGTTATTTTTGAAATTCAGAAATTTAGCTCGATCCCCCCAAAACAAATCTGGCATGGGGATCCTAGGTTCCACAACCGGCAACCCTGCAAGATAGGTAGCGATACTCCGAACTTCAGTGGCAAGCTGATCCACACGGCCAGACAACCGTGCAAACTCCATTGAGAGGAAAATAAAATCCTCCTCAGCACCCAGAGAAAAAGAGGGAAAAAAAATGCAGAAAAAAAAAAAAATCTCTGACAACTCAGACAACTTTTTTCTTTCCACACTATTTTTCCCTTCTGTGAGTACCATATAATTTTCAGTTTGGGCTGGTGATACTGTTATGTTTTGGTAGCTGAGGAGAGCAGGCAAAAACTGCAATACACCAGACGCCTCCTGACGAAGAAGCGAAACGTGCGTTGGGGCGACGGGGCGGCAAGTGTGCAGCACAGATCATGTAAGTGTCCTTTGTATTTTCCCCTATTTGCCATATGTTAGCAATGCCAATTGGCTGGCCGGGATCCCTAGTGGACCGATGATAGATATCTGCATGTCTTTTTGCTACTAGCCTTATGGTTATATTGGGAAGGTTGTTATTCCTATATGAAGCTGATGCTCATTGTATGCATAGTTATTTAAAGGGACCACATGTATTTTTTGCTCCCCATTTTGGATTTAGCAGTATTCCCTAATCATTATTATACACATTGTAATCCATATGTATTTTAATTCAATTTGCAATAAAATCTTTGTACTTTTGCAATTTATACTATTCTTTTTTGTGTTATTTATATTGTTCTAGTTTTTGCAGTTATTTAATTTGGGCCTTTGTTGTTTATAATACACCAGAGAGGTTGGAATCTACTGGATTGCAGTACCCTGACTAACCACCACAACTAAAGGCAGCCGTGGAGCGTTCCTACGTTGGTCCTAGACGCCTCGTCACAGCCTGAGAGGCTAACTACACCTAAAGATAGAAAGAGGAAAGCTATCTGCCCCGGAGCAGATCCCCAAAGAACATAGGAAGCTCCCAAACATGTAATGGCGGTTAGACAAGAGGAAATACAGACACAGACAGAAAATAGTATGAGCAAACGCTGGGGCCCAATCTGCCTAGACAGAAAAGGATAGGAAGGATACTTACTGCAATTCCAAAAAACCCTAAAAAAAGCCAACGCTACTAATTGCAAAAACACCTGAGATCACACGACCTCTACCACCTAAATTAGTTCTCTGGTGTAACAAAACTAAGCCGCAGCCACAGAAAAAACTGGAAAAGGCAAATGAACAAACAACAGAACCTGGCCAACCTCACAGAAATGCAGGAAAAAATGCAAATGGCAAGCACAAAAACAAAAAACAGAAAATATCTTATCTGAGAGCAGGAGAAGAGGCAAGACTCAGCAAGCTTCCAAGTGAACCAGGAAACAACGTTGAGACAAGAACAATTGATCACCGGCAACCATGATGGGGGGAAACCTCCCTTATATCCAGCCAGTCTGTACTTCCTGATTGCCAATCCTCATTGAATGGTTCAGTACTGTTTGTAACCACCAGAGGGAGCTTCTGCTCAGAATTCATTTCTAAAACATTCATAACACATGAGATTCTATGAGCTGTCCGAGGCCGAAGGTGTAAATGGAGAAGAGCAGGTGCCTTATGACTGAACCATGCGAGACTCCGACGGATAGGGGGCGTGGTGAGGAGGTGGTGTGTGAGTGGGAGACGCTGAATGTCCGGTCTGTTAGGTATGACACGATCCAAGATAGGGCCAAGTCTGTGATACCAAGAGATGAGAGGGTCTGTAGTAATAGGGAATAGTCCACTGTGTCAAAGGCAGAGGACAAGTCCAGGAGGAGGAGGACAGAGTAGGGTCGCTTGGCCTTGGCAGTTAATAGGTCATTGGTGACCTTAGTTAGGGCAGTTTCAGTGGAGTGGTGTGGCCGGAAGCCAGATTGTAAGTGGTCGAGAAGGGAGCAAGAAGAGAGGTGGGAGGACAGTTCAAGATGGACGTGTTGTTCCAGTAGTTTGAGGCATAGGGGAGAAGTGATATAGGGCGATAGCTAAATACAGAGGATGGGTCAAGAGAGGGCTTTTTGAGGATAGGTGTGATTGAGGCATGTTTAAAGCTTGAGGGGAAAACACCAGTTGTTAGTAATAGGTTGAAGAGATGGGTTAGGGTTGGGATGAAGACGGTGGTGAGGTTTGGGATGAAGTAGGATGGGGTCAGGTCAAGTGCACAGGTAGTGAGATGTGATCTTAAGTTGAGTGGAGAGTCGATCTTCTGTAATGGTGGAGAAGTTGGTTTTGAAGGAGGAGGGCAGGGTAATTAGGAGGAAGGGTTCTGGGGGTTGTTGACCAAAACTGTGTCTGATGTTGTCAATCTTCTCCTTGAAAAATGAGGAAAAATCTTCAGCTGAGATGAGGGGGGAGGGAGGAGGTGCTGGGGGGCGGAGTAGAGAATTGAAGGTGTTGAATAACTGTTTAGGGTTGTGAGACAGGGAGGATATGAGAGATGAGAAGTAGGTTTGTTTTGCTGCAGTGAGAGTGGTCTTGAAAGTAGTGAGGGACTGTTTGAATGTGATGAAGTCCTCATTGGAGTGGGATCTTTTCCATCTCCGCTCAGCAGCCCTTGAAGCTCTCCTCAGTTCTTTGATCAGGCTGTTGTGCCAGGGCTGTCTGTTGATTTTGCGAGCTTTGGTCTGTCTGAGAGGGGTGACCGATTCCAGAGCTGCAGCTATTGTGGTGTTATATAGAGCGGCAGCGGTATCCGCATTGTGTACGGAACTTATGTCTGTAAGAGAAAGGAGGGATTCAGACAGTGAGTGTAGATCGAGATGTTTAAGATTTCTGTGAGGGTGTGCAAGTTTTTGGGGTGGGGATTGTGGACCTGGAGAGGAGAGGTTATAGAATGCAAGTAGGTTGTGGTGAGAAAGAGGAAGAGGTGAGTTAGAGAGGTTAGATAGGGAGCAGAGATGGGTGAAGATGAGGTCTAATGTGTGGCCATCTTTGTGAGTGGCTGCAGAAGACCATTGAGTGAGGCTGAAGGAGGAAGTGAGAGACAGAAGTTTAGTGGCAGCTGAGAGGGAAGTGTCGATGGGGATGTTGAAGTCGCCCAAGATGATAGTGGGGATGTCAGTGGAAAGGAAATGAAGTAGCCAGGTGGAAAGTGGTCGAAGAAGATGGTGGCTGGCCCTGGGGGGCGGTAAATGACAGCTAGTTGAAGGTTGGAGGGGGAGTAGATGCGCACAGAGTGTACCTCAAAGGAAGGGAGGGTAACAGAGGGTGGCAGAGGGATTGGGGTGAAGGAACAGATATCTGACAGGAGAAAACCAACTCCTCCTCCATGCTTGCTGCTGGGGCGGGGGGTGTGGGAAAGGTGGAATCCACCATATGAGAGTGCAGTAGGAGAGGCTGTGTCAGAGGGGGTGAGCCAGGTTTCAGTGATGGCGAGGAAGGAAAGTTTGTTAGTAATAAAAAGATCATGGATGAAGGAAAGTTTATTGCAAATCCCATCTAAATCCCATTGAACACCTGTGGAGAGATCTTAAAATTGCAGTTGGGAGAAGGTGCCTTAAAATATGAGAGACCCAGAGCAGTTTGCAAAAGAAGAGTGATCCAAAACTCCAGTTGAGGAATGTAAGAAGCTTGTCGATGGCTATTGGAAGCAATTGATTGCAGTTATCTATTCCAAAGGGTATGCAAACAAATATTAAGTTAAGGGTGCCAACAATTTCGTCTGGCCCATTTTTGAGTTTTTTTGTAAAATTATGTCCAATTTGCCTTTTTCTGTCAGTTTTTTGTGTTGTTCCAATACACTCAAATGAAACAAATGTGTATAACAAAAGATGTGTCATTTCAATAATTTTCTGGAAAAATAGCATTATTGCTAAATAGAATGTACTTACAAAAATGAAGGTTCTTAGAATGTACTTACAAAAATGTTGACTAACACTGGGACCAGGATAGAGCCCTGTGGTACCCCACTTGAAACACTCTTCCAATTGGATGTGCAACCATTTATCACCACTGTTTGAGTACCATCACTGAGCCAGTTACGAATCCACCTAACTGAAGCCTTGATAATTGCATACTTGGTACTGAGAGCAGCATGATGTAGTGGTAGAAACCCAGATTCCAGTGATTTGTCACTTACTAGGCTGTGTTGTTGGTGTTTCAATAAAATCATTGTTTTGTCATCAGGAGATTATCACTAAAGGACTAGGTGTCTCGTGCTTCCTGGTCCAACCACACCCCCACCACTGATTGGCAGCTTTCTGCCTATGCACAGTGTACACAAAAAGCTACCAATCAGTTGTGTGGGCGGGTTATACACAGCTCAGCATTCTCTGCTCTGCTAGATCAGCGGCAGAGAAAACTGTGATTCTATCACAACTTCTGCATGCAGTGAATCCATTGATATTAGCGCGTTCGAACAACATTATTCCAATGTGTATTGGGGTCTTTAGAGTTTTGACCAACAAATGGCCTACTTATTTTAGGCCACTATAGCCCTTGGAGTGATCGGGCCCAGTCCTGGTTGGTCTGATTTGCTTTGATTTTGGGTAGCAAGACTCCCAATCTCCAGACGAACAGTATTGTTCAGAAACAAGAAGGTTGGGAATTGCCCTAAGTGTCATAGAAAGTAAAGAGACAAATACTTGACCCTTTCTCGAAGCGAAAAAGGAGGCCATTTTGCACTTTGCTATGGTCGCCCCTCTCATGTTTGCAAAGAGCACATAAGTCATCACCATTAATTTACAAACTCGTTCATGTGATTTGAAGAACGAAAAATAAAATAGTTTGACTATTGACCTGGAGGAAATCCTTTCCCTAAGAGCATCCTTTCCAAAATGTCACATACAGTACATTGACTGTTTACATAGATGTCCCGTTTCCTGGTGAAATGAATCGTTGTTAATTATTTCAGCCTTCCATTTCTCTTTATGAATGAAACCTTCAGGACACGTTCGTTGGACAGGAAAGTGAGAGAAAATTTCGAGGCCGGCCAGACGCGATGGCTTCCTCATAGAATAGGAAGTGTAGCGGGTAAAATCACATTTGGGAGCTCTGAGTGATAAACTGAGTCTATCTTCTTCTGCGCACGGCATCAATCTTCACAGTCGTTACAAAATTTCAACTAAATAACACAAAAATCAGGATGTCTCGCCTCACAAAGGGATATCACAGCAGGAAAAAGGAAAATGTAATTACATACTGACAGAAGTGAAGTCTAGACACAACTGCGGTAATACAGAGACGCTTCCTGCAAGATACAAATGGATATGGTCCAATGTGCCAGTCGTCAATTGCTCCCGGCCAGAAGTAATAGTGCTTAAAGGAATGCTTCATATTTATTGACAATAATAATGGAAGAAGTCTTTTTATATATGGGACCGACAGCCAAGTACAGTGCTCGGACGCATTCAAAGAATGTTCAAATATCCAGATGCACAGTAGTTCAAAATGGCTCAGCAGGGTGGCTTAGTGATTAGCACTACTGCTTTGTAGTTCTGGGTTCAAATTCAACCAAAAAAACCGTAGTGCTAACCACTGAACCATCAACTACAGTAACAATAACACTGCAGAGAATTACAATATAGAGATGCAGGTGCAAACTGGCCCATCGGGGCACCGAGGAATTCACGGGTGGGCCCATGGTCTCTAGTAGGCCCCTGAGAAGGAGCATAACGATCACGGTCATAGATTGTGTGATCACTACTGGGCCCAATGTGGAGCAGGCCCTGCCAGTGCCACTTCTGGTTTCAATTGGATGCGCATCCTTGGACACACATCTGTTTTTTATTTGATTCACTTATATAGCGCCATTAATTCCACAGCACTTTACAGACATCATGATCACTGTCCCCACTGGGGCTCACAATCTAAATTCTCTATCAGTATGTCTTTGTAATGTGGGAGGAAACCAGAGAACCCTGAGGAAACCCACGCAAACATGGGGAGAACATATAAACTCCTGGCAGATGGTGTCCTTAGTAGTATTTCAACTCACCGCTACAAATAAACAGTGTTAACCACTGAGCCACCATGCCGTGTGTTTGAAAAGTATTGAAGAGCGGAGAACCACTGGCTCACTGTCCCCAATACCTACATATGCCGCGGCCCTACCAGACGCTAGAAGCAGCAGATGACATAGCTGATGGTGCAATGATGTCACGGCATTGAGCCACCTTCTATAAACTATGGAGTAGGAAGGAGTCGTTCATTGTGGGGGCAGGTATAGGTGAGTAGGATTGCATCTTTTTTTTTATTCCCATGTAAAGAGCAACAATGAGGGGGACTTTATACTAGATCGTGGCCCAAGAAGGGGACATCATACTATTTTGACGGTTTTGAGAGCTGTGGTGTCTCAAAAGAAAACAGTGGTCATGTAGTCAGTCCTATCACTCCATCCATTCTGCTCCTCCTGGATGACCGAACCAGAAACAGGGGAGTAGCCATAAAAATACACGGAGGAAAGTGCCTGGTTAGCTTGTTTGTCCGGGGTGGGGTGTGGGAGGTCTGATTTAAAAAAAAACTATAACTGTTCTGTGCTTTTGGAAAAAAAAATCAATAAAATAATCAATAAGCAAAAGCCACCAAATTATCAACTTGCAAACAAAATATAGAATAATAATTTTAAAAAATGCATTGAATTGTGACTAAAAGGGAATCTGACAGCTCGTTTTACCATCCCAAACTAATGACGTGTGTAGATTATAAGAATACTAGTGGGATCCAAGGAGTATCGTTTCTCCTTGTGCTGAGTGACATGCCAGGACTGGCATGCCAAAGTAAGGAGACTTTTAAACCATGCAATGCTCCTCTGAGAAATTAAATATGCAAATTGCCTCTTCAGAGAGGAAGAGGACTAGAACTCTAGAGCCACCTAATGGAAGTAGCAATCCTATAAATCAAAATTGACCCTTTAACAAGCCTTACCACATGACTTAGGATAAAAGTCAAAACAGAATTTCAATTTGCAGGCACCATGTTTCGGGGTGCTGCCCCTCATCAGTACAAAGTGTGACATGTTGTTTGCCTAGGTGCTATTAGAGTTCTAGTTCTCTTCCTCTCTGACGACGCAAATTGCTCAAGAATACAAGTGAAATCATACCTTTATTACCAAAGCGCCCCTCAATGGCAGAAAAATCCACTTTAGAAGTGATTTGTAAATGAGGCTGAAAGTGCTCAGGGCTGGATGGAGCACTTCCACTTTCTTGACTACTACCTCTATTCTCATCTTAAGGCCACGTTCACATATTCAGTATTTGGTCAGTATTTCATATAAGTATTTGTAAGACAAAACCAGGAGTGAGTAAAAATAAAGAAATGGTGACGTGTTTCTATTCTACTTTTCCTTTGATTGTTCCACTTCTGATTTTTGCTTACAAATACTGATGTAAAATACTGACCAAATGCTGAACATGTCATAACTTTGCCCATCACTAGGTGACTGACAATTAGTTAGCATCAATCACCTAGTGGTGGACAGAGTTGAGCTGAGAATGAAGCTGGGAGTCGAAGTAGATGAAGTGCTCAGCCCGCCCAGAGCACTTCCAGCCTCATTTACATATCACTTCTAACATGGATTTCTCAGCAACAGAGCAGCGCTTCTGTTTACTGAAGGTATAGATTTAGGACTCACTCTCATCTGGTAAAAAATCGCTCCGATCTCGATTCTGAAAAGTAGGACGAGTGTCATGCTATTACAATGTGATTTTTCTCACCTAGTATCAGTATGACATACAGTACGTATCCAATGCGTTTTTAATATCATCTTTTACATACAGTAATCCTCTATGTATTTTAAAGCTAGTTTTCAAAGTAATAAAGCAATCTTATATAGAGGTATAGATACATAGATCATTAGATAGATAGACAGATAGATAGATACAGTTGTGCTCAAAAGTTTACTTACCCCCGCAGACTTTTTGCTTTCTTGGCTTTTTTTCAGAGAATATGAATGATAACACCAAAACTTGTTCTCCACTTATGGTTAATGGTTGGGTGAAGCCATTTATTGTTAAATTACTGTGTTTTCTCTTTTTATACAGTATACATGATAGCTTGAGTTCTTTTGTGGTAGTTGTGGATGAGGTTCTTTTGTTTTCTCAGATGGTAAAGCTGCCCCGTCTTCTTGGCAAAAAGCCTCCAGTTCCTGTAAATTCCTGGGCTGTCTAGCATGATCTGCGCACTTGAAATGTCCCCAGAGTGGTTCAATGATATTGAGGTCAGGAGACTGAGATGGTCACTTCAGAACCTTCACTTTGTTCTGCTGTAGCCAATGACAGGTAGACTTAGCCTTGTGTTTTGGATCGTTGTCATGTTAGAACATCCAAGTACGCCCCATGCCAGCTTCCGGGCTGATGAGTGTAAATTTGCCTCCAGTATTTGCTGATAACTTGCTGCATTCATCTTTCCTTCAACTTTGACCAAGCTTCCTATGCCTTTGTAGCTCACACATCCCCAAAATATCAGCGATCCACATCCATACTTTACAGTAGGAATGGTGTTCCTTTCATCATAGGCCTGTTGATCTCTCTCCAAATGTAACGTTTATGGTTTTGGCCAAAAAGATCAATTTTGGTCTTATCACTCCAAATTACCTTGTTCCAAAAGTTTTGAGGCTTGTCTCTGTGCTGTTTTGCATATTGTAGGCAAGATTCTTTGTGGCACTTGCGCAGTAATGGCTTTCTTCTTGCCACTTGACCATGCAGCACATTTTCTTCAATTGCCTCCTTATTGTAAATCTTGAAACAGCCACACCACTAGTTTTCAGAGAGTCCTGTATTTCAGCTGATGTTATTTGTGGGTTTTTTTGCATCCCGAGCAATTTTCCTGGTAGTTGTGGACAACATTTTTGTTGGTCTACCTGACTGTGGTTTTGTTTTTACAGAGCCCCTGATTTTCCATTTGTTAATCACAGTTTGAACGCTGCTGCATTATCAGTTCCTTGAATATCTTTTTGTATCCCTTTCCTGTTTTATACAGTTCAACTACCTTTTCCCATAGATCTGTTGACAATTCTTTTGCTTTCCCCATGACTCGCAATCCAGAAATGTCAGTAAAACTCACTCAGCTTTTATGCACACACAAGCAAACAGGACAAAGATGAGGATGTTACCTTTAGTAGCCATTCAAACCCATTTGTGTCAATTTGTGTGCATGTAATCAGGCCAAAATCACCAGGGTATGTGAACTTTTAATCAGGGTCATTTGGATGTTTTGAGTTGTCATTATGATTTAAAAAGAGAAAACACAGTAGTGACAATAAATGGCTTCACCCAACCACTAACTACAAGTGGAGAAAAAGTTTTGGTGTTATCATTCATATTCTCTGGAAAAATGCCAAGAAAGCAAAAATTCTGCCGGGGTATGTAAACTTTTGAGCACAACTGTAGATAGAGTGAATATCTGAGGCTGTGGGTTGTAATAATCACCTAAGCAGGTTAACGCTGCAACTATTTTTTATTTCTTATGTCCATGGTTTTACAACAAATCCAGGTAGATGGCCCAAATACATTGCCCCAATCCACAAGAACCCCTCCCGGGGCCGATAGTCCCACTGCTCCCGTACCAGGTGATACTCACTGTCTCCCAACTTTTGGCTGACCCACAGATTTTGTATCTCTCACCAGTATAGTCTGTAGTCACAGTCCAAGTTCCTCCAGAAGACAAATTACACCACCGATGCCCCTGCATCCAACATCAACAGTCTTTAAAAAGTACTTCAAATCCAGACAACAGATCCCTCAACCGTAGCAGGGGGATCCATCCCAGCTGGCAACTGTTCTCCAAAAATCCATAGGTCATCTACCCATAGCTCCAGGACCTCAGCCTAGATCCTCTCCCATCAACGTCACTCCAACAACATTTTTTCATTAGTCTACTCAATACCCCAAGCTGCCCCCGGAATTGGGAAACACCCCTCTCCCGAAGCTAACAGTGCATTGGTGGGGGTGTCTCACTCAGGCTGAGCCCCATCACCTGGGTTTGCATGTGAGACCCCCCTGTGGTGATAGCTCCCCTAGTTTTAGCATCCCCATCCACGAAATGGGACCAATGGCTGGAAGAACAATGGCTTGAGACACTGAGATACTGATTAGATTAAAAGAATGATTGCTTTACATTTACCTTTAGCAATCTCCTGTCTGGCATTAGGTATACATAAGACCCAACCAAGCACATCTTCCTCTGCTTGCTGTCACTGAATGGAAACAATGATTCCTGAGTTTGAACTGGCAAGCAAGCAAATCTCTACTAAAACACAGCAAGAAAATCTCCAATAAAGCACAACAATGTTGATGTATCCAGTGCTCTGTGTTGAATAAAGTCTGCATCCCTTTGAGCCGTGGACTCCGCTCTACATGCATTAGTCCAATAGTCTTAAGTCTGTGGCCAGCTCCTCACATATAGGTAGACTAATTGATAGATACATAGACAGATAGGTAGGTAGATAGATAGAGACATTTAAATATTTAATAAGCTCTGTGGTGCATATCCTGCAGCTTTTTAGCAATAAATAAAAAAAATGGCATGGGGTCCCTTTTGTTTTTAATAACCAACTAAGGGAATGCAGACAGCTGTGAACTGATCTTACTAAGCTGAGAAGGTCCATGGATATTGGCCCCTTCCCAGACTAAGATCAGCACACAGCAGTCTGCTTTTCTAATTTATTTTTTCATTAGCTAAGAACATATACAGTAAACTACACACACAAAGCACTCATTATATACATATGTGGTCAAAATTGTTGGTACTCATCGTTTAATGACAGAAAAACCCACAATAGTGACAGAAATAATTTGAATCTGACAAAAGTAACAATACATCAAAAATCTATGAAACTGAACAAATAAAAGTAAGACATTGCTTTTCAACCGTGCTTCCACAGATTTTTAAAAAAAATAAAACTCATGAAATAGGCCTGGACATAAATGATGGTACCCTTAACTAAATATTTTGTTGCACAACCTTTTGAGGAAATCACTGCAATCAAACGATTCCTGTGAGGCTGGAATCACACACAACGTCTAAAAAATCGGACCGTTTTAGTCGGTCGATAATCGGATTAAAATTTCATGAACATTGATGCGACTGGCATCCGATTTTTAGTATTTGATGCGATTTTGTAGCATGTACGCTAAAGTTTCACATCCGATTACCCAGCGACTACCGTTTTTTAGTGGCATCATAGCAAAATGGACATTTAACGGTTTTGAGGCCTGCAAATAATTTGAATAATGAGCCAGATCCATATTTAAGCGTGGTTTGACTGTTCTTACCCTCCCAAACGTTGCCGTGGAGTGTTTGGCTTCTTAGTGGTTCCTGTTGTGTTGCTGCAAAGTGAAAATTATGAGTGACAGACTAATGTTTAATAGAACTGAGCGTCTGCTGTACTATTGGCTGCTATCCAGAACTTTTGGGGAGCCATACCCTGTAGTTGTTTCTCCAAGAATCCGCAGAAGGATGTGGGTGCATAAGGGGTGATGCGAAGGATCAGCAAAGGCCATTTTGAGCGCCTGTATTCGACACTGCGTAGGAATCCTGACAAGTTTTTTGACTATTGTCGCATGAGTGTTGCCACCTTTGATATTTTGCTTGAGATATTGCGCCCTGGAATCACCTTTCAGAACATCAGGATGCGTCCTTCAATTTCTGCTGAGGAAAGGCTTCTTCTAACATTAAGGTATGTGTGTCAACGATATGTTGATGATGTTTTGCATAATGTAACAACTTTCACATTCTTCTTACTTTGTAAAACTTAACATACTGTACCCCATGTCATTATAACATTTTTAAGTTTGCCCTATATGTTTGTGTGTAGCAGTCAGAATGGTTTATATCTCATTACATTAAGTGAATGGGTGAGTAATCAAATGTCCACTGTTTACATTTGGTTAATGCAGTGTTTTTGTATTTTTTGTCTGATGTGTACATGTTTGTTGTTGTTTCTGTATTGCAGGTTCCTTTCCACTGGGCTCTCATACGCTGCTCTGCATTTAGAGTTTTTGCTAGGGAAATCCACCATTTCCGGAATAGTCAGCTCTACTTGTGGACAAATTTGGTCCAGACTAAATAAAGAAGTGATGCCAGAGCCCAAAATGGAAGATTGGTTGATGATTTCACATGGATTTCAACAAAACAGTCATTTTCCACACTGTATTGAAGCCCTGGACGGGAAGCACATACGTGTGCGTAAGCCGCCGAACTCAGGGACCCAATTCTACAATTATAAGCAATATTTTTCTATAGTTTTGTTGGGCTTGGTCGACAGTAACTACCGCTTCATAATTGTAGACATTGGGGCCTATGGAAGGACTGGAGACTCCAGAGTCTTCAATTCTTCCATTATGGGTCGGCGGCTACGCAATAACCAATTGGACTTACCACCAGCATGTCAACTTCCACACTCCAATATGGATGCAGTGCCATATGTTGTAGTAGCGGATGAGGCCTTCCAATTAACTCATCATGTTATGAGGCCATATCCTCGCGCAATCTGAACCATCAGAGAGCATATTTAATTTCGCCTTTCTCGTGCACGACGCCTGGTGGAGTGCACATTTGGTATTCTTACAGCCAAATGGCGTGTCCTACAATCAGCCATTCAGCTAAGTGAATCAAATGTAAATCTTGTAGTGCAAGCATGTGTAGTACTACATAATTTTACCAGAATGCATGAATGCTCATCAGCTGATATGCCTGAACTTCAGTCTGATAATATGACGAGGCCTATGAGACCAGTCATCCATCCTCGTCGTCCCCCTTCTGGAATCAAAGTCCGTGACTTATTGACCAATTATTTTGTTTCTCCTGCGGGTGCTATTCCTTGGCAAGATGAGGCCATAGCTATGTAGTGTTTTTATGTTATCTGATACCATAAACTTACTTTACATTCATCAATTAATGGAAGACTGTAATTATTTTATGTACAACTTTTTCCAAATTAACACAGGTCAGAACATATAAGAAGAATCACAGACAACCAATGGCACTTCACTAATTTTAATGATTAGTGTATTTCGTTAGAAAGCCTTTTAGAGGCTGATATATTTAGAAAACAGGACCAACATGTCCAAACATAAATAAAAAATATGTCTAACATTCTGAATATGCAAAAATAAATATATCTAACTTCCATACAAACAAAAAATACTTTCAGCTACAATTGATGGTAGCTTGGTGGTGGTGGTGATGGATGGCCAGGTTGCGTATTAGACCTCCCACTATCTGCAACCTGTGATTGAGCCTGAGGTGCTGCAGAAACTAACGTAGCAGCTGGGTTACTGGCTGCATCCTGAAGGGCTTGTGGGTAGGGGTACATAGGGAATTGATGCTCATAGTCATATTGATATGACTGAGCACTAGCAGAATGACCCCCAATATGCCCATGTCTAACATATCCATGTTGTGGCCAGCCAACAACATTGGGTATGTTAGAGTGGGCATATTGTGCATGGCCACTCTGTCCCATGGCTTGGAGCTGGGTAGCTCCAAAGAAAGAAGGAGCTGCAGTAGGATGAGGAGGAGTTGGGTTCTGTTGGACACAAGGAGGAGGTGGAGGAGGAGGATGATGAGGAGGAGGAGGAGGAGGATCAGAGGCAGAAGCAGATTGTGATGGATTTGGTCCAAACAACCTTAACACATTTTCAAGACCAACCACCCATCTATCTAGATAATCTAGTAGGTTGCTTGGATCATTACGTGTGCAGTGATTTTTCTCTTCGCTTGGATCATTAGGCGGTGTTCCAGCATCCAAAACAATCTGCAGTCCGCTTCTGATCCGCAGTCTGTGCTGTCTTGGAATAGCCCGGAGGTAACGGGCCAGACTGCGGCAAAATCCCTCCTCACCATCATCATTAGCTACACTGGACAAATAGTCCAGAACTCCTCGGTCCACCTGCCTCCTTGTCACAGAACCCACTCCTTCTCGTCGCCGCCTACCTCGCCTTGTGCGTTGGGAATGAGGAGGAGACACATCCTGACCCCTATTAGGGCTGCTGCTCAGAGGTAGGTCCTCATTTTCATGATGCTGGCTTTGTGAATCCTCAGCTCCTGCAGCTGCTGTTGGTGCTGCTTGGGTGGACCCACATGCTGCAGAGGAAGGGCCTGCCTCCTCTGCCCCATCACCAACGGGGTCGATAAGCACTTCTGAGTCAGACTCCGTCTCCCTCTCAGTTAGGTTTGACTCCGTCCTAGAAATGAAATAATTTTTGACAATTAAAACCCAGAAAATTACAAAGTTTGACATTAAAGTGTTTGAAAACACATGCACTTACGGCCGCACATCCATCACTGGCGCAAGGAAGTTTAGTCTATCAAAATAGAGGTACTTCCTCTTCTTAGAGGCAGAAGCCCCACTCCGATCCCTAATCTGCCTCTCCCTCCGGTAGCAGTCCGGACAGCTGCGCCACCGCCTTGTCACATCTGTCACTACAAATGTAAGAACACCATAACGGTTATAATGAGTGATATCTATTTATTCATCAAAAAATTACATTATGCAACAATGAACATTTAAATAGTGTTCATGTGTGATGTGATTTACAATATTAAAACACATAAACATACAACCAGAAGTATAGATGTTATAAGCTGTAACATACATTTCAAAAAATGCTTGGCCCTTAACAAAACGCCTCAATCATTTAGCATTTTAGTACCTACAAACTACATCTGAGGTCAAGGGGAGTACAAAATGTTATAGTGAATAAATGACAAACCATCTGTGTGGCCCAGCTGCGCTTGGTACACATGTCTCCAGGAGGATGCACAGGAAGGTAATTGTAAAAAAACCTGTTATTCATTCACGCACACTTCCCAACACGACCACCAGAGGGCATCTTAGACTATTTAAGTTAGTGTGACGTAGCAGTTAGTGAGTTAGTTAAGAGTCTTGTTTGTTAGGGAGAGGAGAGAAGACTGATTCCTGTCAGAGCTTTTGTAGCTCATCTTGAACTGAAGTGGAGGCTAGTACGAGTAGAAAGGAAATTACTCTAGCCTAGTCAGAGCTATAACTGAATCTGCTATCTCAGAACAAGCTGCCTGTGTTCTCTAGAACGTGGAAAGTGACTCTCGGAGCTACAGCGTGTATACAGTCTGACGGAACGTCCTGTGAGCTGCTCTGGACAGAGTTTTGAAGGGAAAGAAGGAAGGGAACTACGACAGTGTTACAACATCGAGCTAACTGAGAGCAGGTCAGTGAGCTTGGAAGAAAAGCTGACTACTACACCTACTGCTACCCGTGCTTATGTTAAGGGTGAGAGCAGGGTGACAGGCGAGTGGAGAAAGAAGGAAGAGTGTTTTCGGTGACAGATCACCTTCACTCGACTTAACCGGACACCGGGTCCGAAGCATTGCTAGTACTTCACGGCTAGTGATAGAAAAACCAGAATCCTTGCTGGACTTCAAGTCACAGAAGGTAGCCCTAAGTGTTGATACGTAACTGGAGTCAGGGAGGACAGGAACTTTGAGCAGGACGCTGCAATAGAAGGACTTCGTTCTTGCCAACATCTGATTATCAGAGACAGAAAAGGCTCTACCACAATGTCGACCGGGCGTAGCTGTTGCATCTGGAGTTGAACTTGACTTTATGCAGGTTAAGACTCATACACATAAAGGTAAAGGAGGCCTCAAACCTGCTCAGCGATTACCTGCATGTGCATTCTCCACCCTGACCAGCTTCCCGGGACATACCTGCAACCATCTACAGTAAAGGTATGGAAAGAGAACAACTTGTGTGTGACTGACTTATTATCTGTACCCTGCACCACCATAGACTTTGAGGGAAAAGTCTCACCTGTGGGAGACTTAACATCTTGCTGCCCCATAACATCCCCTCAGAAGATTCACCTTGCAGCGCTGGTCAAAGTGATCAGAAACCACAGGTGGCGTCACGAACTATTCCTAAAATCCCCTGTAAATATCCCCCTTTGAATGAGCGCCCAGGGCAACGGACCGAGCTGTGCTACTTGTGAAATTCCCCATAGACTTCCATGGGCTCGGTGCCGAGTACCCCATAAGCCCTGGAACCCTGGTGTTGTGCGCCTCACATCGATGATATGTTAAAAGACATGGATATTGTTGGTGAACACACACATCAATGTGTTGTTATAAATAGGCAGAGTTCGATAATGCTGCTTTTTCAATATCATTTAAACACATAAGCATACATTATTATTTTCTTAATAACATTTTTCAAAAAAAAAAAAACGTTACATGTGGTACTTACTAAGACGCTCTTGGTCCTCCCTGGATCTCTGATGATAGTCTGGAAAAATGTGTTCACATATCGTTTGCCATGCAGCCTCTTTGCGCGTCCGATTGCTGTAATTGGGATCGCGCTGGTCCCACAATTCAGGCCTCTCCTGCACCAATACGATGAGGAGTTCCACATTGATGTGGCTAGATGCCATGTTTCTGGACTCCGTGTAGGCGTTCTTCCTGGTTTTTTTTAAGATGTGCTTAGCTAATTAGCATGTAAAGGCTTCCTGAGAATTTGAAAGGCAGTTTCCTGTCACCTGGAAAAGTTGTGCGATTTCATCGCAACTCACACGTGCGGTCCGTTTGTAATCCCACTTTTCATCGCACCCATAGACTTGCATTGGCGATAGTCGACCCACAATCGGTGACAATCGCAGCATGCTGCGATTGCACTCGCACGTTTAAATCGGACCACAAAAAATCGGATGCTGGGAGCTACTACATTGATTAATATTGGGTCGACTGCAAAGCGATATTTCATCGCTTTCTAGTGGTACGATTTAGTCGCCAGTGTGACTCCAGCCTAACAGTCAATGAGACTGCTGCACCTTTCGACAGGTATTTTGGCCCACTCTTCAAGAGCAAACTGCTCCAGTTGTCTCGTGTTTGAAGGTTGCCTTTTCCAGATGTCATGTTTCAGCTCTTTCCAAAGATGCTCAATAGGATTTAGGTCAGGGCTCATAGAAGACCACTTCAGAATAGTCCAATGTTTTCCTCTTAGCCTTTCTTGGGTGTTTTTAGCTGTGTGTTTTGGGTCATATCCTGTTGCAAGACCCATGACCTGCGACTGAGACCAAGCTTTCTGACACTGGGCAGCACATTTCTCTCTAGAATCCCTTGATAGTCTTGAGATTTCATTGTACCCTGCACAGATTCTAGACATCCTGTGCCAGATGCAGCAAAGCAGCCCCAGAACATAACAGAGCCTCCTCCATGTTTCACAGTAGGGACTGTGTTCTTTTCTTGATATGCTTCATTTTTCCATCTGTGAACATATAGCTGATGTGCCTTGCCAAAGAGTTCCATTTTTGTCTCATCTGTCCACAGGACATTCTCCCAGAAGCTTTGTGGCTTATCAACATGTAGTTTGGCAAATTCCAGTCTGGCTTATGATTTTTTTTCAACAATGGTGTCCTCCTTGGTCATCTCCCAAGAAGTCCACTTTGGCTCATACAACGACAGTTGTGCAATCTGACACTGATGTTCCTTGAGCTTGAAGTTCACCTTTAATCTGTTTAGAAGTTTTTCTGGCCTCTATTGTTACCATTCGTATTATCCGTCTCTTTGATTTGTCATCAATTAATCTCCTGTGGCCACGTCCAGGGAGGTTGGCTACAGTCCCATGGATCTTGAATTTCTGAATAATATGTGCAACTGTAGTCACAGAAACATCAAGCTGCTTGGAGATGGTCTTATAACTTTTACCTTTAACATGATTGTCTATAATTTTCTTTCTAATCTCTTTCCTTCACTTCCTCTGGTCCATGTTGAGTGTGTGATACACACCATGTCACCAAACAGCACAGTGAGTATCTGTAGCCCTCTATACAGGCCCACTCACTGATTCCAAGATTGTAGACACCTGTGATGCTAATTAGTGGACACACCGCGATTTAACATGTCCCTTTTGTCACATTATTGTCAGGGGTACTATTACTTCTGTCCAGGTCTATTTCATAAGTTTTATTTTATAAAAAATTCTGTGAAAGCACGGTTGAAAAGCAATGTCTGACTTTCATTTGTTCATTTTCATAGATTTTTGATTTATTATTACTTTTGTCAGATTCAAGTTATTTCTGTGACCATTGTGGGTTTTCCTGTCATTAAATGAGGGGTACCAACAATTTTGGCCACGTGTGTATCCCACTGACATATTTCTATCTATCTATGTATCTATTCTATTTCATTCTGACAGTTTGAGAATTTACTGCACTCTACTGATGAAAATTTTGGTTTCCTTTGAGATGTGTGTGTAAAAATCAAACGGCACTTATGGTATGTGTGGCGTGCGATTTTTTTTTTTCTCGCACCCATTGACTTGCGTTGCTGAGTCTCATCCGATATATGAGAACAATCTGCTGCAATTTTTTTCTAATCCAGATTCAAGATTCAAGATGAGAAAAAAAATTGCGCAACAGCACTGACTCATTTAATAACATTAGTCAGAGTGCAATCTGATTTTTATCAAATCGCACTTGTCCGATCTATACGCAGATGACAACCAGCCCTTACTTATATTCTACTAACCTACACATGACATCGATTTTGGGGATCAGTGAGTAGAATGAACGGATAGATTCCATTAAAGATTATTTTAGGACATTTGTGGAAGATCAAGTAATGGCATAAAAATCTCACCCTACAGTTATGCAGAAATGTGTGATAATTCATTTCATATCCAAAAATAGCCATCTGACCCCAAAAATTGCATTTCGTACCACGTACAAGGCTCCATTCACAGCACGAGGGCAAGAAAAATGCAAAAACAATTCTTTTGGACGAGATGTATTTTGGTTTGATTTGCCAGCTCTCCCGTTCTGCGCAGCTCAAGAAGAGGAAGAGGTGAAGGAATATTGCGTGAAATAAAAGGAGCATAGTGAAAGAGAATGTTTTCTTTAGTATCCACGTAATAAACAGCAGCGAGAAAATAGCTCCTCTCTCCAGCGACCCCGCACTCTTACACTTCTCCGCAAGTTATATGATCCCTGACTATTTTCATAGTGTATAGTCCAACTATTCTTTTCGAATAAGTGCAGCTATCTCTAGGGAAGTTCTGTACACATCGAATTCTGAAGACAAGAGCTTTCTACCATTTTACGGCAATCATTTCTTTATATTAATAATGATCTTATTAGGTACAGATGTATGAGGTGAGTTTAGCACAGATAATCATCCAAAACTGTCCTATTCTTCGCATCACAATTTTTCCTTTCTTTGGTCGCATCAGAATTTTTCTGTTTTTTCCGTCACATCACAATTTTTCTTTTTTTGGTCGCATCACAATTTTTACTTTGTTTATTGTTTGGTTTGGATTTATCATCATTTGCACTTTTTCTTTTTTCATCTTGTGGTGCTCGTTGACTTTTTTTTGCACCAAATCCTTCAAATTGGCGCACGTGGTGCATGAATTTTGTGCAAAATCAAAAATGTCTATTATTATCATTTTTAACCATTTTTTTACAACTTTCTAGACTAAAAACGTTGCATGCTTTGCTGAATCTCGCAAATTTAGGCCAAATTTTCAGGCATACATAAAAAAAAAAACCCAGGAGCGAGTGGAGTAAATTTTGACTCAAAATTTGAATACTTTTTGAAGTCGCAATTGATGAATCAGCTGGAAACGTCAAATTCCACCCACAATGACGAACATTTAAAAAAAAAGTGAATGTATATAAAATAAACTTAAAAAAAAAGCACGAATTAAAAAATTTGGCACAAATGAAGAATAGGCAAAGAAACACTAAAAGCTAGATTAAAAAAGGCATAAATTCAACAAGGAATCAGGTCTTTGTGATTTTTAATTTTTAAATAAAAATTGAAATATTTCCCCTGAGTTCTCAAAATCAATTAATGGGGGTTTACCTGTCCCCTATCTGCAGCTTGTATAAAAAAGAATTAAAAAAATGAGCATTACTCACCCTTCCCAGGTCCAGCAAGAGTCTCTGCCTGTGATTCCAGTGTCTATTATTGTCTGCAGTGTTGACTTTACATAGGTAACACTGCAGCTAATCAGTGAGCTCGCTATGCTCATTTATTGGTTGCAGCACTAAAGACACCATTAGACAATGGGCGCAGCCGAGACTCAGAGCTGGACCCGATGAGGGTGAGTAAGGTACTTTTTATTATATATTTTAAAAAAAATGGAAAAAATAAAACCCCATAAATTTGCTGTCAATTTTTAGCTTTAATTGTGTACACATTGGACAGGGTTAGCATTCACCTCATTATTCTCAAAGAATCTCCTCCGCTCTCCCCCACCTCTGGGCAAAGTGACCTTTCTTGTAAGAATTGCACTAATCACCAGTTCTATAAATGTAGAGTAGCTGGTGTCAGATTTTGCCTTGTGGCCCAGGAGCTTGAAGTCACACATCCCTCAGCAAATGTCAAGGACCACGCTCACTCCACTGTCCCATAGAAGTAAATGAGTCGTTTTCTCCCCTATCTCCTTATGTCCTGATGCGTGATGTAAAGCAAAACTCTTAAGCTGGCGTCCCCAGCTGAGCCATGATGTCTGCCGTCATACTCATGTAAAGAAAATAGAATAAAAAAAAATCTATAAAGTAAAAATATTTATTTAAATAGAAAGGTACAGTGCTTTAAAAAATATTCATACCCCGTGAACTTTTCTCTTTATTTTCACATTACACCCACAAACTTAAATGTATTTTATTGGGATTTAATGTGACATACCAACACAACGTACCAAGTATTTGTGAAGTGTAAAGGAAATGATACATGGCTTTATACTTATTTTAAAAATATAAATCTGAAAATTGCAAGGTGCATTTGTATTCAGCCACCTGAGTCAATACTATGTAGGACCACCTTTTGCTGCAATTACTGCTGCAGTCTTTTGGGGTCTGTCTCGACCAGCTTTGCACATCGCTCAGCGAGATTGGATGGAGACATCTGTGAACAGCAATTTCCAAGTCTCTCCACAGATTCTCAATGGGATTTACGTCTGCACTGTGACTGGGTCATTCACACACATCACTATGCTTTAATCTAAACTCTCCATTGTATGTCTCACAGTATGTTTAGGGTTGTTGTCCTGCAGGAAGGTGAACCTACACCCCAATCTCAAGTCTTTTGCAGCCTCTAACAGGATTTCTTCCAGAATTGCCCTGTAATTAGCTCCATCCATCTTCCCATCAACTCTGACCAGCTTCCCTATCCGTGCTGAAGCCTCCTCACAGTAAGAGGCTGCCACCACCATGTGTGACGGTGAGGAAGGTGTTTTCAGGGTGATGTGAACTGTTACTGTAGTTTTTTGCTTCACATAGAGTTTTGCATTTAGCTCAAAGGTTCTACTTTGGTCTCATCTGACCAGAGCACCTTTTTCCTCATGCTCACTGTGTTCCCAACATGGCTTCAAAAGTGCCCCGTTCCAGGCACCTGGCTTTCTTCTTGACTGGTAGCAGTGAACTTTTGAAGATTGACATCTCAGACTAGCGAAATGGCCATGCCACAGGTCTGAACCGAGCACTCTCTCAGGCTGATAGCAGATAAAACTTTGCATCTGCATCATAGGAATAGTGTAGGAGGACTCAAGATGGTTGAAACATAGAGTCTCATTGAACCACACGCTCCTTGCCAAAGTAATCGGCCATGCTGGTACTGCACAGTTGACGGTAACCTAGACAATGAGCTTTGCACTTAAAAATGAAAAACCCTTCCACTTTTTAGAAAAGGAAGGATTTTTAATATGGGGTAAATTGCAATATTGTTCGATTTTACAAGCAATTTACAATTTTACCCATTTATGAACTTGAGACAACCTCTTTAACCAAATGTGAGATGGACCCTGCAGGTCATGGGCATGTAACCAACGACTAGATCCATGTGATCCTTGGGTTTGGTAAACACTTTACATTCAGATTTCTCAGTGCAGTAAGTGAGGAGTAGTAGGACCCCTGAGGTCATGGATCCCTAGGTGCCATTCCATTAGAACGGTCAGTCTGCTTGTGCTTGAGTCGTTCTTGTGTCCTGAGACATCTTTCCTCTTTTTCGAGGGCAGTGACATACAAAGTTTTTACAAAATCAGAGAACAGTGAACGCCCAATTCCTTAAAAGAGAAAATATACGTCTTTTTGTGCACTCTCTCCTGTTCCAAACCACCTTCAATGAATAACACAAGAACTAAAGTAAGTCTTGTATTTCCTAGCAAAGCAGTTCATGTTTCAAGCTTTCCAAACTGACCTAGATTGCACTTAGTCAAGCATATTAAAACTTCAGAGCTGAAATCACTTATCATTACATAGACAAGCATTCACATCCAGATCAATAGAGCATTGTAACGGAGATAAGTGGTTTTTTGAAGGCGCATTATTGATGCAGAAATATATACATACAGTAAGTAGATTATCATGGAGCAGTCAGGTGGATTGCGGATGTAAATTATTGATGTGGGAGGCAATTTCTTGATGCAGATGAAAGTATTAAGTGTTCTTTCATATAAAGAACTCATATAAATATATTTAGTAATGCAATTCTAATGTCATTATAAACTCTTTACCGGAATATCAATCTGTTAACGCAACCTATTATCAGTCAACATCGGAAGTACAAGTTGTACAGAATCGGAACAGCACAGCTCTGTATACATTGCCGTGGCAGTTCCCAGGTACCACAACTCAGCCTTCACTCACAGGAGCGGAGTTGCAAAACCTGAGAGCTAATGCTAAACAGTAGTCAGGTCATTAACATCATATATTGATATTTGACACGGTTGACAACGTAACTTTTCTTTTTTTTTTTTCTGGACAGGTTATCAAAAAATGACGAACAGGCAAAAAATTTTTACAGACACATTGGAAATCCATAATAAATCATGTCTACAGCCGATGAGTCTGATCCGAGGATATCAACAATGAAGATAATTACAGTCAAAATTATTTGGAAAAGTTTCTTCAGCGTAAAAAAAAATTACGGACAGGGCCATAAAAATCTCTATTTTTACAGACTGGCCATGAGTTTCTGGATCGTTGGCAATCATGATGTTGGGTCATCACTTATCATGGACAACATTTTTAAGAGAATTTATACACTGCTCAAAACATAAACCTAACATAAACCTAACAGACCGAACATTTAGTGTCTCCCTCTCACACACCACCTCCTCACCTCGCCCCCTGTCTGTCGGTGTTCCTCAAGGCTCAGTCCTAGGACCCCTACTCTTCTCCATCTACACCTTCGGCCTGGGACAGCTCATAGAATCCCACGGCTTGCAGTATCACCTCTACGCCGATGACACGCAGATCTAGCTATCTGGACCTGACCTCACCTCCCTACTGACCAAATCCCACAGTGTCTGTCTGCTATCTCAGCCTTCTTTTCTGCTCACTTTCTCAAACTGAACATGGACAAAACAGAATTCATCATCTTTCCCCCACCTCATTCTTACCCTCCACCAGACCTATCCATCTATGTCAATGGCTGCTCGCTTTCCCCAGTCCCGCATGCTCGGTGCCTTGGGGTGATCCTCGACTCTGCCTTCTCTTTCAAACCACATATCCAAGCCCTCACCACCTCCTGCCGCCTCAAAATAAAAATATTTCCCGGATCCGCTCATTCCTTAACCATGAAACCACTAAAACACTAGTGCACGCCCTTATCATCTCCCGCCTCGACTACTGCAACCTCCTACTGTCTGGCCTCCCCTCTAGCACTCTGGCACCACTCCAGTCCATCCTACACTCTGCTGCCCGACTAATCCACCTGTCTCCCCACTATTCCCCAGCCTCCCCCTATGCCAGGCCCTTCACTGGCTTCCTATTGCCCAGAGGCTTCAGTTCAAAACCCTAACCATGACATACAAAGCCATCCACAACCTTTCTCCTCCATACATCTGTGACATGGTCTCCCGCTACCTACCCACACGCAACCTTCGATCCTCTCAAGATCTCCTTCTCGACTCCCCCCTCATCTCTTCTTCCCACAACCGCATACAAGACTTCTCCCGGGCTTCCCCCATACTCTGGAACTCCCTGCCGCAAACATCAGACTTTCACCAACAACGGAAACCTTCAAGAAGAACCTGAAGACCCACCTGTTCCGACAAGCCTACAGCCTACAATGATCCTCAATCTACTGAACCATCGCACGACCAGCTCTACCCTTTCCTAGTGTATCCTCACCCATCCCTGTAGACTGTGAGCCCTCGCGGGCAGGGTTGTTATGATTTGGTAGCTGAGGAGAGCAGGCAAAAACGGCAATACACCAGAGAGGTTGGAATCTACTGGATTGCAGTACCCTGACTAACCACCACAACTAAAGGCAGCCGTGGAGCGTACCTACGTTGGTCCTAGACGCCTCGTCACAGCCTGAGAGGTTAACTACACCTAAAGATAGAAAGAGGAAAGCTATCTGCCCCGGAGCAGATCCCCAAAGAACATAGGAAGCCCCCAAACATGTAATGGCGGTTAGACAAGAGGAAATACAGACACAGACAGAAAATAGTATGAGCAAACGTTGGGGCCCAATCTTCCTAGAAAGAAAAGGATAGGAAGGACACTTACTGCAATCCAAAAAACCCTAAAAAATACAAACTCTACTAATTGCAAAAACACCTGAGATCACACGACCTCTACCACCTAAATTAGTTCTCTGGTGTAACAAAACTAAGCCGCAGCCACTGAAAAACTGGAAAAGGCAAATGAACAAATAACAGTGGCTCAGATAAACTGAGAGGAGCACAAGCCCCCAGAGGGGACCTGGCTAACCTCCACAGAAGTGCAGGAAAAAATGCAAAAAGCAAGCACAAAAATAAAAGCAGAAAATATCTTATCTGTTAGCAGAAGATGCAGGCAAGATTCAGCAAGCTTCCAAGTGAACCAGGAACCAAAGTTGAGACAAGAACAATTGATCACCGCAACCCTGATGGGAGGGAACCTCCCTTATATAAGACCAGTCTGTAACTCCTGATTGCCAATCTTCACAATCTTCATTGAATGGTTCAGTACTGTTTGCAACCACCAGAGGGAGCTTCTGCTTAGAATTCATTTCTAACACATTCACAACAGTACCCCCCCTTGAGGAGGGTCACCGAACCCTCATTTGGGCAACCAGGTCGGTCAGGATGAGCTCTGTGATACGCACGGATCAGTCTCCTAGCATGGATGTCCGAAGCAAACACCCAAGAATTGTCCTCCTGACCATAACCTCTCCACTTAACCAAATACTGGAGTTTCCGTCTAGAAAAACGAGAATCCAATATTTTCTCAACCACAAACTCCAGATTGCCCTAAACCAAAACAGGGTCAGGAGGCACAGCCATAGGAACCACTGGCTCGACAAACCTCTTCAATAAGGACTTGTGGAACACGTTATGGATCTTAAATGTCCCTGGAAGAAGTAAACGAAAGGAAACAGGATTAAGAATCTCCATGATCTTATAAGGTCCAATGAACCTAGGCTTAAACTTAGGAGATGCAACTCTCATAGGGATATTTCTTGAGGACAACCAGACCAAGTCCCCCACTTCAAACCGAGCACCATCAGTCCTATGCCGGTTGGCAAACCGCTGGGCCCTCTCCTGAGAGAGGGACAACCTCTCCACTACCTGGTCCCAAATCTGCTGCATACGCTCCACAACAGAGTCAACACCTGGACAGACAGAAGCCTCCGTCTGTCCTGAAGAAAATCGAGGGTGAAACCAAAATTGCAGAAAAATGGAGACATCAAAGTGGCAGAGCTAGCCCTATTATTAATAGCAAACTCAGCCAAAGGCAAAAAAGAGACCCAGTCATCTTGATCAGCAGACACAAAGCATCTCAGATAAGTCTCCAATGTCTGGTTTGTTCTCTCAGTTTGTCCATTGGTCTGAGGATGAAAAGCCGAGGAGAAAGACAATTGAACACCAAGTTTAGAACAAAAAGTCCTCCAAAATCTGGAAACAAACTGGACTCCTCTGTCAGACACAATGTTCTCAGGAATGCCATGTAACCGAACCACGTGCTGAAGGAACAAAGGCACCAATTCGGAGGAGGAAGGCAACTTAGGTAATGGCACAAGATGTATCATTTTGGAAAACCTATCACAAATCACCCAGATAACGGTCATTCTCTGAGAAACAGGAAGGTCGGAAATGAAATCCATAGAGATATGGGTCCATGGTCTCTTGGGCACAGGCAATGGCATCAACAAACCACTAGAGCGAGAGCAAGGCTTGGAGCGAGAGCAAGTCCCGCAGGACTGCACAAATTCCCTGACATCACGAGACAAAGTAGGCCACCAAAAGGACCAACTAACCAAGTCTCTGGTACCAAAAATTCCGGGATGACCGGCCAACGGGGAATAATGAATCTCAGACATCACACTCTTTTTCCATCGGTCTGGGACAAACAATTTCCCAGTAGGGCAGCGCTCGGGTTTATCCTCCTGACACCCTTCCAGAGCCAGTCTCAAATTGGGCGAGATGGCGGAAAGAACTACACCCTCTTTCAAAATAACAGCAGGATCAGATAACTCAGGAGAGTCCGCAAGGAAACTCCTCGAAAGGGCATGCGCCTTAACATTCTTAGTGCCAGGAAGAAAGGAAACCACAAAATTAAAACGTGTGAAAAACAAGGCCCACCTGGCCTGTCTAGGATTAAGTCGCTTGGCTGATTCCAGATAAACCAGATTCTTATGGTCCGTGAGGACCACCACCTGATGTTTGGCTCCCTCCAGCCAATGTCTCCACTCTTCAAAAGTCCACTTCATGGCCAATAACTCCCGATTACCCACGTCATAATTACGTTTAGTTGGAGAAAATTTTCGAGAGAAAAAGGCACAAGGGTTACTTTTAGAGGTCTCTGGATCTCTTTGGGACAAAACGGCACCTGCCCCAATTTCAGAGGCATCAACCTCCACCTGAAATGGCAGAGAAACATCAGGCTGCCGTAGAACAGGAGCAGAAGTGAATCTCTGCTTAAGTTCCTGAAACGCAGAGACTGCCTCAGGAGGCCAATTCACCACATCAGAACCCTTTTTGGTCAAATCAGTCAATGGTTTAACAATAACAGAGAAATTACCAATAAATTTACGATAAAAATTGGCAAAACCCAAGAATCTCTGAAGAGCCTTTAATGAAGTAGGTTGGACCCAATCACAGATGGCCTGAACCTTGACCGGGTCCATTTCAATAACAGATGGGGACAAAATGAATCCCAGAAATGAGATCCTCTGTACGCCAAAAAGACACTTTGATCCCTTCACATACAGAACATTCTCTCTCAAAATCTGGAACACAGTCCGAACATGTTTCACATGAGAGTCCCAGTCATTGGAAAAAATCAAGATATCATCCAAATAAACAATCAGAAATTTATCCACAAAATCCCTGAAAATGTCATTCATGAAGGACTGGAAGATGGAAGGAGCATTAGTGAGCCCAAAGGGCATCATTAGGTACTCAAAATGCCCCTCTGGGGTATTAAATGCCGTCTTCCATTCATCCCCGTGCTTAATGCGAATAAGGTTATACGCCCCCCTGAGGTCAAGCTTGGTAAACCAAGTAGCACTTTTCACCCTGGAAAACAGGTCAGAAATCAAGGGTAACGGATATTGATATTTCACAGTGATATTGTTCAAGAGACGATAATCAATAGACGGCCTTAATGAACCATCCTTTTTGGCCACAAAGAAAAAACCGCACCCAAGGGTGAAGAGGATGGTCTGATATGACACTTCTCCAATGACTCCTTGATATAAGACCGCATAGCTTCATGTTCAGGTACAGACAAGTTAAAAAGGCGACCTTTAGGGAATTTACTACCAGGCACTAATTCAATAGCACAGTCATAGCTCCTATGGGGGGCAAGGATACAGATTTACTTTTGCTAAACACATCAGAAAAATCAGTCAAAAAGTCAGGAACATCCTGAGCCTGGGGAGAGGCAGAAAAAACAGGAGTGTTGGCATTAACACATTGGCAGCCCCAACTGGTTACAGACACAGATTTCCAATCCAAAACAGGATTATGAGACTGTAACCAAGGGAAACCTAGTACAATAATGTCATGCAGATTATACAGCACCAAAAATTTGCAACTCTCCTGATGATCAGGTTCAACCCTCATTATCACCTGAGTAGAGAACTGGGGTTTATTCTCAGCCAAAGGGGTAGAATCAATCCCCAGTAGGGGAATAGACTTCCGTACGGGTATCAAGGGAAACCCACGTTTAGCAAAATCAAAATCCATCAGGTTAATAGCTGCTCCCGAATCAACAAAAGCCTGAGCAGAAAATGTGGACAGGGAGCAAATCAGGGTAACAGTCAACAGAAATTTAGTCTGAACACTACCCAAGACAACTGAGCGTGCAAAACATCTTCCCCGCTTAGGGCAGACTGAAATAGCATGAGAGGCGTCACCACAGTAGAAACATAACCCATTGCATTTTCGAAACTCATGACGCTGTGCCCCAGAAGCCACTCTATCACACTGCATGGGTTCAGAAGCTGGTTCACAAGGCAACACTATTCCACGCATACCTCTACGCTCATGCAAACGTCTGTCAATTTGAATCGCTAATGACATAGAATCATTGAGACCAGAGGGAGCAGGGAAACCCACCATAACATCTTTTACATTCTCTGACAGACCCTTCCGAAAAAGGGCTGCCAAAGCATCATCATTCCATTTGGTCAGGACTGCCCACTTTTGGAATTTCTGACAGTATAACTCAGCGTCCTCAAGCCCCTGATTTAATGCCAACAAGGTTTTTTCAGCTTGATCAGTGACATTAGGTTCATCGTACAATAACCCCAGAGCCAGAAAAAATGCATCAACATTACTCAAAACAGGGTCCCCAGGTGTCAGGGAAAAAGCCCAATCCTGAGGATCGCCGCGCAGGAGAGAGATGACATTTGAACCTGCTGTGCTGCGTTCCCTGAGGACTTAGGTTTTAAGGCAAAAAACAACTTACAGTTATTTTTGAAATTCAGAAATTTAGCTCGATCCCCTAAAAACAAATCTGGCATGGGGATCCTAGGTTCCACAACCGGCAACCCAGCAAGATAGGTAGCAATACTCCGAACCTCAGTGGCAAGCTGATCCACACGGCCAGACAACTGTGCAAACTCCATTGAGAGAAAAAAAAATCCTCAGCACCCAGAGAAAAAGAGGGAAAAAAAAATGCAACAAACAAAAAAAAAAATAAAAATCTCTGACTTTTTTTTTTTTTCACACTATTTTTCCCTTCTGTGAGTACCATATAATTTTCAGTTTGGCCAGTGATACTGTTATGATTTGGTAGCTGAGGAGAGCAGGCAAAAACGGCAATACACCAGAGAGGTTGGAATCTACTGGACTGCAGTACCCTGACTAACCACCACAACTAAAGGCAGCCGTGGAGCGTTCCTACGTTGGTCCTAGACACCTCGTCACAGCCTGAGAGGTTAACTACACCTAAAGATAGAAAGAGGAAAGCTATCTGCCCCGGAGCAGATCCCCAAAGAACATAGGAAGCCCCCAAACATGTAATGGCGGTTAGACAAGAGGAAATACAGACACAGACAGAAAATAGTATGAGCAAACGTTGGGGCCCAATCTTCCTAGAAAGAAAAGGATAGGAAGGACACTTACTGCAATCCAAAAAACCCTAAAAAATACAAACTCTACTAATTGCAAAAACACCTGAGATCACATGACCTCTACCACCTAAATTAGTTCTCTGGTGTAACAAAACTAAGCCGCAGCCACTGAAAAACTGGAAAAGGCAAATGAACAAATAACAGTGGCTCAGATAAACTGAGAGGAGCACAAGCCCCCGGAGGGGACCTGGCTGACCTCCACAGAAGTGCAGGAAAAAATGCAAAAAGCAAGCACAAAAATAAAAGCAGAAAATATCTTATCTGTTAGCAGAAGATGCAGGCAAGACTCAGCAAGCTTCCAAGTGAACCAGGAACCAAAGTTGAGACAAGAACAATTGATCACCGGCAACCCTGATGGGAGGGAACCTCCCTTATATAAGACCAGTCTGTAACTCCTGATTGCCAATCTTCACAATTTTCATTGAATGGTTCAGTACTGTTTGTAACCACCAGAGGGAGCTTCTGCTCAGAATTCATTTCTAACACATTCACAACACAGGGTCCTCTCTCCTTCTGTACTTGTGTGTTCCTTGTCTAGCACGTTTATTGTACCTGTCTATATTTTCCCTTTTCATATGTAAAGCGCCATGAAATAAATGGCGCTATATAATGTGTAATAATAATAATAAAATAATAATAAAGGGAACACTCAAATAACACATCCTAGATCTGAATTAATTAAATATTCTCATTGAATACTTTGTTCTGTACAAAGTTGAACGTGCTGTCAACAAAATCACACAAAAATCATCAATGGAAATCAAATTTATGAACCAATGGAGGCCTGGATTTGGAGTCACACACAAAATTAAAGTGGAATGTAATGTCCTTAAAACAAGTCAAAATGATGCTCAGTAGTGTGTGTGGCCTCCACGTGCCTGTATGACCTCCCTGTGCCTGTATGACCTCCCTACAACGCCTGGGCATGCTCCTGATGAGGCGGCAGATGATCTCCTGAGGGATCTCCTCCCAGACCTGGACTAAAGCATCCGCCAACTCCTGGACAGTCTGTGGTGCAATGTGACGTTGGTGGATGGAGCGAGACATGATGTCCCAGATGTGCTCAATCGGATTCAGGTCTGGGGAATGAGCGGGCCAGTCCATAGCTTCAATGCCTTCATCTTGCAGGAACTGCTGACACACTCCAGCCACATGAGGTCTGGCATTGTCCTGCATTAGGAGGAACCCAGGGCCAACCGTACCAGCATATGGTCTCACAAGGGATCTGAGGATCTCATCTTTGTACCTAATGGCAGTCAGGTTACCTCTGGCGAGCACATGAAGGGCTGTGCGTCCCTCCAAAGAAATACCACCCGACACCATTACTGACCCACTGCCAAACCGGTCATGCTGAAGGATGTTGCAGGCAGCAGATCGCTCTCCACGGCGTCTCCAGACTCTGTCACGTCTGTCACATGTGCTCAGTGTGAACCCACTTTCATCTGTGAAGAGCACAGGGCGCCAGTGGCGAATTTGCCAATCCTCGTGTTCTGTGGCAAATGCAAAGCGTCCTGCACAGTGTTGGGCTGTGAGCCCAACCCCCATCTGTGGACGTCAGGCACTCAGACCATCCTCATGGAGTCGGTTTCTAACCATTTGTGCAGACATATGAACATTTGTGGCCTGCTGGAGGTCATTTTGCTGGGCTCTGGCAGTGCTCCTCCTGTTCCTCCTTGCACAAAGGCAGAGGTAGCGGTCCTGCTGCTGGGTTGTTGCCCTCCTACAGCCCCTTCCACATCTCCTGATGTACTGGCCTTTCTCCTGGTAGCGCCTCCAGCCTCTGGACACTACGCTGACAGACACAGCAAACCGTATTGCCACAGCTCGCATTGATGTGCCATCCTGGATGAGCTGCACTACCTGAGCCACTTGTGTTGGTTGTAGAATCCGTCTCATGCTACCACGAGTGTGAAAGCACAACCAACATTCAAAAGTTACCAAAACATCAGCCAGAAAGCATTGGTACTGAGATGTGGTCTGTGGTCCTCACCTGCAGAACCACTCATTTATTGAGTGTGTCTTGATAATTGCCAATAATTTCCATCTGTTGTCTATTCCATTTGCACAACAGCATGTGGTATCGATTGTCAATCAGTGTTCCTTCCTAAGTGGACAGTTTGATTTCACAGAAGTTTGATTTACTTGGAGTTATACTCTTGTTAAAGTGTTCCCTTATTTTTTTGAGCAGTGCATAATACAGTATATGGGAAAAAGTATGTGGCCCTCTGACTGTTACACCTTAAAGTGGTTTTGAACTTTCATGAAAATGGACCCTAAGATTTTTTTAAATATCACAAAAAAACAAACATAGCGGGTACTCAGCAATGCCGGCTCCTGCTGCAACTCGGATTTTGATGTTTTGGCTGTAGTTGTAACATCATGTCCACAGCACCCATCAACGATGAAACCAATCTCTGAGCTCTACGGCTTGTGTCTTCTACCTCGGCCCAGCCGGTGAGCTCGTTGATTGACACCAGCAATAATGCGCGGTCGACGTGACATCACACCAAGACCCGAGCAACGGTGCTGGACCCAGGGAGAGTGAGTAACCACTCAGTTTGTTGTTTGGGGTATTTTTAGAACATTCTGCATCCACTTCTTTGAAAGTAGAAAATCAATTTAAAGAACTTGTATATCTTGTATATCCCGCCCCATACCGCCCCAGCTCCACCCATTTTGGCGTAATAGCTACAAAACTGGCGCAAAAATGCTAAATTTTTCAAACATCTAATTTTTCAAAAATTTCAAACCATTATTCTGATGTCAAATCTTTGATAAATTCCCCCTTCAGTGCCCAAGAGATGCCCTCCATGTTCCCCACAGTTGAATTTGTGTCAAAACCTGACTAGATCTCCTTGATGCTGAGTGAAGAGTTAGTTGATGTCGGAGACACTGTCAAGCTACCGCCATTGCTTACATGCACTGTTAGTTCAAGTGTGTGTTTGATGAGTCGGACACCTAATCCTCCCTGCAAAAGAAGCCTAAGGTAGATGGGGAGGAGTCCACCTGAGAGCTGCTTATCGTAATACCTTGTAAATGCTCGGTATGGGGTAGCAGCTCCCATTCAATTCATTAGGAAGTGCAGTACCTCAGAACGGCCACTACACGGTGTATGGAGCTGTAATGATCCAGCTCTGTTCGTCCAGCCGCAGTGGGAGCTGTACCCCACTGGCAGTGTGGTTGTGGGTTGTCGGACCACCACAAATTGAAAACTAATGACTAATACTAAAGAACAGTCATCAATATATGTCATATAAGTCAACCACATCTTACATTGAGATGACACATTATGGCTTCCTCTGTTACATTTAGATAGATGTATAGTGACAGTTCTGACTGTTTTTTGATTTACATACTTTGTATATTTGAGTAATATATATATATATATATATTTAATATTACTGCTAAAATTCAATCATGAAACTTCCATCCGCCGGGGAACGAACATCGTGTGATTTTACAACATATATTTATATACATCTCTTCGCAGTCTGTTTGATGACAAACTAATAAATCAGCGGCCTGCAATCATCGCTACTTGTACATTACAGGATTTATGCCTCGTGAAACGTTCTTTCGTCTTTTCACCAGCGGCATTGATTTACCGCTTGTTGTTCAGTCATCACTCACCAATGTAGAAGAAATATTTTTTTTTCATGTATCTTAAAAAAAATTTTTTTATTCTACCTTTGGGTGAACGCTCGATATTTCCTCCGGCGTTCCAGTTATCACAGTGATAATCCTGATATACAAAACGGTACAAAACTAGCGGCGATCACTGCAGATTAAACACAAAAAGTGGACAAAAGTCCAATTTATGAAAATTTAAAATTAATTTACTCATATAGTAAAGGCCATAAAGAGAAAAAAAGAAGTCGAAACATAAGAATTGCTGTTTTTCAGTTCCTGCATTCTCCTCCTCTCCCAAAAATGCAGTAGAAAGCGACCAAAACATCCTACATAGCACAAGATGGTGTAAAAAAAAGTGCAAAAAACAAACCCGTATGCCACGTGCACACACAGTATTTTTTTTAACTTTTTCCTATACTTAGGGTTTCTTTTTAACTATTTTTCAGTACATTATCTGGTAAAGTGAATAATTATTCAAAGCTATAACTCCAAGTCCTCACACCGCTATGTCGAAAAAATAATTGAAAAAAAGTTATGTCTCTTGGAAAAAGGGTAGGAAGCATAAAATGAAAATACAGAAGTCAGGTTTTGTTAACTTGGATGTTTATTTTAAATAAATTTGAGATTTTTTTTTGCAATTTGAATATTACTAGCAATATTAAAATAAAAATAAATAAAAAAAATAAGAAATTAGTTCATTCTGGCCACTAAGCCTAATTCTAGACTGATACTCCACCAGAATCTTTACCAGTTCGTGGGTAATTCATTTTCCCAAGGGCTAAATGAGAGGCCATGACTATTGAAGACCGAACCAATAGGCAGAAATGTATTCTGCTCAATAATTATATTAACATATTGATTATAATTTATTTTATATGAATATTAATTGTATCATTTAATATTGAGCAGAATTATGTATGCTAACAACCCCCCTATATACTACAGTATGAGCCCACACACAGTGCCCCTACATACAGTACGGGCCCATACAGCCGCCCTATATACCATATGAGCCCCCACACAATCCAACTATGCATAGTATGAGTCCATACATAGGCTTCCTATATACGGTGCGAGCCCCCACACTGTATGATCCCAAACAAAGCCCCCTATTTACAGTATTAGCCCACACACACAGCTCTCTATATACAATCTTATCCCAAATAAAAAACCCTATAACAGTATGAGCACTCACGCGCAGCCCCTATGTATAATATTATCCCATATCCCTCTTCATACTGCATGAGCACCCAGCAGCCCCAGTACAAATAGTATGAGCCCCCACATAGCCCCCTATTCATAGTATGAGCACCATATAACATCTATATGCCTTACAAGCCCATAAACAGTCCCCTATATACAGTATAGTTTTGACAGCCTCACCACATAGAGTATGAGCCCCCACATAGTCCCCTATCTACAGTACAAGCCTCCACACAGCACCCTCTAAATATAGTATGAACTCCCACACATTTACACATAGAAAAAAAACAAAAATACACATATGGTACCTCGCTCCCGTTCCCCGTGCTCTGCTCCAGTCATTGCTGTGTGCATTTGACGCGCACCACATGTGGGTACCAGGGCTATGGGACACTCGGCACCGAGCCCATGGAAGTCTATGGGGATGTCACTGGCAGCAGAGCTCGGTCCGTGGCCCTGGGCGGTCATGCAATGGGGGATATTTACAGGGGATTTTAGTAATAGTTCGTGACGCCACCTGTGGTTTCTGATCAGATAGACCAGCGCTGCAGTGTTAATCTTCTGAGGGGATGTTATTAGGCAGCTTGATGTTAAGTCCCCCACAGGTGGGACTGTTCCCTCCGAGTCAATGGTGTTTCAGATAATAAGTCAGTCACACACAATTCAGTCTCTTTCCATACCTTTACTGATGTTGTTGGCAGGTATGTCCCGGGAAGCTGGTCAGGTTGGTGTATCGACCCGCCACCACAATTGTGGATTACCAGGGCAATGGGGTACTCAGAGCCGAGCCCATGGAAGTCTATGGGGGTTTTGTCACAGGTAGCTGTGGCTCGGTCTGTGGCCCGGGCGGTCTGGCGTTTGTTGGGGATATATTTACAGGGGATTGATTTATGTACAGTTCGTGACGCCACCTGTAGTATTCTGGTAATTAGTACCAGCGCTGCTGTAGATCTCTGAGGGGATGGTGAGGCAGCTAGATGTCGGGTCCCCTACAGGTGGGACTGGTCCCTCAAAGTCTATGGGAATTTGTGAAGTCGAGTGCAGATAAAGAACACAGTCTCACACGGTCAGCGTCTTTCCATACCTTTACTTGTAAGATGTTCAAGCAGGTCCCAGGGAGGCTGATCCAAGGAGAGTGTATCTTGAGACAGCAGCTGGACAAGTTAGGGGCCTCCTTTAACTCCAATAAACGAGTACAACCAGCCTGAAGCAATTCTCCAGCTAATCTTTAGCTGTACCTGCCCAGTCAGCTTAGTGTTAGGGCCTTCCTGTGAAGGAGCTGAATTCTTATTTTGTCCTGCAGAACTCCAAAGTCTTCACTCCCCCTGACCCCAGTTACGTACTGACTATAAGGGGGCTTGTCTGCCGCGACCTAGGGTCCGGTAGATTCCTGGTTTTCTTATCACTGTGCTTGAAACAACAGTGACCCTTCGGTCCCCAGTGACCGGGTGCAAGGTGCTGGACTTCTTCAATCCGTAAGCGCTAATCCTATAAATCCACTTGCCTTTCGCCTTGTCCACGCTGGTAACATAAGCACTCAAACTAGCCAAGGGTCGAGCAGTCACTTCTTTCTTTTCCTTTCTACGAAGTTAGCCACAGATGCTCAGTTATCACAGGCAGGAGCACGTCTCTGAACCTGATACCGTCCTTTAGACAGGGATGCTGAAGACTTTCTGTACTAAAACTTCTTCTTTCCTTCAGTGTATGCTGAGGAGGTGATACAGCTCTGACTAGACTAAGGTGTATCCAGACACCTATACCAGACTCCACGATATGAACTGGTGATAAAGCAGGCTAGACTCCTTCCTCCCTCCAGACGTCTTCTCTCTCTGAAGTCTAGACACTCACTCTACACGTCCTCACTGTCCGAAGACAGGAACTAGACTCCAAATCACTCTAACACATACCTTGACCACTCCCTTCAGAGTAAACTCCACTACCCTAAGGGTGTGTCTAGTATATGTCGAGTGAATGAATATTTAGCATTAAACTGCCGTCTCGCCATACACTCTCCAGGGTACTGCGTGTGCCTACCACCAGGGCTACACATTGGAGAATGCACATTCAGGGGATTGCTGAGCAGGTTTAAGGCCTCCTTTCTCCTTAATGTGTATGTGAGTCCTAACTTGCATGAAGTCAAGTTTAACTCCTACTGTAGCAGCTACGCCCGGCTGACATTGTGGTAGAGCCTTTTCTGTCTCTGATAATCAGAGGTTGGAAAGAACGAAGTCCTCTATGCAGTGCACTTGCTAATAATAATAATAATCTTTATTTATATAGCGCCATCATATTCCGCAGCGCTTTACAGTTTAACAGTTTCAAAACACAAGTCATAAGTAACAACGTTAACAATACAGTAATTAAAGCAAAATAAGACGGCCCTGCTCGTGAGAGCTTACAATCTACAATGAGGTGGGGGAGATACAAAATACAGGTGTGTATATACAATGGTGCATTTACAATGATGGTCCAGCCATCTTAAGGGAGTGAGGGATGGATGGAGATAGTGAATGGGCTACACACACACACACACTTACACATAGAATGACTTTGATTAGTGAATGTGATAGGCCGCTCTGAACAGATGTGTTTTGAGGGAGCGCCTGAAACCATGCAAATTGTGGATAGTCCTAATTTCTTGGGGTAGAGCATTCCAGAGGATTGGCGCAGCGCGGGAGAAGTCTTGGAGTCGGGAGTGGGAGGTACGGATTAGTGCAGAGGTTAGTCGAAAGTCGTTTGCAGAGCGCAGCAGTCGGTTAGGCCGATAGATAGAAATGAGGGAGGAGATGTAGGGGGGTGCTGCAGTGTGGAGAGCTTTGTGGGTGAGAACAAGTACTTTGAATTGGATCCTATAATGAATGGGCAGCCAGTGTAAGGACTGGCGAAGAGCGGACGCGTCCGAGTACCGATTAGCCAGATGGATAACCCTGGCTGCTGCATTAAGGATGGACTGGAGAGGGGATAGTCGAGTAATGGGGAGGCCAAGTAATAGAGCGTTACAGTAGTCCAGGCGGGAGTGGATCAATGCTACAGTGAGGGTTTTTGTTGTTTCCATGGTGAGAAAAGGGCGGATTCTAGAGATGTTCTTTAGGTGTAGGCGGCAAGAGCGGGCAAGAGATTGTATATGGGAGGTGAAGGAGAGATTGGTATCAAACATAACACCCAGACAGCGAGCCTGCTGCCGGGGTGTTATTATGGTGCCGCCCACTGAGAGGGAAATGTCAGATTTAGGGAGGTTAGTAGACGGCGGGAGCAGAAGAAGTTCAGTTTTGGAGAGGTTGAGTTTCAGATAGAGAGCAGACATGATGTTGGAGACTGCGGACAGACAGTCGGTGGCGTTCTGTAGTACAGCGGGGGTAAGGTCGGGGGATGACGTGTATAATTGTGTGTCATCAGCATAAAGATGGTACTGAAAGCCAAATCTGCTGATGGTCTGTCCAATTGGGGCGGTGTAGAGAGAGAAGAGAAGGGGGCCAAGGACTGAGCCCTGGGGTACACCGACAGTGAGAGGGAGAGGAGATGAAGTGGAGCCAGAGAACGAAACACTGAAGGAGCGGTCAGAAAGATAGGAGGAGAACCAGGAGAGAACAGTGTCCTTAATACCTAGAGAGTGGAGCCTGGACAGTAGGAGACGGTGGTCAACCGTGTCGAAAGCTGCAGAAAGGTCGAGTAGAATGAGCAGAGAGTGGTCGCCGTTACGTTTTGCTGTCAGAAGGTCATTGGTCACTTTGATGAGTGCAGTTTCAGTCGAATGTAGGGGTCGGAAGCCGGACTGTGAAGGGTCTAGGAGGGAGTGAGTGGAGAGGTAACGGGTGAGGCGGGAGTAGACTAGGCGCTCCAAAAGTTTGGAGATGAAGGGGAGATTGGAGACCGGTCTGTAGTTGTTTGTGCAGGAAGGGTCAAGAGCGGGTTTCTTTAGTAGTGGAGTAATGATGGAGTGTTTGAAGGAGGATGGGAAAATGCCAGAGGAGAGTGAGAGATTGAAGATTGTAGTTAGGTGAGTTGTGACAACAGGAGAAAGAGACTGGAGGAGATGTGAGGGGATGGGCTAAAGTCCTTGTTCTCCCTGACTCCAGTTACGTATCAACGCTTAGGGCTACCTTCTGTGACTTGAAGTCCAGCAAGGATTCCGGTGTTTCTTATTACTAGCCGTGAAGTACTAGCAATGCTTTGGACCCCGGTGTCCGGTTAATTAAGTGAAGGTGATCTGTCACCTTGGCCACTTGTCCTTCTTTCTCCACTCGCCTGTCGCCCTGCTCTTGCCCTTAACATAAGCACGGGTAGCAGTAGGTGTAGTTATCAGTTGTTCTTTCAAGCTCACTGACCTGTTCTCAGTTGCCTCGTTGTTATAACTGCTGTAATCCCTTTCCTTCTTTCCTTCAAAGACTCTGTCCAGAGTGGCTATCAGGAACTCTGTCAAACTGATTTCATGCTCGCTCTGAGAGTCATTTCCCACATTCTTAGGAACACAGGCAGCTTGTTCTGAGTAACAGCTTCAGATTCAAATGTAGCTCTGACTAGGCTAGAGTGATTCCTTTCCACTCGTACTAGCCTCCACTTCAGTACAAAATGAACTACCTGAGCTCTGTCAGGAATCAGTCTTCTCTCCTCTCCCTCCTAGACTGAACTGCTCTGTCCTGAGACAGCAAACTGGTCTCAATCTCCCTCTCTACAATTCCATGTCTAGCTCAGACTGAGCTCTGACTAGAATCTCCCTCTGACTGAACCACTACTGCTACGTCACACTAACTTAAATAGTCTAAGTTGCCCTCTGGTGGCAGTGTTGGAAGTGTGTGATGTGAATGAATATCAGGCTTCACAATTACCTTATCTGTGCACTCTCCTGGAGACATGTGTACCAAGCGCAGCTGGGCCACACATCCCCCCTTAGTTAAACTCAGCATCCCGGGCTGAAATAGAAAAGAAAAATATTTTTGTTTTGCATATAACATCAACATTTAACATATAACTCATCCCTTGCGGGAGGTAAGGACTCTTCAACGTTACAATTTGTACATAGGTCAGTAGAAAATTATCAAAACATTTTTTCACATAAATATATAAGACAAGATTCTTGTGGAGGACCCGCACCAAAAACCTCCCACGTGGGTCCTGGGTGGGCTGCAGGACTTCTGAGCTGCAGACCTCACTCTAGGCCCCACCATACGGGTTTTTCTTCAGAGGTAGTAACGCTTTTATGTAAAACCAAGATGGGGCACCGAAGTGCGAATTATTTACAATGAAAGTTTTTGGGCTGGCACAGTCCACAGCCACGCAGTCCTTTGATAAAACCTTTTCAAGTTTAGAAAATCACATTTCTAATTACTTCTTTTAACTATTCTACATTACCCAACTGGGTATTCTATGCAACTATGTAAACATCATCACATATAGCAAGTAACATTATTAAACATTTATCACAATATTAATAAAGTGCAAAATTTTTTCAACTTCTTCAACTTTATACAAGTACAGTAAACCCTGTCTGGGTCCTACTGATCTTCTTCTTTGCAGATTTCAATGACGTCTTCCACTCCTGGGGCTGGAACGACACGGTGCTCTTTTGAACGCATAACAAACAAGTCATGGCCTGCAATCAAGGTTTGCGTAGCTACAGTTCTTGTGTAATCCACTAGGGGCTCAACAGGTGCCTCTCCAGAATATAGATTCAGTCCATAGGGGTCGCTGCTGCAGCATAAGATGCTGTACAAGAAGCAGGCTTGCTTAGTGGCTCCAATGAAGTCACATCAGGCTTTTGCGATTTGGAGCAGGACTCAGAATATGACACAGATTGTGATGCAGAAGCGATCGTGGGTTGCGATGCAGGTTGGGTCGCAGGGTACGAGACGGGATATGATCTTGGTGCAGAAGAGGACGCTGGTTGCGATGCTGGTGCACGGCTGGGTGCTGTTGGTAATGGAGACTGAGACACTGCGACATGATGCACACTACCGGCGTCGGGGACGGGGTCGCTGACACGGGTGACGTTTAAGGCGTACCACCCTTTAAGTCCCCAGTGCCGCGTATAGCTGACAATATCCCCGTTCACGAGATCTCTTCCCGGGTGACCAATGGGCAATGGGACTCTACATCTCTGCGGCTGACAAAGACTCCTTGGTATAGGCCTGGCTCGTGGATGAAGCCCCAGCCCTTGCGGAGTTTGAAATCGCTCACGCACCCCTGACGCCGCGGTTCCCGGAGCGTACCTTTATTCCTCCGGACATTCTCCTTGTCGGCGAGGAACTCCTCCTGGTACCGCTGACGGAACTGCTGCACCTCTCTCTCCTCCTGCTGGCGTCGCTTCTCCTGCTCGCTGCGTCCCCATTCGTTATCGGTCTGGATGTCATAAGTCACATCGTCCAGATACTCCATCACGTCCCAGTCGACCTCCATTATGGACGGCTGGCTTCCCTCCGGTGTCTCTACCGGGGAACTGCATTCTGCTGCGGCCTCCTGGCCTGGCTGGCACTCCGGTCTGGGCAGGGCCTCCTCAGCCTCCGTCCCTCCGACCGGATCATCGGTGGAGTCGGGATCAGCTCTTTCGGGGCCGGCCTCCGGTCTCTCATCAGCTGCTGACGGTGGTGGCACAGGGAGCACAGGTACTGGCTGCGTTCCTGGGGGAGAGAGCATTGCGTCCCACAGCAGCCGCTGTTTCCGGGCACGCCAGCTTCTCTCTGTCTCGTCCATTTCTTCACGGCGCTGGATCATTTCCTTGAGCACCGTATTCACCTCCTCTAACTCCAGCATGATTTGGTTAGTGTCCCGAACTGGGGACGGCTCCGGCACAGGCAGTAGCTTTTCTGGGGAACGGGGCCTGAGCGCCGCCGCTCCTCCACACAGCGTCTCCTGTCCTTCCGCCATCTCTCTCCAGGCCAGACTGTGTTTTCCATCTGGAACAATCTGGTTTCTTCCGTGGAGGCGGGATTTGCGCTTCCTCTTTTTGGCATAGAAAATGAAGAGGCGGATCTCCTTAGCAGTGGGGCAGGCTCTCACATTATAGTAGCATTTAGAGAGGGCACCCATCACTTTCGCGCCACAGGGGGGGGTACGCCCACGAATGCACGCCCACCTTCTTCACCAGCGCCTCAGGGCGCGAATATGGCGGCAAAATGGCGGAAAATGGCGCCAAAAATCACAAAAGCTGCTCACAGTATTTTTCTGCACAAAACTGTCCATTTAGGCAACACAGGACTCACAATTTGTAAGCTTCGTATCCTGTTTGTGACGCCAAAGATGACGCGCACCACATGTGGGTACCAGGGCTATGGGACACTCGGCACCGAGCCCATGGAAGTCTATGGGGATGTCACTGGCAGCAGAGCTCGGTCCGTGGCCCTGGGCGGTCATGCAATGGGGGATATTTACAGGGGATTTTAGTAATAGTTCGTGACGCCACCTGTGGTTTCTGATCAGATAGACCAGCGCTGCAGTGTTAATCTTCTGAGGGGATGTTATTAGGCAGCTTGATGTTAAGTCCCCCACAGGTGGGACTGTTCCCTCCGAGTCAATGGTGTTGCAGATAATAAGTCAGTCACACACAATTCAGTCTCTTTCCATACCTTTACTGATATTGTTGGCAGGTATGTCCCGGGAAGCTGGTCAGGTTGGAGAATGCACATTCAGGGGATTGCTGAGCAGGTTTAAGGTCTCCTTTCTCCTGGAAGTGTATGTGAGTCCTAACTTGCATGAAGTCAAGTTTAACTCCTACTGTAGCAGCTACCCCGGCTGACATTGTGGTAGAGCCTTCTCCGTCTCTGATAATCAGAGGTTGGAAAGAACAAAGTCCTCTATGCAGTGCACTTGCTAAAAGTCCTTGTTCTCCCTGACTCCAGTTACGTATCAACGCTTAGGGCTACCTTCTGTGACTTGAAGTCCAGCAAGGATTCCGGTGTTTCTTATTACTAGCCGTGAAGTACTAGCAATGCTTCGGACCCCGGTGTCCGGTTAATTAAGTGAAGGTGATCTGTCACCTTGGCCACTTGTCCTTCTTTCTCCACTCACCTGTCGCCCTGCTCTTGTGTGTCGACCCGCCACCACAATTGTGGGTTACCAGGGCAATGGGGTACTCAGAGCCGAGCCCGTAGAAGTCTATGGGGATTTTGTCACAGGTAGCTGTGGCTCGGTCTGTGGCCCGGGCGGTCTGGCGTATGTTGGGATATATTTACAGGGGATTGATTTATGTACAGTTCGTGACGCCACCTGTAGTATTCTGGTAATATGTACCAGCGCTGCTGTAGATCTCTGAGGGGATGGTGAGGCAGCTAGATGTCGGGTCCCCTACAGGTGGGACTCTTCCCTCAGGTCGGTAGTTAGGTAGGGATTGTGCAGGCATGCAATAATAACTCAGTCTCACTCAGTCAATGTCTTTCCATACCTTTACTTGCAGGATGATAAGGCAGGTCCCAGGGAGGCTGATGGGGTTGATGGAGGATGAGCTTTGAGGCAACAGCTAAGCAAGTTAGGGGCCTCCTTTACTGTCCAATGAAGCTGAGTACGACAGCCTGAAGCGTAATCCTCTCAAATCTCCAGCTTTTCTTTAGCTGTACTTGCCCAGTCAGATTTGTGTTAGAAGCCTTTCTGCGAGGGAGCTGAATCCTTTTATTGTCGTGCACTAACTCAAAGTCTTCACACCCTCTGACTCCAGCTACGTTCTGACTATAAGGGGCTTGTCTGCCGCGACCTAGGGTCCGGTAGATTCCTGGTTTTCTCTTCACTATGCTGTACAATAGTGATCCTTCGGTCCCCAGTAACCGGTTGCAACGTGCAGGACTTTTCCAAGTCAAAAGCACTTTTTCAATTATCTTCCTTCCACTTTGCCCTTCGACTTGCTTGTCTCTTAATAGATAGTTCAGTCTTTCTTCCAGTGGGGCACAGCTCTGACTAGACTAAGGTGTATACAGACACCTACACCAGACTCCACTTTCTGAACTGATGATAGACTCAAACTGGACACGTCTACTCTGTCCAAGGACAGGAAACTGACTTCTCACTCTGAAGTCCAGACACTGACTGACTAAATCACTCCCTTCCACACCCCTGCTGGGTGTGTCAGAAGTGTACATGATGTCATGAAGAGACCTTAACTGTTACCTCTCCACTCATCCTCCTGGTATTGTGTACCAGGGCTACACATTCCCCCATGGTAAATGACAGCACTCCCGGGCTGTAAAATATAAGAAGACAGAAAATTTTGTTTATGCATAACAACAAACATTAACTTCTTCCCATCCGGGAGGTGAGAACACCTTGAACGTTACGAACAATAACATTTTACATATAGAAATACAAAAGTATCAAATAGCATTTAATAAATATATATACAAGATACTTGTGAAGGACCCGCACCAAACCTTCAACGTGGGTCCTGGGTGGGCTGCAGGACATCCAAATGCAGACCTCACTCAGTGCCACACCACACGGGTTTTTTGGTTCAGAGGTGAGTCAAGGTTTCATGTGAAACCATTAAGAAGGCACTTTAGTGCAACTATTTACAGGATACAGTTTTTGGGCTGGCTCAGTCCTCAGCCTCTGAGTCCATTGTTAAGACATAGACATAATAGGGAAAAACACATTTATATATATAGACTTTTCAATGTTCACATAAATTCGTTATAACTACTGCTGATATCTAATGGGTAATTTCCCTTTTGTGATTCTCTCTGATCTACGTGGTGTAGTTTCAGGTATAACAAGTTGCGATCTGTCTGCACTGCGTAACGGCAAACTATAGAACTGCCTTAACCTTTCTATGGATCTGGCAAGCGTACTGATGGCTGGGCGGTGTGAGTCAGCTTCACCAGGGGATCCCATAGTATGGGGCGCTGCTACAGATGATCCATCTTGAGGTTCTACAGGTTGAGGTGTTGCTGGAATGGGTAACTCCTGGACGGGTTCAACTGGCACCACAGGCACAACTGGAGGTAGAACTTCCTCTTGTGGCTGATAAAACTGCAACACTGGAATTATCACAGCATCTCCCAGTCGGGGCCAATCCGCAGGAAAATCTCCCAGATCGGTGTGTAGGACCTCTTCCTTTCTTTCTCTTTGATTGAAGACAGGGTTCTTTTCACAACTCTTTAAGTGTTCTGGACACAACTTCAAATGATCTCTGGACACAGTGGTTGTTGTTCTTCCTCCGTCTTTACTGACGACACAAACTTTTCTGTTGTCGTATTTAGAATCTTGTATGACGTAGGGTTCTTGCTCCCACTGATTATCCAGTTTGTGCATCTTCCTTTTTCTTTTTTAATACTACCTCTCCAGGCATCAAAGGCTTGGCAGGAGCATTTCTGTTGTAAACATCTTCCTGTTTCTCCCGTGCCTTATTGAGACTTTCCTCTACACAGATTTGTACTCTTCTGTATTGCTCTTGCCGATTGACGTCCAGTTCTCCACGGCATCGTCTGCCTCCGGTTCTACCACTCCAAGTTCTAAATCCATTGGTAGTTTTCCGGGCCTTGCTCTCATAAGATAGGCTGGAGTGCAGTTAGTTGAGCTTACAGGTATATGGTTGTACAAATCAACCAAATCAGGTAGTAAATCCGGCCATCGATTCCTGTCTTCCAACGGTATGGATCTCAACAAGTCAAGGACAATATGGTTCATCTTTTCACAAAGACCGTTGGTTTGAGGGTGATATGGTGTTGTTCTTATTTTCTTGCACCCGTACATATGACAGAATTCCTTGAATAAATCAGCTTCGAAAGCAGGTCCCTGATCGGTTAGACTTGCTCGGGATACCCATGCGGTCTGCAGAAGCTTGCTTGAAAGGTCTTCGCGGCCATCACTGCGGTCTGGTCTTTCACTGGAACGACTACCAGAAATCTGGAGTAATGGTCCACCATGGTCAAGGCGTATGAGTATCCAGATCTACTTGGCGACAATTTAACGTGGTCCAGGGCCACAATCTCCAGAGGACGAGTCGTCCGGATAGGTTGCAGGGGGGCCTTTTGGCTACCGTAGTCCTTTCTTCTGAGACCACAGGGTCCACAGTTCCGACACCACCTCTCAACAGAGCTGCGCATCCCTACCCAGTAGAACCGGCATCTCAACAGGGTCTCCAGCTTCCTCCAGCCAAAGTGTCCTGCTTGATCGTGGTACGCTTCCAACACCATTGGGACGTCTGCCTTGGGGACCACGATTTGCCAGACCATTTCATGGGTTCTGGGGTTGACGTATCTTCTGCACAACTTCTCACGGTATAGGAACAACCTGCTTTTCTCGTTCCACAGGAGCTTGGCTGACATAGGTGCATCCTTTTCCAGAGAGGAGCCTTCCTGTCTTAACAACTCCTTGATGCGGCTGACCACTGGATCACTGTCCTGAGTCTCTTTCCAGCTGTGATGGGTAAAGGATTTAATGTTGCACCATTCTGCTTTCTGTGGACTTGATGCTCGTGGACTACCCCATTTCGATGGAACGCGGGTAGCTCAATTTCTTCCAGGTCGTCCGATTCTTCTTCCGTGTCAGAGTCATGCGGCATTCGGGACAACGCATCAGCATTAGCATTCTTTCGACCTGCCCGGTATTTGATAGTAAACTGATAATTGGACAACCGAGCCATCCATCGCTGCTCCATGGCGCCCAGCTTGGCGGTTTCCAGGTGCGTTAACGGGTTGTTGTCTGTAAACGCAGTGAACTTATTGGAGGCCAGATAGTGCTTAAATCTTTCAGTGATGGCCCAGACCAGCGCCAGAAACTCCAGCTTGAAGCTGCTATAATTTTCCGGATTCCTTTCAGTTGGCCTGAGTTTTCTGCTAGCATATGCGATGACTTTTTCTTGTCCATTCTGCTTCTGACTGAGAACGGCTCCCAACCCTTCATTACTGGCGTCGGTGTACAACAGGAACGGTTGACTGTAATCAGGATAGGTTAAGATTTCATCACCTGTAAGGATCTCTTTCATCTTTTGGAATGCTTCAGCCTGTTCTTTCCCCATTAAAAGGGGGGTTTCTGCTTTCGGGGGTTGTCCTACGGGGTCCGTAAAAAAGCTGCCTCTTCGTTTATCTTTCACATCTCCGTGTAACCGTTTCCCAGGAACTGTCGCACTTTTTAGGTTTTCGGCTCCGGCCACTTCTGGATGGAGGGCTTTTTTGGGGGCGGGGTACTCCTTTCCCCTGACGAGTGCCCCCCGTATTTTCCTTTCTGTTGATAGATGGGGTTTGAGGGGGTTTAACTTCATCCCCTACCGGACAGGGACTCAAAACTTCGGGCCGGGGAATGGTCCCCATATGTGGGGAATACACGATCGTCGTTAGGGATAGGAGCACGGGGTTTTAAAATTGAGATGTCCCGACAGTTTTCCTCCCCTAAAATTCCCGGGGCACACTGAGCCCAAACGGGATTCTGTCGAACTACGGCCCCCTGGGGTGGGGAAACCTTTTTCTCACGACCTCCCAGCCACCCACTTGCCAGAACCACGTCGTTTAAGGGGAAAAAGTAGTTGCCCTTTTCAGAGCAGCAATGATTCCTCTATGCGTGGTAGCGGGTATGCA
>JARQOD010000005.1:39508601-39537541 GCA_033576555.1 Oophaga sylvatica
CGTAAAGCGAGATTGGGGTGGATGATGCGGTAGTGTCTCTGCATACATACAAGCATTCATTCTTGGACAATGATGGCACTGCAGTATGTGCCATGTTCTTTGATTCTCTAGTGCTTTCAATACCTTACAGCCGCCCTTACTACGTAAATAAGTTGACTGCTATGGCGGTAGATGAGGGATGGTGAACTGGATAGTGACTACCTGACGGACAGGCCGCAGGTTGTAAGGATGGGGGGTGGTATCTGGCAGTGTACGGAGCAGTGTCAGAGCCCCTCAGGGTACAGTGCTGTCGCCCTTCCTCTTCACATTGTATACAGCTGACTTTCAGTATAAATCTGACTTCTGTCACCTGCAAAAATTCTCAGATGACTCCGTGATTGTAGGGGGCATTGTGGGGAATCGGGGGGAGGAGGAATATTGAAGGGTGGATTCTGACTTGTGGATTGGTGTCAGACTAACTGTCTAGAACTAAATGTGAAGAAAACCAAGGAGATGGTGGTGAGTTATAGAAGGAAAAAGGATGATTACTTACCGATCACTATTGCTGGCCAGGAGGTGGAGATGGTTGAGAGCTACAAATATTTGGGGGTTCACCTGACAGCAAACTTGATTGGAGGTGTCATACAGAAAAGGTTTACAAGAAGGGTATGAGCAGACTGTACTTTCTGCGGAAGCTCAGGTCGTTCAACGTGTTGCAGCAAAATGCTGGAAATGTTCTACCAGTCCGTTTGTAGCAAGTGCCATCTTTTTTGCTATCATTTGCTGGGGCAGTAGTGTGCGAGTAGCTGACGCTAATAAACTCAACAAACTTATCAAGAAGGCAAGTGCAGCTGCCTCCATCTTGACTCTTTTGAGGAGGTAGCGGAGGATAGAGTTCAAAAGAAGTGCAGGGTTATAATGAGCAATAATACACACCCTCTATCCGAGCTGTTCTTGAAGCAGAAGAGCACAGTCAGCAGCCGTCTAATCCTTCCAAGGTGCAAGAAGGAGAAATTCAGGAAATCGTTTGTGCCTACCGCTATGGGGATCTATAATATTCACTAAGGGTGAAAGATGGCTACGACCTAGGACTGGCGCACTAATGGAAATGATTAGAGATTTGTGTACCTTTGTTTGTTACGTATTGTGGTTAGTCATGTGCAAGATATGTGTCTAGTAATTACTCTATGTAATGCTGTTTGTATGTTTTGTTTGTAATGCTGTTGTAACGCTTCTGTGATACCATAATTTCCCTCGGGATCAATAAGTGTATCGTATCGTATCGTACCATTTTGTTCTATTGATTTTTCATTTTTTTTTATTTTATTTTCGTACAAGATTATAGGGGCAGTCCTTGCGGCCGCATGTCTTTTCGACAGCTGCATCACATGAATGGATTGCTTAATAAACAGGCAATCCCTGCATGTTTTCAGGCTGTCGAACAGCCTTGAGACATGCAGCCATGGGGACTCGAACATATGTTTCGAGCATGCCAAAGACACTCGATTAGCGCCTGATCATGTTCAGATAACGCCTTATCCCAGCACGTTCTCTCATCACTAATCATGATCTGTATTAAAAAATGAAAATAGCAACTTTCACACTGACCACTAGGGTCATTTTAGACTCCAACTTCTGGTAGTTTCAGGAAATCAACATGCACATTAGCAGCAATAGACTGATGCTGATCCTATATTTTGTATTGAAACATTTAATGAGCGTGTGCAAACTTAATTGTGAAGGGAGGAGGTCAGCTCTGACATCACCTATTATGAATAACGCATCATTGTATTCTGCCTCTGATGATAAGGAAACTGCTGTAAATTCTTCTTGAAAGGACAGTAAGTATGAGTCTAAAAAGCCCCAGTGGACAGTGTGAAAATTACAAGATTATTATTATTATTTTTTTTTTTTTAACTACAGATTGTGATTTAAAAAAAAGTTTGTCAAAATTTAAAAAATATGCAAGTAGCACAATGCTAAATTTTCAGATGACACATTCCATTTAACAGTATTTTTGATATTTACTTTACAACAGCCATGTGTAAAGATGACTGTAAGTATGGGGCAGAGAAAGGAGGGAGGAGGTTTGCTGTATCTATCACCTATTGACAATAGTTTGATTCTATGTTACCTCCAGCTTTCTAATAGAGGTATAATCGTTCAGTGTCATCCTGTCTGTGATGATAAGAGAAATGCTGAGAAGTGATCTTTGCAGAACAGGAAAGTGTCAGCCAACTGTGACTGTGGCCATAGTTAAAACTGCAATACTTCAGAATTGCTATGAACTATGGATAGGGGCATGGAAGGGGAAAGTTGTCTATTTTCTCTGTATCTATTATCTATGGTGTGATTTTATGTTATTTCCAACTTCATAACACAGATTTTACTTTTCAGTATAATCCTGCCTATAGAAATAATGAGATAACTGCTGAAAAGTGATCTCTAAAGAACAGGAAGTGTCAGTCAACTGTGACTGTGGCCAAAGTGAAAACTGCAATACTTCAAGAATGTCATTAAATATAGTGAGGTGAACATGAACAGAAAAAATATTATTATTTTTTTAAAATAAGTTTCATGTAAAAACTTTAATCATGCAATCAATAGATCATTTTCTGGATGTTCATTCAGCGCGCAGCTATCTCCCCTTCCTCCCTGATGCACACAAACGCTTGGCTTTCAATACTAGTATGCCCACATTATATTTTTAATGAAGCTTGAATAAAGATTTTTGCTATTTTTTTTAGCCTGCTGCTGGATCCAAACCTTGATTGCTATGACTTGGCAAAGTACTGTTTGACGCCTCACAAGCCTGATCCATGCACCACAGGGTGGATCAACAGCAGACTGGATTAAGTAACACATATGTATTAAACAGGGGTGAGCTGTATCATAAAATTCTTTTACATATTTTCTGTCTTGGGATTCGGGATGCTCCCATGGTTAGCTGGTCCCACCGAAATTGGACCTATAAAGGGGTTCCCAATAACAAAGATCAGAATAGGACCCCTATTATGGTATCAGGTTTTGCCAGGGCAGAAGAGCAGTGCCGTAACTGAAGCTTGAGGGCTTCAATGGAAAAATCAGGGCTCCATCTAATGTTGATATGTGATAGTATAGGTCTTCTGATATGGGCCAAAATGACCGTTTGGGTCCTTAAAACTCCAGGACCCGGGTGCGATTGCAACCTCTGCACCAATTGTAGTTACGCCCCTGCAGAACAGCGTTTCCTTGACTCTTGGCACAATTCTCCCTACTTTTATTTCTTAACAGTACTGTTCATATAGAATTTAAGGTAGGTCTTAGACCCCCCAGCAGCAAAGGGAATGAGTCCAACCAAGGCTGGGGCCCCACTCTCTAAGGGGCCACATAATAGACGCATTGCCTACATCTGAAGAATGAACATCTTTGACATCCAGAGCAGTGTATAGAACTAAACTCGGAGGGAATATAGGATCAAGTCATGGAAAGTTTCTTCATCTGTATCAACGACCCATTGCATTTCTTTCTATTTAAGAAAACCCAGTTACTTCCTATATCAAAGAATATTTATTTTCCCATCAGTTATGTGCAGAAACATATGGGCATGAATCATTCGACAGGAAGAAGTTTAATTTGACACATCCATTCCAATCTGTGTTTACTCGGCCCTTTTACATGTCCACTAAGGCCACCTTCACTCTGCGTACGGGAGATTCGCTCTCCATTGTGCTCTTTTTCCATTAACATATCCCAGTACATAGAGAAACATTTCCAAAGATAGTGGTATGGGATGTTCTCCATATTCCCAGTGCTGGAGGACATAACAGTAAGTAAATGTTGTCTAATGTGGGTAAAGTACTGACTAGACTTCGGCAAAGTGCGGCCGGCGGGCCACTACCGGACCACTGGCTGTTCACGAACCGACCCAGCTGAAGGGCTGAAAACAGTGGCCTACAGTCCGCACCGCACCGCTGCCATCCACTGCGTCATGAATTCATCATCAGGATGCCGGCAGCAGTGAATATAATGGTAGAGGAAGGAGCCACCGGCTCCTTCTTCCACCATTCAGCATGTGTGACTGAGACAGCAGGCGCGATGACACATTGGGTCTGCTGTGCAGAGACTCAATGTGTGTGGCCCAGCTGCGCTTGGTACACATGTCTCCAGGAGAGTGCACAGATAAGGTAATTGTGAAGCCTGATATTCATTCACATTACACACTTCCAACACTGCCACCAGAGGGCAACTTAGACTATTTAAGTTAGTGTGACGTAGCAGTAGTGGTTCAGTCAGAGGGGGATTCTAGTCAGAGCTCAGTCTGAGCTAGACATGGAATTGTAGAGAGGGAGATTGAAACCAGTTTGCTGTCTCAGGACAGAGCAGTTCAGTCTAGGAGGGAGAGGAGAGAAGACTGATTCCTGACAGAGCTCAGGTAGTTCATTTTGTACTGAAGTGGAGGCTAGTACGAGTGGAAAGGAATCACTCTAGCCTAGTCAGAACTACATTTGAATCTGAAGCTGTTACTCAGAACAAGCTGCCTGTGTTCCTAAGAATGTGGGAAGTGACTCTCAGAGCGAGCATTAAATCAGTTTGACAGAGTTCCTGATAGCCACTCTGGACAGAGTCTTTGAAGGAAAGAAGGAAAGGGATTACAGCAGTTATAACAACGAGGCAACTGAGAACAGGTCAGTGAGCTTGGAAGAACAACTGATAACTACACCTACTGCTACCCGTGCTTATGTTAAGGGCAAGTGTGTAGCCCTGGTACACAATACCAGGAGGATGAGTGGAGAGGTAACAGTTAAGGTCTCTTCATGACATCATGTACACTTCTGACACACCCAGCAGGGGTGTGGAAGGGAGTGATTTAGTCAGTCAGTGTCTGGACTTCAGAGTGAGAAGTCAGTTTCCTGTCCTTGGACAGAGTAGACGTGTCCAGTTTGAGTCTATCATCAGTTCAGAAAGTGGAGTCTGGTGTAGGTGTCTGTATACACCTTAGTCTAGTCAGAGCTGTGCCCCACTGGAAGAAAGACTGAACTATCTATTAAGAGACAAGCAAGTCGAAGGGCAAAGTGGAAGGAAGATAATTGAAAAAGTGCTTTTGACTTGGAAAAGTCCTGCACGTTGCAACCGGTTACTGGGGACCGAAGGATCACTATTGTACAGCATAGTGAAGAGAAAACCAGGAATCTACCGGACCCTAGGTCGCGGCAGACAAGCCCCTTATAGTCAGAACGTAGCTGGAGTCAGAGGGTGTGAAGACTTTGAGTTAGTGCACGACAATAAAAGGATTCAGCTCCCTCGCAGAAAGGCTTCTAACACAAATCTGACTGGGCAAGTACAGCTAAAGAAAAGCTGGAGATTTGAGAGGATTACGCTTCAGGCTGGTCGTACTCAGCTTCATTGGACAGTAAAGGAGGCCCCTAACTTGCTTAGCTGTTGCCTCAAAGCTCATCCTCCATCAACCCCATCAGCCTCCCTGGGACCTGCCTTATCATCCTGCAAGTAAAGGTATGGAAAGACATTGACTGAGTGAGACTGAGTTATTATTGCATGCCTGCACAATCCCTACCTAACTACCGACCTGAGGGAAGAGTCCCACCTGTAGGGGACCCGACATCTAGCTGCCTCACCATCCCCTCAGAGATCTACAGCAGCGCTGGTACATATTACCAGAATACTACAGGTGGCGTCACGAACTGTACATAAATCAATCCCCTGTAAATATATCCCCAACATACGCCAGACCGCCCGGGCCACAGACCGAGCCACAGCTACCTGTGACAAAATCCCCATAGACTTCTACGGGCTCGGCTCTGAGTACCCCATTGCCCTGGTAACCCACAATTGTGGTGGCGGGTCGACACAAAAATTTGGCGTCACGAACAGGATACGAAACTTGCAGCATTGCGAGCCCTGTGTGCCTGCGGAGTGTTTTTGTGAAAAAGGACTGTTTGCACTTTTGGCGCCAAAATCGCCATTTTTGTCGCCATATTCGCGCCCTCAGGCGCTGGAGAAGAAGGTGGGCGTACCTGAAAGAGCGCGCAAAGTCTTGGACACGCCCCCGGCTCTGACTCATCGGCAGGTCCTGCAACAGGAAGTGAACGCTCTGACATCAGAGCGCCTGCGACGAAGGTCCTGTTCCCACTGCGGTGCCTGTGAAGTAGCAGCATCTGAAACCGGTAGGCTCCGTTTAACCAAGGGGGCGCTAAGATGTCACAACAACCGGCTGACAGTGCGGCCCCGGCCGGAGGCCCCAATCCCGCACCGTCTGGTATTATAGCGCCAGATGGAGGCGCAGGCCCTGCACCCAGTCCGGTAGTCCCGATCATGCCACTAACGCTCCCATATATGCCTGGGGCGAAATGGCTTCCCCAATACAGCGGTGGGCCAGGCACATTAGCAGGCTTCAAACGGAAGTTATGCAGCATCTTAGAAATGTACTCCATGCCTGAGAGACAAAAAGCTGCTGTGCTAATAGGGCAGCTAACTGGCGCTGCTGAGAGGGAAGTGGAGACTTGGGATACCGTTGATCAGGAGTCGGTGCCTGCGATCTTCTTGAAGCTTCATGCCATATTTGAAGACCGCACAGAAACGGATCTCCGGATGGCCTTCTATCACTGTTCACAACAGCCAGGTGACAGCATCCGGGACTATGCTTGCCGACTACAGGGAGCCCTGAGAGCCCTCAAGCAAATTAACCATTTAAATGCTATCGACGAGAATAGAATGCTGAAAGAACAATTTATACAGGGATTGAGATCCCCAGAGGAACGCAGAACTGTAAATTGGTGGTCCTTAGATCATCCGGATGCTACCTTTGATGCCCTAAAGGACATGGCAATAAAAGGGCTGCGGCCCCTGGGCAAACCCGAGGTGGCCACCCAACATCATCAGGGTGAAGTCACTCTGGACCCGGCAGTAACCCCCTGTTCCCCGCTAGTGGCAGAAACCAAAACGCAGGTGACACCTCCTAGTGAATTGGACTGTCTGCGCTCAGAGGTGCGCCAGCTGACTAAAAATCTGGCCGCTGTGATGAGTGCCCTACAGCTGCGGAAAGAAGAGGAAGGGAAGATCTTGCTAGCTGACTGCCCAGAGGACGTTCCGTGGATGCACCGGAGGAGAAAGAAGACGTCGCCCCCCCGGAGGAGGACAACGCCACCCCCAGGAGCAACCTCTGATCAACACCCTTCTCGTCGAGAGATCATCTGTTATCGCTGCAACCGGAAAGGTCATCTGTCTACACAGTGTCCTTTAAACGGGCAGAACCTGGGTCCAAGGGCCAACACCCAGGAGAATACCCGTCAGGCCCCTAGACTGGAACCGCAGGTATGTGGGCGGGCGACCCTACCTGTCTATTATTCTAGATGGTATTGCTGTTCCAGCATTGTTAGACACTGGGTCCCAGGTGACCCTCATACCTGATGCTCTATATACCAAGTACTGGTCAATGGACAGTCTTAAACCTCCGAGCCTTGACTTTACTGTGTATGCTTCGAATGGTCTTCCTGTAGAAGTACTCGGAACCAAATGTGTAGATGTAAAGGTGGGCAGAGAGGAGTTGAAAGACCAAGGGCTTCTGGTAGTAAAGACTGTAAATGAGGAGAACGGTTTAAATATCATTTTGGGTACTAACATTATCGGTAATTGTTTGGGAGAAGTTGTGTTCTTACTCCAACAGCTCGCTGAGATTGCCCGACCAAGGCAGAGAGGAGTAATCCAAAGAGAGATCCGGGCCCTGGTGTGTCAGCAGCAAGCGAAGCTTACCGACGGCGAAATTGGTAATGTACGGGTCACTGACTCAGTTCCTATTGTGATACCCCCAATGAGTGAAATGATCATTTGGTGCAGGGCAGCCATAGGTCTGAGAGGACAGAATTACCAAGCTGTAGTAGAACCCCACCATTCAGAACATAGACCTACACTTATGACTGCTAGAGGAGTAGTAGAAGTGGTGAATGGAAGAGTACCTGTACGGCTTCTCAATTGGGGAGATGATGAGGTAAATTTACCCCGTTATGCAACCATTGCTAAACTTCATGCTGTTGATAATAATTCTATTCTCCCGGCTGAGTCCTTAGACTCCTGTCAAATAGAGGAGGACAATGACCCAGCAACTCAGGTGGCGGAATGGTGTCAGCAACTCCATGTTGGGACGGACACCACTCCCGCTCACCAGAAGCAAGGGGTATTACGGGTGGTGCAAGAGTACGCCCAAGTGTTTAGCAAAAATCCACTTGATTTTGGGACAATTAAGGGAGTACAACATCATATCCCTACAGGCAATCATCCTCCCATCAAAGAGCGGTATAGGCCCATACCTCCAGCTCATTATCAAAAGGCTAAAGAAATGTTGAATGATATGAAGAAAGCTGGGGTGATAAGGGATAGTTGTAGTCCCTGGGCAGCCCCTCTAGTTCTGGTTAAAAAGAAAGATGGTAGTATGAGAATGTGTGTGGATTACAGGCAGGTGAACCGCATAACACACAAGGATGCATACCCGCTACCACGCATAGAGGAATCATTAGCTGCTCTGAAAACGGCTAACTACTTTTCTACCCTTGATCTGACTAGTGGTTACTGGCAAGTGGCTGTGGCTGAGGAGGATCGTGAGAAAACGGCTTTCACCACCCCAATGGGGCTCTGTGAGTTCGACAGAATGCCGTTTGGGCTCAGTAGTGCCCCAGGAACATTTCAGAGAGTGATGGAAAACTGTCTGGGACATCTCAATTTTGAAACCGTGCTGCTATACCTAGACGACGTTATCGTGTATTCCAAGACATATGAGGACCATCTGAAGCACCTGGCAGAAGTGTTTGAGTCCCTGTCCAGGTACGGGATGAAGTTGAAACCCTCAAAATGCCATCTACTCAAGCAGAAGGTACAATACTTGGGGCACATCGTCAGTTCGGAAGGAGTAGCGCCGGACCCAGAGAAAGTCACTGCCATCCAGAAGTGGCCGGAGCCGAAGAACCTTAAGGAAGTGCGACAGTTCCTGGGACTAACGGGTTACTACAGGAGATTCGTGAAAGATTACACGAAGAAGGCAGCTCCTTTACAGGACCTCCTAGTAGGACAATCCCTGAAGAGCAGAAACCCTCCCTTTAATTGGGGTAAAGAACAGGCTGAAGCATTCCAAAAGATGAAAGAGATCCTTACAGGTGATGAAATCTTAACCTATCCTGATTACAGTCAACCGTTCCTGTTGTACACCGACGCCAGTAATGAAGGGTTGGGAGCCGTTCTCAGTCAGAAGCAGAATGGACAAGAAAAAGTCATCGCATATGCTAGCAGAAAACTCAGGCCAACTGAAAGGAATCCGGAAAATTATAGCAGCTTCAAGCTGGAGTTTCTGGCGCTGGTCTGGGCCATCACTGAAAGATTTAAGCACTATCTGGCCTCCAATAAGTTCACTGCGTTTACAGACAACAACCCGTTAACGCACCTGGAAACCGCCAAGCTGGGCGCCATGGAGCAGCGATGGATGGCTCGGTTGTCCAATTATCAGTTTACTATCAAATACCGGGCAGGTCGAAAGAATGCTAATGCTGATGCGTTGTCCCGAATGCCGCATGACTCTGACACGGAAGAAGAATCGGACGACCTGGAAGAAATTGAGCTACCCGCGTTCCATCGAAATGGGGTAGTCCACGAGCATCAAGTCCACAGAAAGCAGAATGGTGCAACATTAAATCCTTTACCCCATCACAGCTGGAAAGAGACTCAGGACAGTGATCCAGTGGTCAGCCGCATCAAGGAGTTGTTAAGACAGGAAGGCTCCTCTCTGGAAAAGGATGCACCTATGTCAGCCAAGCTCCTGTGGAACGAGAAAAGCAGGTTGTTCCTATACCGTGAGAAGTTGTGCAGAAGATACGTCAACCCCAGAACCCATGAAATGGTCTGGCAAATCGTGGTCCCCAAGGCAGACGTCCCAATGGTGTTGGAAGCGTACCACGATCAAGCAGGACACTTTGGCTGGAGGAAGCTGGAGACCCTGTTGAGATGCCGGTTCTACTGGGTAGGGATGCGCAGCTCTGTTGAGAGGTGGTGTCGGAACTGTGGACCCTGTGGTCTCAGAAGAAAGGACTACGGTAGCCAAAAGGCCCCCCTGCAACCTATCCGGACGACTCGTCCTCTGGAGATTGTGGCCCTGGACCACGTTAAATTGTCGCCAAGTAGATCTGGATACTCATACGCCTTGACCATGGTGGACCATTACTCCAGATTTCTGGTAGTCGTTCCAGTGAAAGACCAGACCGCAGTGATGGCCGCGAAGACCTTTCAAGCAAGCTTCTGCAGACCGCATGGGTATCCCGAGCAAGTCTTAACCGATCAGGGACCTGCTTTCGAAGCTGATTTATTCAAGGAATTCTGTCATATGTACGGGTGCAAGAAAATAAGAACAACACCATATCACCCTCAAACCAACGGTCTTTGTGAAAAGATGAACCATATTGTCCTTGACTTGTTGAGATCCATACCGTTGGAAGACAGGAATCGATGGCCGGATTTACTACCTGATTTGGTTGATTTGTACAACCATATACCTGTAAGCTCAACTAACTGCACTCCAGCCTATCTTATGAGAGCAAGGCCCGGAAAACTACCAATGGATTTAGAACTTGGAGTGGTAGAACCGGAGGCAGACGATGCCGTGGAGAACTGGGACGTCAATCGGCAAGAGCAATACAGAAGAGTACAAATCTGTGTAGAGGAAAGTCTCAATAAGGCACGGGAGAAACAGGAAGATGTTTACAACAGAAATGCTCCTGCCAAGCCTTTGATGCCTGGAGAGGTAGTATTAAAAAGAAAAAGGAAGATGCACAAACTGGATAATCAGTGGGAGCAAGAACCCTACGTCATACAAGATTCTAAATACGACAACAGAAAAGTTTGTGTCGTCAGTAAAGACGGAGGAAGAACAACAACCACTGTGTCCAGAGATCATTTGAAGTTGTGTCCAGAACACTTAAAGAGTTGTGAAAAGAACCCTGTCTTCAATCAAAGAGAAAGAAAGGAAGAGGTCCTACACACCGATCTGGGAGATTTTCCTGCGGATTGGCCCCGACTGGGAGATGCTGTGATAATTCCAGTGTTGCAGTTTTATCAGCCACAAGAGGAAGTTCTACCTCCAGTTGTGCCTGTGGTGCCAGTTGAACCCGTCCAGGAGTTACCCATTCCAGCAACACCTCAACCTGTAGAACCTCAAGATGGATCATCTGTAGCAGCGCCCCATACTATGGGATCCCCTGGTGAAGCTGACTCACACCGCCCAGCCATCAGTACGCTTGCCAGATCCATAGAAAGGTTAAGGCAGTTCTATAGTTTGCCGTTACGCAGTGCAGACAGATCGCAACTTGTTATACCTGAAACTACACCACGTAGATCAGAGAGAATCACAAAAGGGAAATTACCCATTAGATATCAGCAGTAGTTATAACGAATTTATGTGAACATTGAAAAGTCTATATATATAAATGTGTTTTTCCCTATTATGTCTATGTCTTAACAATGGACTCAGAGGCTGAGGACTGAGCCAGCCCAAAAACTGTATCCTGTAAATAGTTGCACTAAAGTGCCTTCTTAATGGTTTCACATGAAACCTTGACTCACCTCTGAACCAAAAACCCGTGTGGTGTGGCACTGAGTGAGGTCTGCATTTGGATGTCCTGCAGCCCACCCAGGACCCACGTTGAAGGTTTGGTGCGGGTCCTTCACAAGTATCTTGTATATATATTTATTAAATGCTATTTGATACTTTTGTATTTCTATATGTAAAATGTTATTGTTCGTAACGTTCAAGGTGTTCTCACCTCCCGGATGGGAAGAAGTTAATGTTTGTTGTTATGCATAAACAAAATTTTCTGTCTTCTTATATTTTACAGCCCGGGAGTGCTGTCATTTACCATGGGGGAATGTGTAGCCCTGGTACACAATACCAGGAGGATGAGTGGAGAGGTAACAGTTAAGGTCTCTTCATGACATCATGTACACTTCTGACACACCCAGCAGGGGTGTGGAAGGGAGTGATTTAGTCAGTCAGTGTCTGGACTTCAGAGTGAGAAGTCAGTTTCCTGTCCTTGGACAGAGTAGACGTGTCCAGTTTGAGTCTATCATCAGTTCAGAAAGTGGAGTCTGGTGTAGGTGTCTGTATACACCTTAGTCTAGTCAGAGCTGTGCCCCACTGGAAGAAAGACTGAACTATCTATTAAGAGACAAGCAAGTCGAAGGGCAAAGTGGAAGGAAGATAATTGAAAAAGTGCTTTTGACTTGGAAAAGTCCTGCACGTTGCAACCGGTTACTGGGGACCGAAGGATCACTATTGTACAGCATAGTGAAGAGAAAACCAGGAATCTACCGGACCCTAGGTCGCGGCAGACAAGCCCCTTATAGTCAGAACGTAGCTGGAGTCAGAGGGTGTGAAGACTTTGAGTTAGTGCACGACAATAAAAGGATTCAGCTCCCTCGCAGAAAGGCTTCTAACACAAATCTGACTGGGCAAGTACAGCTAAAGAAAAGCTGGAGATTTGAGAGGATTACGCTTCAGGCTGGTCGTACTCAGCTTCATTGGACAGTAAAGGAGGCCCCTAACTTGCTTAGCTGTTGCCTCAAAGCTCATCCTCCATCAACCCCATCAGCCTCCCTGGGACCTGCCTTATCATCCTGCAAGTAAAGGTATGGAAAGACATTGACTGAGTGAGACTGAGTTATTATTGCATGCCTGCACAATCCCTACCTAACTACCGACCTGAGGGAAGAGTCCCACCTGTAGGGGACCCGACATCTAGCTGCCTCACCATCCCCTCAGAGATCTACAGCAGCGCTGGTACATATTACCAGAAATACTACAGGTGGCGTCACGAACTGTACATAAATCAATCCCCTGTAAATATATCCCCAACATACGCCAGACCGCCCGGGCCACAGACCGAGCCACAGCTACCTGTGACAAAATCCCCATAGACTTCTACGGGCTCGGCTCTGAGTACCCCATTGCCCTGGTAACCCACAATTGTGGTGGCGGGTCGACACACAAGAGCAGGGCGACAGGTGAGTGGAGAAAGAAGGACAAGTGGCCAAGGTGACAGATCACCTTCACTTAATTAACCGGACACCGGGGTCCGAAGCATTGCTAGTACTTCACGGCTAGTAATAAGAAACACCGGAATCCTTGCTGGACTTCAAGTCACAGAAGGTAGCCCTAAGCGTTGATACGTAACTGGAGTCAGGGAGAACAAGGACTTTTAGCAAGTGCACTGCATAGAGGACTTTGTTCTTTCCAACCTCTGATTATCAGAGACGGAGAAGGCTCTACCACAATGTCAGCCGGGCGTAGCTGCTACAGTAGGAGTTAAACTTGACTTCATGCAAGTTAGGACTCACATACACTTCCAGGAGAAAGGAGACCTTAAACCTGCTCAGCAATCCCCTGAATGTGCATTCTCCAACCTGACCAGCTTCCCGGGACATACCTGCCAACAATATCAGTAAAGGTATGGAAAGAGACTGAATTGTGTGTGACTGACTTATTATCTGCAACACCATTGACTCGGAGGGAACAGTCCCACCTGTGGGGGACTTAACATCAAGCTGCCTAATAACATCCCCTCAGAAGATTAACACTGCAGCGCTGGTCTATCTGATCAGAAACCACAGGTGGCGTCACGAACTATTACTAAAATCCCCTGTAAATATCCCCCATTGCATGACCGCCCAGGGCCACGGACCGAGCTCTGCTGCCAGTGACATCCCCATAGACTTCCATGGGCTCGGTGCCGAGTGTCCCATAGCCCTGGTACCCACATGTGGTGCGCGTCATCTTTGGCGTCACAAACAGGATACGAAGCTTACAAATTGTGAGTCCTGTGTTGCCTAAATGGACAGTTTTGTGCAGAAAAATACTGTGAGCAGCTTTTGTGATTTTTGGCGCCATTTTCCGCCATTTTGCCGCCATATTCGCGCCCTGAGGCGCTGGTGAAGAAGGTGGGCGTGCATTCGTGGGCGTACCCCCCCCTGTGGCGCGAAAGTGATGGGTGCCCTCTCTAAATGCTACTATAATGTGAGAGCCTGCCCCACTGCTAAGGAGATCCGCCTCTTCATTTTCTATGCCAAAAAGAGGAAGCGCAAATCCCGCCTCCACGGAAGAAACCAGATTGTTCCAGATGGAAAACACAGTCTGGCCTGGAGAGAGATGGCGGAAGGACAGGAGACGCTGTGTGGAGGAGCGGCGGCGCTCAGGCCCCGTTCCCCAGAAAAGCTACTGCCTGTGCCGGAGCCGTCCCCAGTTCGGGACACTAACCAAATCATGCTGGAGTTAGAGGAGGTGAATACGGTGCTCAAGGAAATGATCCAGCGCCGTGAAGAAATGGACGAGACAGAGAGAAGCTGGCGTGCCCGGAAACAGCGGCTGCTGTGGGACGCAATGCTCTCTCCCCCAGGAACGCAGCCAGTACCTGTGCTCCCTGTGCCACCACCGTCAGCAGCTGATGAGAGACCGGAGGCCGGCCCCGAAAGAGCTGATCCCGACTCCACCGATGATCCGGTCGGAGGGACGGAGGCTGAGGAGGCCCTGCCCAGACCGGAGTGCCAGCCAGGCCAGGAGGCCGCAGCAGAATGCAGTTCCCCGGTAGAGACACCGGAGGGAAGCCAGCCGTCCATAATGGAGGTCGACTGGGACGTGATGGAGTATCTGGACGATGTGACTTATGACATCCAGACCGATAACGAATGGGGACGCAGCGAGCAGGAGAAGCGACGCCAGCAGGAGGAGAGAGAGGTGCAGCAGTTCCGTCAGCGGTACCAGGAGGAGTTCCTCGCCGACAAGGAGAATGTCCGGAGGAATAAAGGTACGCTCCGGGAACCGCGGCGTCAGGGGTGCGTGAGCGATTTCAAACTCCGCAAGGGCTGGGGCTTCATCCACGAGCCAGGCCTATACCAAGGAGTCTTTGTCAGCCGCAGAGATGTAGAGTCCCATCTGCCCATTGGTCACCCGGGAAGAGATCTCGTGAACGGGGATATTGTCAGCTATACGCGGCACTGGGGACTTAAAGGGTGGTACGCCTTAAACGTCACCCGTGTCAGCGACCCCGTCCCCGACGCCGGTAGTGTGCATCATGTCGCAGTGTCTCAGTCTCCATTACCAACAGCACCCAGCCGTGCACCAGCATCGCAACCAGCGTCCTCTTCTGCACCAAGATCATATCCCGTCTCGTACCCTGCGACCCAACCTGCATCGCAACCCACGATCGCTTCTGCATCACAATCTGTGTCATATTCTGAGTCCTGCTCCAAATCGCAAAAGCCTGATGTGACTTCATTGGAGCCACTAAGCAAGCCTGCTTCTTGTACAGCATCTTATGCTGCAGCAGCGACCCCTATGGAACTGAATCTATATTCTGGAGAGGCACCTGTTGAGCCCCTAGTGGATTACACAAGAACTGTAGCTACGCAAACCTTGATTGCAGGCCATGACTTGTTTGTTATGCGTTCAAAAGAGCACCGTGTCGTTCCAGCCCCAGGAGTGGAAGACGTCATTGAAATCTGCAAAGAAGAAGATCAGTAGGACCCAGACAGGGTTTACTGTACTTGTATAAAGTTGAAGAAGTTGAAAAAATTTTGCACTTTATTAATATTGTGATAAATGTTTAATAATGTTACTTGCTATATGTGATGATGTTTACATAGTTGCATAGAATACCCAGTTGGGTAATGTAGAATAGTTAAAAGAAGTAATTAGAAATGTGATTTTCTAAACTTGAAAAGGTTTTATCAAAGGACTGCGTGGCTGTGGACTGTGCCAGCCCAAAAACTTTCATTGTAAATAATTCGCACTTCGGTGCCCCATCTTGGTTTTACATAAAAGCGTTACTACCTCTGAAGAAAAACCCGTATGGTGGGGCCTAGAGTGAGGTCTGCAGCTCAGAAGTCCTGCAGCCCACCCAGGACCCACGTGGGAGGTTTTTGGTGCGGGTCCTCCACAAGAATCTTGTCTTATATATTTATGTGAAAAAATGTTTTGATAATTTTCTACTGACCTATGTACAAATTGTAACGTTGAAGAGTCCTTACCTCCCGCAAGGGATGAGTTATATGTTAAATGTTGATGTTATATGCAAAACAAAAATATTTTTCTTTTCTATTTCAGCCCGGGACTGCTGAGTTTAACTAAGGGGGATGTGTGGCCCAGCTGCGCTTGGTACACATGTCTCCAGGAGAGTGCACAGATAAGGTAATTGTGAAGCCTGATATTCATTCACATCACACACTTCCAACACTGCCACCAGAGGGCAACTTAGACTATTTAAGTTAGTGTGACGTAGCAGTAGTGGTTCAGTCAGAGGGAGATTCTAGTCAGAGCTCAGTCTGAGCTAGACATGGAATTGTAGAGAGGGAGATTGAGACCAGTTTGCTGTCTCAGGACAGAGCAGTTCAGTCTAGGAGGGAGAGGAGAGAAGACTGATTCCTGACAGAGCTCAGGTAGTTCATTTTGTACTGAAGTGGAGGCTAGTACGAGTGGAAAGGAATCACTCTAGCCTAGTCAGAGCTACATTTGAATCTGAAGCTGTTACTCAGAACAAGCTGCCTGTGTTCCTAAGAATGTGGGAAATGACTCTCAGAGCGAGCATGAAATCAGTTTGACAGAGTTCCTGATAGCCACTCTGGACAGAGTCTTTGAAGGAAAGAAGGAAAGGGATTACAGCAGTTATAACAACGAGGCAACTGAGAACAGGTCAGTGAGCTTGAAAGAACAACTGATAACTACACCTACTGCTACCCGTGCTTATGTTAAGGGCAAGAGCAGGGCGACAGGCGAGTGGAGAAAGAAGGACAAGTGGCCAAGGTGACAGATCACCTTCACTTAATTAACCGGACACCGGGGTCCAAAGCATTGCTAGTACTTCACGGCTAGTAATAAGAAACACCGGAATCCTTGCTGGACTTCAAGTCACAGAAGGTAGCCCTAAGCGTTGATACGTAACTGGAGTCAGGGAGAACAAGGACTTTAGCCCATCCCCTCACATCTCCTCCAGTCTCTTTCTCCTGTTGTCACAACTCACCTAACTACAATCTTCAATCTCTCACTCTCCTCTGGCATTTTCCCATCCTCCTTCAAACACTCCATCATTACTCCACTACTAAAGAAACCCGCTCTTGACCCTTCCTGCACAAACAACTACAGACCGGTCTCCAATCTCCCCTTCATCTCCAAACTTTTGGAGCGCCTAGTCTACTCCCGCCTCACCCGTTACCTCTCCACTCACTCCCTCCTAGACCCTTCACAGTCCGGCTTCCGACCCCTACATTCGACTGAAACTGCACTCATCAAAGTGACCAATGACCTTCTGACAGCAAAACGTAACGGCGACCACTCTCTGCTCATTCTACTCGACCTTTCTGCAGCTTTCGACACGGTTGACCACCGTCTCCTACTGTCCAGGCTCCACTCTCTAGGTATTAAGGACACTGTTCTCTCCTGGTTCTCCTCCTATCTTTCTGACCGCTCCTTCAGTGTTTCGTTCTCTGGCTCCACTTCATCTCCTCTCCCTCTCACTGTCGGTGTACCCCAGGGCTCAGTCCTTGGCCCCCTTCTCTTCTCTCTCTACACCGCCCCAATTGGACAGACCATCAGCAGATTTGGCTTTCAGTACCATCTTTATGCTGATGACACACAATTATACACGTCATCCCCCGACCTTACCCCCGCTGTACTACAGAACGCCACCGACTGTCTGTCCGCAGTCTCCAACATCATGTCTGCTCTCTATCTGAAACTCAACCTCTCCAAAACTGAACTTCTTCTGCTCCCGCCGTCTACTAACCTCCCTAAATCTGACATTTCCCTCTCAGTGGGCGGCACCATAATAACACCCCGGCAGCAGGCTCGCTGTCTGGGTGTTATGTTTGATACCAATCTCTCCTTCACCCCCATATACAATCTCTTGCCCGCTCTTGCCGCCTACACCTAAAGAACATCTCTAGAATCCGCCCTTTTCTCACCATGGAAACAACAAAAACCCTCACTGTAGCATTGATCCACTCCCGCCTGGACTACTGTAACGCTCTATTACTTGGCCTCCCATTACTCGACTATCCCCTCTCCAGTCCATCCTTAATGCAGCAGCCAGGGTTATCCATCTGGCTAATCGGTACTCGGACGCGTCCGCTCTTCGCCAGTCCTTACACTGGCTGCCCATTCATTATAGGATCCAATTCAAAGTACTTGTTCTCACCCACAAAGCTCTCCACACTGCAGCACCCCCCTACATCTCCTCCCTCATTTCTATCTATCGGCCTAACCGACTGCTGCGCTCTGCAAACGACTTTCGACTAACCTCTGCACTAATCCGTACCTCCCACTCCCGACTCCAAGACTTCTCCCGCGCTGCGCCAATCCTCTGGAATGCTCTACCCCAAGAAATTAGGACTATCCACAATTTGCATGGTTTCAGGCGCTCCCTCAAAACACATCTGTTCAGAGCGGCCTATCACATTCACTAATCAAAGTCATTCTATGTGTAAGTGTGTGTGTGTGTGTAGCCCATTCACTATCTCCATCCATCCCTCACTCCCTTAAGATGGCTGGACCATCATTGTAAATGCACCATTGTATATACACACCTGTATTTTGTATCTCCCCCACCTCATTGTAGATTGTAAGCTCTCACGAGCAGGGCCGTCTTATTTTGCTTTAATTACTGTATTGTTAACGTTGTTACTTATGACTTGTGTTTTGAAACTGTTAAACTGTAAAGCGCTGCGGAATATGATGGCGCTATATAAATAAAGATTATTATTATTATTAGCAAGTGCACTGCATAGAGGACTTCGTTCTTTCCAACCTCTGATTATCAGAGACAGAAAAGGCTCTACCACAATGTCAGCCGGGCGTAGCTGCTACAGTAGGAGTTAAACTTGACTTCATGCAAGTTAGGACTCACATACACATTAAGGAGAAAGGAGGCCTTAAACCTGCTCAGCAATCCCCTGAATGTGCATTCTCCAATGTGTAGCCCTGGTGGTAGGCACACGCAGTACCCTGGAGAGTGTATGGCGAGACGGCAGTTTAATGCTAAATATTCATTCACTCGACATATACTAGACACACCTTAGGGTAGTGGAGTTTACTCTGAAGGGAGTGGTCAAGGTATGTGTTAGAGTGATTTGGAGTCTAGTTCCTGTCTTCGGACAGTGAGGACGTGTAGAGTGAGTGTCTAGACTTCAGAGAGAGAAGACGTCTGGAGGGAGGAAGGAGTCTAGCCTGCTTTATCACCAGTTCATATCGTGGAGTCTGGTATAGGTGTCTGGATACACCTTAGTCTAGTCAGAGCTGTATCACCTCCCAGCATACACTGAAGGAAAGAAGAAGTTTTAGTACAGAAAGTCTTCAGCATCCCTGTCTAAAGGACGGTATCAGGTTCAGAGACGGTGCTCCTGCCTGTGATAACTGAGCATCTGTGGCTAACTTCGTAGAAAGGAAAAGAAAGAAGTGACTGCTCGACCCTTGGCTAGTTTGAGTGCTTATGTTACCAGCGTGGACAAGGCGAAAGGCAATGGATTTATAGGATTAGCGCTTACGGATTGAAGAAGTCCAGCACCTTGCACCCGGTCACTGGGGACCGAAGGGTCACTGTTGTTTCAAGCACAGTGATAAGAAAACCAGGAATCTACCGGACCCTAGGTCGCGCAGACAAGCCCCCTTATAGTCAGTACGTAACTGGGGTCAGGGGAGTGAAAGACTTGGATTTTCTGCAGGACAAAAATAAGAATTCAGCTCCTTCACAGGAAGGCCCCTAACACTAAGCTGACTGGGCAGGTACAGCTAAAGATTAGCTGGAGAATTGCTTCAGGCTGGTTGTACTCGTTTTATTGGAGTTAAAGGAGGCCCCTAACTTGTCCAGCTGCTGTCTCAAGATACACTCTCCTTGGATCAGCCTCCCTGGGACCTGCTTGAACATCTTACAAGTAAAGGTATGGAAAGACGCTGACCGTGTGAGACTGTGTTCTTTATCTGCACTCGACTTCACAAATTCCCATAGACTTTGAGGGACCAGTCCCACCTGTAGGGGACCCGACATTAGCTGCCTCACCATCCCCTCAGAGATCTACAGCAGCGCTGGTACTAATTACCAGAATACTACAGGTGGCGTCACGAACTGTACATAAATCAATCCCCTGTAAATATATCCCCAACAAACGCCAGACCGCCCGGGCCACAGACCGAGCCACAGCTACCTGTGACAAAACCCCCATAGACTTCCATGGGCTCGGCTCTGAGTACCCCATTGCCCTGGTAATCCACAATTGTGGGGGCGGGTCGATACACCAACCTGACCAGCTTCCCGGGACATACCTGCCAACAACATCAGTAAAGGTATGGAAAGAGACTGAATTGTGTGTGACTGACTTATTATCTGAAACACCATTGACTCGGAGGGAACATCCACCTGTGGGGGACTTAACATCAAGCTGCCTAATAACATCCCTCAGAAGATTAACACTGCAGCGCTGGTCTATCTGATCAGAAACCACAGGTGGCGTCACGAACTATTACTAAAATCCCCTGTAATATCCCCCATTGCATGACCGCCCAGGGCCACGGACCGAGCTCTGCTGCCAGTGACATCCCCATAGACTTCCATGGGCTCGGTGCCGAGTGTCCCATAGCCCTGGTACCCACATGTGGTGCGCGTCAAATGCACACAGCAATGACTGGAGCAGAGCACGGGGAACGGGAGCGAGGTACCATATGTGTATTTTTGTTTTTTTTTCTATGTGTAAATGTGGGAGTTCATACTATATTTAGAGGGTGCTGTGTGGAGGCTTGTACTGTAGATAGGGGACTATGTGGGGGCTCATACTCTATGTGGTGAGGCTGTCAAAATCATACTGTATATAGGGGACTGTTTATGGGCTTGTAAGGCATATAGATGTTAATGGTGCTCATACTATGAATAGGGGGCTATGTGGGGGCTCATACTATTTGTACTGGGGCTGCTGGGTGCTCATGCAGTATGAAGAGGGATATGGGATAATATTATACATAGGGGCTGCGCGTGAGTGCTCATACTGTTATAGGGTTTTTTATTTGGGATAAGATTGTATATAGGAGCTGTGTGTGTGGGCTAATACGTAAATAGGGGGCTTTGTTTGGGATCATACAGTGTGGGGGCTCGCACCGGGATATAGGAAGCCTATGTATGGACTAACTAATGCCCTAGTTGGATTTTTGTGGGGGCTCATATGGTATATAGGGGGCTGTATGGGCCCGTACTGTATGTAGGGGCACTGTGTGTGGGCTCATACTGTAGTATATAGGGGGGTTGTTAGCATACATAATTCTGCTCAATATTAAAGATACAATTAATATTCATATAAAAAAATTATAATCAATATGTTAATATAATTATTGAGCAGAATACATTTCTGCCTATGGTTCGGTCTTCAATATTCATGGCCTTCTTTGCCCCTTGGGAAAATGAATTACCCACGAACTGGTAAAGATCTGGTGGAGTATCAGTCTAGAATTAGGGTTAGTGGCCAGAATGAAAATTTTATTTTTTTATTTATTTTTATTTTAATATTGCTAGTAATATTCAAATTGCAAAAAAAAAAATCTCAAAATTATATTTAAAATAAACATCCGTTAACAAAACCTGACTTCTGTATTTTCATTTTATGCTTCCTACCCTTTTTTCCAAGAGACATAACTTTTTTCAATTATTTTTTTCGACATAGCGGTGTGAGGACTTGGAGTTTTTGCTTTGAATAATTATTCACTTTACCAGATAATGTACTGAAAAATAGTTTAAAAAGAAAACCTAAGTATAGGAAAAAGTAAAAAAAATACTGTGTGTGCAGTGCATACGGGTTTGTTTTTTTGCACTTTTTTTTTACACCATCTTGTGCTATGTAGGATGTTTTGGTCGCTTTCTAACTGCATTTTTGGGAGAGGAGGGAATGCAGGAATGAAAAAAAAGCAATTCTTATGTTTTCGATTTTTTTTTTTCTCTTTATGGCCTTACTATATGAGTAAATTAATTTTAAAAATTTTATAAATTGGATTTTGTCCACTTTTTGGTTTAATCAAAAATGATCGCCGCTAGTTTTTTCCCCTTTTTTTAAACAGAATTTTCCGTATAACTGGAACGCCGGGAAAAAACGAGCGTTACCCAAAAATAGAAAAAAAAAATTTTTTTTAAAATACATGAAAAAAAAATATTTCTTCTACATTGGTGATGATGATGAACAACAAGCGTAAATCAATGCCGCTGGTGAAAACGAAAGAACGTTTCACGGGAAAAAACCTTTAAGAAACAAAAACCGTGATTGCGGCCCCGCTTTTTATTAGTTTGTCATCAAACAGACTGCGAAGAGAGAAAATTATTTTAAAAAATCACACGTTTTCTTCCCCCCGGCGGATGAAGTTTCATGATTGATTTTGCAGTAATAAAAATATATATAATTTTACTCAAATAAAAAAAGATGTAAATCAAAAAACAGTCAAATGTCCTAACACTATCTAAATGTAACAGGGAAAAGCCAAAAGTTCACTCAATAAAAGATGTGGTTGACTTATATGACTATTTTGACTGTTTTTTAGTATTTTCATTTTTTAAATTTGTGGGGCCCCGAAACCCCAACCCACATGCCAGGGGGTCAGCTCCCAGGGGCGGCTGGACAACGAGGGATCATTACCCCCCAAAAAAACGTTGGGCCGTTCGAGGTCCACTTTCCTAATAATAATGGGAGTGTCCCCCATACCGGTTTTTTACAAGGTATACGATAAGCAGCTTAGGTGGACCCCCCCTTTCCCTTAGGTTCTTTTGCAGGGGGAAGGGGCCCCGACTCATCAAACACACTTTTGAACCAGTGCAGAAAATGGCGGTAGTTGACATGCTCGACATAACAACTCTTCATCAGCATCAAGGAGATTACGGTTTTGCCCCCAATTCAACTGTGGGAACAGGGGGACTTTGGGCAAAAAAGGGGGAATTTAAAAAAAGATTTGAATCAGAATAAGGTTAAAATTTTTTAAAAAAATTAGATGTTTGAAAATTTAGATTTTTTTGCCATTTTTTTAGTTTAAAAACCCCAAAAGGGTGAGGGGGGCGGTAGGGGCGGATAAAAGAAAAAAATTTTAAAAATTGTTTTCTACTTTCAAAGAAGTGGATCAGAATTTCTAAAATCCCCCAAAAAACAAACTGAGTGGTATCCCTTTTCCGGTCCACACCGTTCTCGGGCTTGGGTGATGCCGTCGACCCCGCATTTTTGCTGGGTCAAAAAAGAGTCCCGGGGGGGCCCAGTGAAGACACAACCCCGGATCAGAGTTTGGGTTTACGTTGATGGGTGTTTGGGGAAAAGATGTTACAATAACCAAAAATAAAAACCGTTTTTTCAGCAGGAGCCGGCATTGTGAGACCCCTTGTTTTTTTTTGTGATTTTAAAAAAAACTTAGGGTCCTTTTCATAAAATTTTAAACCACTTTAAGGGGGAAACATCAAGGGCCACATACTTTTTCCCATATACGATTTTGCATCCAAAAAAATAAGGGAAAACCTTTAAAAGGAAAAAATCCAAGAAAAAAAACTTTTTTGAAATCAAAATGTCCCTTAGGAAGGAAAAATGATTGACAAAAGAACCCCCCACTTTGTGCAAATGAATAGACACAGATGGAAATTTTGGCAAAAATAAGACACCTCAATAAATAGTGGTTTTCGGTGAGGCCCCAGACCCATTCAGTACCAATGCTTTTTTTGGGTGATGTTTTTTTGGAACTTTTGAAGTTGGGTTGTGTTTACCCGTTGGAGAGGAAAGGGGTTTTCCACCAACCAAGGCTCGGATGCAGCTCACCGGAGGCAATCAATGCGACTGTGGCAATAGGTTTGCTGTGTCTGTCCGTAGTGTCCGAGGGGGGAGGGGGTACCAGGAGAAAGGCCGTACATCGGAATGTGGAAGGGGCTTAGGAGGGGGAAAACCCGGCAGGACCCTACCTTCCTTTTTTTCAAAAGGGGAACAGGAGGAGCCTGCCAAGCCCCCCAAAAAACCCCAGCAGGCCCAAATGTTTTTTGCTGCACAAAGGTTAGAAAAAAAACTCCATGAGGATGGTGAGTGCCCCACGCCACAGAGGGGGTTGGGGCACAGCCCAAAAATGTGCAGGCGCTTTGCATTTGCCACGAAACGAGGGGCAAAAATTCCCCGGGGCCCCTGGGCTCTTCCCCAAAAAAAGGGGCCCCTGAACAGTGACAGACAGAAGAGCTGGAGACCCGGGAGGCGATCGCTGCCTGCAAATCCCACATGACCGGTTTTTGGAGGGGTCAGTAAGGTGTCGGGGGGGATTTCTTGGGGACGCAACCCCCTTTATGTGCTCCCCAGGGAACCTGACTGCCATAGGTACAAAGAAAATCCCCGACCCCCTTTTGGGGAAACCAATGTGGGGTTGGCCCCGGGGGTTCCCCAAAAAGACAATCCAACCCCCATGGGCTGGGTGTGTCAGCAGTTCCTGCAAGATGAAGCATGAAGCTAGGACGGGCCCCCAAATTCCCCCGCCCCGAATCCGTTGGCACATCTGGGACATCATGTCTGCCCATCCCCCAAAATACATTGCACCCCAGACGTCCGGGGGTTGGCGGATGCTTAGTCCGGGGTTTGGGGGAAAACCCCCGGAGATAACTCCCCCCTTCAGGAGCATCCCCCGGGTTTTGGGAGGCAACAGGCCCCGGAGGGCATACAGGAAAGGGGGCCACACACACTACTGGCATCTTTTAAAGTTTTAAGGGGACATTACTTCCATTTAAATTTTGGGGGTGTGACCCAAATCCGGCCCCCTGGTTTTAAAAATTTGTTTCCCCTTGAGATTTTTGTGTGATTTTGTGACAGCACGTTCAACTTTGTACAGAACAAAGTATTCAATGAAATTTTTAATTAATTTTAGATCGGGTTGTTATTTGAGTGTTCCCTTTATATTTTTATTATATTATTACACAATTTAAAAAAGGCCTTATTTCATGGCCTTTACATATGAAAAGGGAAATTGACAGGTAAAAAAAAGTGCAGACAAGGAACCACAAGTAAAGAAGGAGGGCCCCTGTTTTTGGAATGTGTTAAAAAAAGGGAAACTGAGCAAAACTCCCTTTGGTTACAAAAGTATGAACCTTCAAAAAAATTGTGAAATTGGAAATTTTAGGAGTTACAGAGGTTTTTAAAAAAGGGGTTCCCCCCCATCAGGGTTTCCCGGGGATCAATTGTTTTTGTCCAACGGTTTCCCCGGTTCATTTGGGGAAGGTGAGTTTTTTCCGCACTTCTGCTACAGATAAGATATTTTTGCTTTTTTTTGTGCTTTTTTTGGGGTTTTTTCCCGCACTTCTTGGGGTCACCCGGGGCCCCCCGGGGGTTTTCCCCCTTTTAGTTTTCTGACCCTTTTATTTGTTCATTTCCCTTTTTCCCTTTTTTATGTGGGGGGTTAGTTTTGTTACCCCAGAGAACTAATTTAGGGGGGTAGGGGTCTTGATCTCAGGTGTTTTTGCATTATAGAGTTTTTTTTTTTTAGGGTTTTTTGGATTGCAAAATGTCCTTTCCTACCTTTTCTTTCTAGGAAGATTGGCCCCAATTTTTGCTCAACTATTTTCTGTTGTGCGGATTTCCTTTTGTCTAACCGCCTTACAGTTTGGGGCTTCCCCTTGTTCTTTGGGGATTCCCCCGGGCAGATAGCTTTCCTCTTTTTAGGTGTATTAAAAACCTCTGGCGTGACGGGTGTCGGGGGACCAATAGGAACCTCCACGCTGCCTTTAGTTGTGGTGTTGTGGGGGTAGCATCCAGTAGTTTCCCCAACCTCCGGTTTTATCCCTTTTTTTGCCTGCCTCCTAGCTACCAAATATAACAGTACCCGGGGCCAAAAAAAAAATTTTTGGGGTACTCACAAAAGGGGAAAAATTTGAAAAAAAAAAAAAGTAAGATTTTTTTTTTTTTTTTTTTTGTTATTTTTTTTTTTCCCCTTTTTTTCTCGGGTGCTGAGGATTTTTTTTTCTCTCAAGGTTTGGGGGACAGTTGTCTGGCCGTGTGGATCATTTTCCCTGATTTTTGGGTATTGCTACCTATCTTGCGGGGCCGGTTGTGGAACCTAGGACCCCCAAAATTTTTTTTGGGGGGGTCAGCTAAATTTCTGAATTTCAAAAATAACTTAAAGTTGTTTTTTTGCCTTAAAACCTAAGCCCCCGGGGAAAAGCGCCAGCAGGTTCAAATTACTTCCCTGCGCGGGGTCCCAGGATTGGGCTTTTTCCCTGACACCGGGGGGCCCGTTTTGGAAAGTTGAGCATTTTTTGGTCTGGGGTTTTTTTACGTGACCTAATGTCATATCAAAGGAAAAAAAAAAAACCCCCTTTTGGCATTTAAACAGGGGTTGGGACGTGGTTTTACTGTAAAATTCCCCCAAATGGGCATCCTGACCAAAAAGGGGGGATGAGCTTTTTGGGAGCCCTTTTTCGGAAGGGGCTTCGAGAAGTAAAAGATGTTTTTTGGGGGTTTCCCCCCCCCCCTGGTCTCAAGATTTTTTCATTTTCGATTCAAAATGACAGACGTTTTTTTGAGGTAAAGGTAGCGGGAAAGGTTGCCTTTTTTGGAACCCTTCTGAACCCCCGCAGTTGATAAGTGGCTTTTGGGGGACAGCGTCATGAGTTTCGAAAAAGCAATGGGTTTGTTTCTACTGTGTGACGCCTCTCATCTATTTCAGCTCCCCCGCGGGGAAGATGTTGCACCCAAGGCTTGGGGTGTTCAGATAAATTTCTGTTGATGTTCCCCGATTTGCTCCCTGTCCACATTTTTCCCGGGGTTTTGTTGTTTCGGGAGAATTTTTAACCGATGGATTTTGTTTGCAAAAAAGGGGTTTCCCTTGATACCCTCCGGAAGTCTTTCCCCTACTGGGGATTGTTTCCCCCCTTGGGGGTGAAAAAACCCCCTTTTTCCTCAGGTGATAATGGGGTTAACCTGATCATCGGAGAGTCAAAATTTTTGGTGCTGTAAAAACTGCAGACTTATTGATAGGTTTCCCTTTTGGGTTCAGTCTAAAATTTTTTGGTTTTTAAACTGTGTCGAACCCCTTTGGGGGTGCCCCTGTGTAATGCCAAAAACCCCTTTTTTTTTGCCCTCCCCGGGGTCGGGGTGTTCCTGATTTTTTTTTATTTTTTGATTTTTAGCAAAATAAAATCTTTTCCCTTCCCCCCCCATGGACTAGACTGGCTATTGAATTAGGCCTGGTAGAAAATTCCCCCCAAAAGGCCCTTTTTAACTTGTCTGTCCCCAACATAAAGCTATGGGGTTTTTAAAAAGGATCATTTGGGGAAATGCTATCAAAACCCTCCCTTCCCCTTGGGGTTTTTTGGTTTTTCTTTGGGCCAAAAAAGGGGGTTCTTAAAAGGCGTCATTGATTATCGTCTCTTGAACAATACCCTGTGAAATTCAATATGTTCCCCCTTTATTTTGCCCCTTTTCCCCGGGGTGAAAAGTGCATTGGTTTTACCAGCTTTCCTCAGGGGGGCGTATAACCTTATTCGCTTAAAACACGGGGATAAAGGAAGACGGATTTAATACCCCAAGGGCTTTTTTGGGACCTAATGATCCCTTTGGGGGCCCAAAAAGCTCCTTCCGTCTTCCACCCCTTATGAATGACTTTCAGGGTTTTTTTGGATAATTTCCCCATTGTTTATTTGGTGAATTTGATTTTTTCCAAGACTGGGACTCTCTTTAAACAGTTCGGACGGTTCCAGATTTGAAGAGAAGTTCTGATGTAAGGGAAAAAGTGTCTTTTTGGGTCAGGGACTCATTTTTGGGATTAATTCCCCATTTTATTGAAATGGACCCGGGAAAATTCAGGCCATTGGATTGGGTCCACCACTTTAAAGGTCTTCAAGATTTTTTGGGGTTTTCCAATTTTTTTTGTAATTTATTTTGGAATTTTTCGTTTTTTTTAAAAAACCTTGACTTATTTGCCCAAAAAAGGGCTGTTTTGGAATTGGCCCCGAGGCAGTCTCTGCGTTTGGGAAATAAGCAGAGATTCACTTTTTTTCCCCCCTGTTCAAAAAGGGGCCATTTTCTCGCCTTTTTAGGTGGGTTGATGCCCGAAATTGGGGAGGGGTTTTTTTCCCCAAAGGATCCGGGGAAACCCTAAAAGAAACCCCCTTTGCCTTTTTTCCGAAAAATTTTTCCAAAAAACGAAAATTTTTGACGGGGTAATGGGGGTTTTGGCCATAAAGGGGACTTTTGAAGAGTGGAACATTGCGGGGGGGACCCAAAACACAGGTGGGGTCCCCCGGGGGCCATAAAAATCTGTTTATCGGAACAGCCAACACTTAACCCCAGACGGCCAGGGGGGCCTGTTTTTCCCCACGTTTTAATTTTGTGGTTTCTTTCTCCTGGCATAAGAATGTTGGGGCCATGCCCCGGGGTTTTTCCCCTTCGGACTTCCAGTTATTAAACCGCTGTTATTTTAAAAAGGGGTAGTTCTTTCCGCCCTCGCCCTTTTTTGGGCGGCTTGGAAGGGGTCAGGAGGAAACCCAGGCTCCCCAAAGGGAAATTTTTGTCCCCCCCCATGGAAAAAGAGTGTGATGTCGGTTCATTTTTTCCCCTTGGCCCCGGTACCCGGAATTTTGGTCCAGAGATTGGTTATTGCCCTTTTTGGGGGGCCTATTTGTCTCGTGATGTCAGGGAATTTGGCACCCCGCGGGCTTGTCCGCCCAACCTTGCTTGCTCTAGGGTTTTTGATCATTGCCTTTGCCCAAGAGCCAGGCCCATATCTCTATGGATTTCATTTCGCCTTTCCGTTTCCAGGAAGACCGTTACGGTGATTTGTGATAGGTTTTCCCAAAAAAAAACAACTTGTGCCCCTTTCCAAGTTGCCTTCCCCCCCCGAATTTTGGGCCTTTGTTCCCCTTTGCCGGGGGTTGGTTACATGGCATTCCTGAGAACATTGTTGGCAGAGGGCCGGTTTT
>JARQOD010000005.1:39537641-39568275 GCA_033576555.1 Oophaga sylvatica
CCTGAGGGTCGCTCCAGAAGGGTCAACTGCAGGCTCCCAAGTGCTGGTCACCGTTCTGTGGAATAAAGGGAAAAAAATACAATTAATATACTGATCTTGAATGGCTCTGGCTGAAAAAAAATTTAGTTAGACATGTTAACAATTTATGTTTGACATGGGGTGTGTAACATTTACCTTTTGGTGACCATTGTTGCCCGGAGGAACGACAGGGCTTGCGCATACTTGTACTTGCTCCTGCGTCCTCCAGATCCACTCGGGGCCCGCATATTTTTGCTGAACTCCTTCTTGAAGCGATCCCTCACAGACCGCCACTGCTTCACATTCTCTCCCCTGAATCGAGAAAGTATACAACATCAGTGTTTTCCCAAACTCCAGTCCTCACGGCCCCCACGGGTTATGTTTTCAGGATTTCCATAGTGTTGCACAAAAGGAAATCCTGAAAACATGAATCATAGAATCATAGAATCAAAGAATGGTAGAGTTGGAAGGGACCTCCTGGGTCATCTGGTCCAACCCCCTGCTCAAAACAGGATTCACTATATTCATCCCAGGACAGCCTCTGTTTGAAGACTTCGATTGAAGGGAACTCACCACCTCTCGTGGCAGCTGTTCCACTCATTGATCACTCTAACTGTCAAAAAGTTTTTTCTAATATCTAATCTGTGTCTCCTCCATTCAGTTTCATCCCATTGCTTCTAGTCTTTCCTTGTGCAAATGAGAATAAAGATAATCCTTCTACAATGTGGCAGCCCTTGAGATATTTGTAGACAGCTATTAAGTCTCCTCTCAGTCTTCTTTTTTGCAAGGTAAACATTCCCAAATCCTGTAACGTTCCTCATAGGACATGGTTTGCAGACCGGACACCATTCTGGTCGCTCTTCTCTGAACTTGCTCAGTTTGTTGATGTCTTTTTTAAAATGTGGTGCCAAGACTGGACACAGTATTCCAGATGAGGTCTGACCAAAGAGGGAGTAGAGGGCAATAATGACTTCAGTGAGCTAGATGTATGCTTCTGTTGATACATCCTAGAATTGTATTTGCCTTTTTTGCTGCTGCATCACACTGTTGACTATGTTCAGTCTGTGATTATTAGTATACCAAGTCTTTTTCACATTGTGCTGTAGCTTAGCCCTATTCTCCCATTCTGTATACGCTTTTTTCATTTTTATTTCCCAGATGTAGTACTTTGCATTTTTCCCTGTTAAAAACCATTCTGTTAGTTTCTGCCCATGCTCCAGTTTTTTTATATCTTTTTGAATCCTCTCTCTCTTCTCTAGTATTAGCTACCCTCCTAGCTTTGTGTCATCAGCAAATTTAATCAGTTTACCATCAATTCCTACATCTAAATCATTGATAAAGATGTTGAACAATACAGGGCCCAAGACAGAGCCTGTGGTACCCCACTGATAATTCTTCCAACTGGATGTGCAGCCATTTACTACCACTCTTTGGGTCCTATCACTAAGCCAGTAATGAATCCACCTAACAGTTGCCTTGTCCATTCCATACTTAGTCATTTTTTCAATAAGGATTGTGTGAGATACTTTGTCAAAAGGATAGGAAGGGCACTTACTGCAATCCCAAAAAAACCCTGAAAAGCACAACTCTACTAATTTCAAAATCACCTGAGATCACACGACCTCTACCACCTAAATTAGTTCTCTGGTGTAACAAAATCAAAACAGCAGCCACTGAAAAAACTGGAAAAAGCAAAAGTACAAACATCAGTGGCTGAACTAAACTAAGAGGGCAAAAGCCCCGGAGGGGACCCTGAAGGCCCCACAGAAGTGCAGGACAAAATGCAAAAATCAAGCACAAAAACAAAAAGAAGAAAATGTCTTAACTGTTAGCAGGAGATGCAGACACGACACAGCAGGCTACAAAGGAAACAGGACTCAAGGATTGAGACCAGAGCAATTGATCACCGGCAACCCTGATGGGAAGGCGACTCCTTATATAAGACCAGTCAGTAACATCTGATTCCCACTCCTCACAATCTTCACTGGACAGTCCAGTACCGCTTGTAACCACCAGAGGGAGCCTCTGCTCAGAACTCATTTCAAGTCCATTCACAACACCCAGTCAGTGATTCTGTCATAGAAGGAAATTAAATTAGTCTGACATTACTTATTAGTTACAAATCCATGCTGACTCTGGTTAAGCACTTCATTCTTGTCCAGGTACTTACATACATGTTGTTTAATAATTTGTTCAAAGATCTTTCCTGGTATAGATGTCAGACTCACCGGCCTATAGTTTCCTGGGTCCACCTTCTTCCCCTTTTTGAAGATAGGAACAACATTTGCTCTTCTCCAGTCTTCTGGGACTTCTCCTGTTCTCCAAGAATTTTCAAAGATTATGGAGAGTGGTTCAAGAATTTCTTCTGCTATCTCCTTCAGTACTCTGGAGTGTAATTCATCTGGACCTGGAGACTTGAATTCATTTATGTTAGCTAAGTGTTTCCTCACTATTTTTCTGTTTATAGATATCCTGGATTCTTCTATTCCCTTAATAGGACAGTGAAGATCAGTTGATGTTACATTTCCTTTTGAGAGAAAACAGATGCAAAATAGGAATTTAAAAGTTCGGCCTTCTCAACATCCTTTCTTACCATTTCATAATTTTCATCCTGTAAAAATCCTATAGCATCTTTGACTTTTCTTTTACTTTTGACATATCCCCAAATCCTTTTTTATTGCTTTTGACATCTCTTGCAAGCCTTAATTCATTGTCAGCTTTAGCTAATCTGATTCTTGCCCTGCAGGTTCTGCAGACATCATTATATACTTCTTTAGATATGCCTCCCTCTTTCCATTTGATAAACATTTCTTTCTTCCTTTTTAGCATGTGTTTAAGTTCTGTGTTCATCCATCCTGGTTTCCTTAAATGCTTCCTATTCTTCCCTCTTTTTGGAATTGTTAATGATTGTGCTTTGAGAATCTCATTTTTCAAGATTTCCCATCCTTCCTGGACATTTTTGTTCTTAAGGATATCCAGCCATTGGATCCTCCGATTCTCTTTCTGAGTCCCTTAAAATCTGCCTTTCTGAAATCTAACCTTGAAGTCTGAGTCTTCACAGGTCTTCCTCCTCTAGTTATCCAAAATTCTATAATAGCATGGTCGCTACCTCCTAAGGTCCCAGCCACTCTTACCTCCTCAACCATTTCATCCTGTTTATAAGGATTAGATCCAAGGTAGCAGATCCCCTTGTTTTCTCCCCTACCTTTTGGAAGATAAAGTTGTCAGCAAGAGAGGATAAGAATTTCCTGGACCTGTTAGTTTCGCCTGAGAGAGATTCCCAACAAATGTCTGGATAGTTGAAATCTCCCATGACCACTATGTCATATTTTTTGGAGAACTTGGCCATTTGATGCAAAAAGAGTTCATCCATATCTTCAGCTTGCATAGGCGGCCTGTAGTAAATGCCTACAATGGTGTCCTTTCCATTGTTCGCTCCTTGTATTCTTACCCAAACAGTTTCCACAGAACTCCCAGTCTCTGAAGCTTCAATCTCTGTGCAGATATACGCTTTTCTAACATACAATGCAACACCTCCTCCTCGTTTATCAAGTCTGTTTCTTGCAAATAAGTTGTATCCTTCTAGCCTTGTATTCCAATCATGTGTATCGTCCCACCAAGTTTCAGTGATTCCAATGACATCATATTTCTTTTCCTGCATTAGTAGTTCCAATTCTCCTTGTTTGTTGCCCATGCTTTGTGCATTCGTATAGAAACATTTTAGCTTGTGATTGGTTTCTCTTCCTTCAATATTTTTATCATTTAGATTTTTTTGTCTTCGTTCTTCCTTACCACTTCTAATAGCAGAGTTCTCAATAGCATTTGTCAGGTGTATGGATTTTTCTGGCCTTTTGCTTCCCTTCCCACGTTGATCTAGTTTAAAGCTCTATTGGTGAGTGTAGCAAGGCGACTTCCAAATACATGTTTTCCAGTCTTCGTAAGGTGCACCCCATCTCTAGCAAGTAGTCCATCGTATAGGTAATTCACTCCGTGATCCAGAAATCCAAATCCTTGCTGACGGCACAATCGACGTAGCCAGTTATTCACCTGCAGAATTTTATTCCACCTCCTTGTTCCATGGCCATCCACTGGAAGGATGGAAGAGAAGACCACCTGCGCTCCCAGTTCTTTCACTTTCTTGCCTAAATTTTCAAAGTCACTGCAGATGGTTTCCATGTCACTTCTTGTGTCATTTGTCCCACATGTATTATCAGGAATGGGTAGTCATCTGTAGGTCTGAAGAGTCCTGATATCCTGTCAGACACATCTTTAATTTTTGCACCTGGAAGACAGCACATTTCTCTTGAGGTTATATCTGGTCTGAAGCTAGCGGCCTCTGTTCCTCTCAACAGGGAATCCCCCATGACCACAACTCTCCGTTTCTTCTTCACAACATTTTTCTTTCTCCATTTCTTTCTCCATTCAGGAGGACTCTGAGAGCTAACAAGGTTGTTCTTTGTGGGCAAAGTCTTATCCTGATGTATTTCTTCATCGTTCTCCTGTGTGAGAGCCTGGTACTGGTTCCTGAGCAGTATGGGTGCTGACTGCCTCACGATCCTCCTGCTTCTCTGGGTCACATGGTTTCCTCAGGTGCAGGTCGAATTTCTTCACTTTCTGTACCATGAAGAGATAATTCTGCTTTGTCTAAGAACTCTTCATCTTCCTTAATGATCTTCAATGTAGATAACCTCTCTTCTAGATTTCGCAACTTTTCCTCCAATATGGACACAAGCTTGCATTTCTGGCATGTGAAATTTGGCTTTTCCACTAGTAAATCTGTGAACATGTAGCAAGAAATGCAGCTCACCACATGGCTTCTGGCCTCTTCCATGCTTTTATTGTTAAAGAGATATCAAAGTGGTGAAAAAGGTACCAAAATTCGTGCGTGCAGTGGGAGCCACGAGGACTGGAGTTTGGGAAACACAGCTTTACATCCAGCAACCTGAACTGTATATACTCACGCTGTTCAATCTGGGCCCGAGCATCGAGGTCCTCCCAGCGGTCCACGAGTAGTGAACAGACTTCCTCCCAGAGCCGACGGGTCACAATCAGATCAGCATGGCGGCGGTCCCCCATGTTCCACAGCGGCTCCCTTTCTCTGACCAGATCGATGAGGAGGTCCACGTCAATTCCCCCCTCCTCACCGACAGAGTCGGGAGCACGCTGTGAAGCCTGTTAAAGAAAGAGAAAAAAAAATACATAAGCCTCCAAACTACCAAGGGAAAAAAAAAACACGGAAAAAAAAATGTAAAGAAAACCCAAAAACACAAAAAATGTGCAGTTATACTTACACGATGGAGATCGCCGCATCGCTCACGCCGATGACCCTGGGAGGAACTACGAGGACCTCTCGGCTGAGCACCAGATTCAGAAGACTAAAAAAAAAAAAAAATTATGTGCTGGGCTGTAGGCATATGTGTTGGGTGCAGTGTGATGTCTGTACTAAATTGTTTTCTATGTGTTGTGTGTAGTGTGATGTTGTGTTTCTGCGATGCATGCAGGAAACTTACGAATTGCGAGCCCACTCCGGGTATCTCTTCACCCCTTCGTTCTTCTTCTGGGAGCTCCGCTTCAGCTTCAGTTTCCTGGTATAAATAAAATTTAATGCAATTAATATATCACAGAGATGGATTGTGAATTAAAAAAAATAATAATTTTTTTACCTGTAAACGCTGCCGATGCGACGGTGGGCTCCCAGAAGAAGAAGACGTGTCCTGCTGCGGGGCAGCTGCTGCTCCTGTAGGGCGGCCTCTGCTGTGGAATAAAGGGAAAAAAAGGCCATGAATATATTGATATTGCATGGCCCTGGCTGAAAGGGTTTGTGTGTGATATTTACCGTCTGGCGTCTGCTGCCATAGTGTCCTGCTCCCTCCCAGGCTCCATTTCGCTGGCAGGTGCTTGTTGTGCTGCTGGTGCTGGAGTTGTCAGGCGGCTTCTGCTGAGGAATAAAGAGAAAAAAAGGCCATTAATATATTGATATTGCACAGCCCTGGCTGAAAGGGTTTGTGTGTAATATTTACCGCCTGGCTTTTGCGCGCTCATAGACTTTCATTGTGACAAAAAGCCGGCACTTCCGGCTTTTTCGCCGGAGACAAAAAGCTTTACAGTTGCCGTTTTTTCCAGACGCTGGAATGAGACAATTAGCTGGATCCGGCAAAAACCGGAGGCACCGCAAGGCCTTGCGTCGCGATCCGGCGCTAATGTTAGTCAATGGGAAAAAAACGGATCCGGCTTTAGATTTTGCCGGATCTGGTTTTAAGAAAAAATGCCGGATCGAGCCTGACGGCGAAAACCTGATGTGTGAAAGAGGCCTAAGCCAGGACTTTTGGACGCGATCAGGCTTTGGGGGTCACAGCATGCCTACAGTGAAACATGGTGGTGGCAATGTTTTTATGTGAGGCTGCATGATCTTTCCTGATGTCGGAAAGCTACATTTCACTGATGGCATCATGAATTCACAGATGTACTTCTCTGTATTGAAAGAAAAGATGCTACCATCACTCCATGCCCTAGGTAGACGTTCACTTTTCCAACATGACAATGATCCAAAACGCACATCTGTTGCATTTCTGAAGAAGAACAGCGTGAAAGTGATTCAGTGGTCAAGTGTCTCCTGCTCTGAACACAACCGAACACCTATGGGGAATTCTGAAGAGACAAGTTGTCGTCACTCTCCATCTTATAGTGGGAGAGCTGCTGTAATTGATACTAATATTTCCACACCTAATGCTTGGGATCAGAGAAACCCTCTGATCCTGGTTGTTTAAGTGATCAAAGTAGTAGTAACCAGTCAAAGGCCTGTAATGCAGGTAAATTAAGATGCAGCAACACAGAGGCGCAGAGCAAGGGTTAACAGGAGTTTGTTTTATTTAACACAGGGAGGATTCTCCTCGCAGGGAGCAAAAGGGGTTAAACAGATTTTAGGTTAAAGAACACAAAGAACAGGATAACTTGAGGCCACAGTCTATGCATTAAACTGTTTCACTTTTCGTGAGTCTGATGCTGCTCACTTCTCCAAAGATGAAAGTTGAAAGCCTGCTGATGCCGGTGTTGCGATCTTCAAGCTTCTCCGCCCAACAGATCTGTGTGCACTCTTCTGGCAGCAACAGGCCTTCACACTGATCTGCAGCTGGGAGTCTTTCACCACAATCTCCCGCTCGGCGTGCTCTGCAATCGGAGTTCTGCACAACACTCCCCCACTCGGCGTGCTCTGCAACCAGGAGTCCTGCACGACCCTCTCCCACTCGGTCCTTCCTGCAGTCATCCCCTCTCACTAGCACGAGGACTAACTCTACCCGCGGCATGCAGCATGTCCCTGCTCTCTCTTCTCTCTGGCAGGAACTCACTCTGTCTTCCCACGCAAAACCCCCTGTCTCCCTCTCGCTTACCACACCCCCCTCTCAGTAAGGTTATAGGTCCTCTCCGTCCTCAATTTCCTTCCCCCTGCAACAAGAGGCGCAGACCCAGCAGTTCCAGACCCGGTGCTCAGCCAGCACTCACAGCCCGGTCGTCTTCCTTACAGGCCCATAGTTGTCACCTTGGTGTTGTGGTGACTCATCTTCTTATAAGGGCTGCACATTTCCTTAGAAAGGCACTTAGGGCTTGCACTTTAGCTTTTGCGGTTTTAAAACGCCATTATGCTGAGAGCTTTAGTTTTCCAGTAGATGAAGATGCAAAGGTCGGTGACCACAGACAAATGCCTGTGCCTAAAGGCATCAGTTGATCAGTGGATGTGCCAGGTGTCAGATCCACACAGCAGTAAGGAAGCGTGGACTTTATGCCCACAACAAGCAAGTATAGTGCTCCCAAACCCGGTAATAATGCCATCCCAGTAATCCCTTTATAAAATATTAATTCCTCCTCAGTGCCCCCTTAAAAAGTAATGATGTTCCCTTTGATTGCCCCCTCCAAAAATAAAATTGCCACCATACATGTCTTCTCTTCAACCCGACCAATTCATTACAATTACATGTCCTATCTCCCACCTTCTTAATTAGTTACAATTACATGTCCTCACCACCCCCAAGTCATTAAATTTCATGTCCTCCCCACCCCAATTCTTTAGAATTCCTTGTGTCCCCCAGTTCATTAGAATTACATGTCTTCCCTCCCACCCCCACTCCTAATTCATTGCAATTAGGTTCCTCTCTTCCACCTCCAACCCACCTGCATTGTGCACTCCCCACCATGTTCAAAAAAAAACAAAAAACACCTGCCTCTTTAGACAATCCCATACAGTGCCGCTTTCCTCCTCTCCTGGCCGGGTACCTGCTAAATTCGTCAGTCGACATGCCGCATAAGTCATCAATAGAGAGAGTGACAGGCAGAAAACCAAGTATGGCTTACTGCAGCTACTCTGTGACTTGCTGCCACTACTTGCTATTGCTGGAGCGGAGCAGCAGGAATGCTCCCTGCCCAGCAAAGGTTCGTCGGATGCATTAAAGAGCAGGAGGCAGAGAAGGAGTTAACAAGAATTTTACTTTAACAAATTATCTTAGAATTGAGGGAATATTCCACGCAGGGAGATGATTTGGCCACGAAACACCAGGTATGGAAACAACTTGCACAAACAAATATACAATATCCTAAAAGAGGGAAGGGGATATAAGAGTAATGACTTATTGGTTGGAGTTCTTATTGGGGGACGGTTGGAACAACTCCCGATGGCGTCGTAGTCCGCGAACAAAGTCTCTGGCTCTGCTGCGTAGGAACGAGATGCACTGTCTCCTGACCGTGCCGAAGTATCCGGGTCTGTTGGTCTTGGGTCCGTTGATGCGTGGAAACAGTTCCTTCTGTTTGTTCCTCGGGAGTGACGCAGTACACGGGAAGCACACCACCGTACAGGCCGCTGGAGTGGCAAAGCCTCACACGGACTCACAAAGTTTGGGAAAGTGAGAAACATCTACTGCACTGCACATTATGGATCGGGCTGGTAGAAGGGCACCCGGTAATGGCTGGGAGGGTGTCAGTCTGCAATGAACTGACGTCAGTGAAGGTGATAACCACAGCAGAAGAGAGGGAGTCAACCTTCGTCCTACTCTGTAGTCGCCTTCCCGCCAAGTCTCTCGTGTTCAAGCATTCAGTACCTGTTATCTCCCCCACGCCCCCTTCTGTCAGGTGTTCACGACCTTCCCATACAGACAAGTTGTCCCCCCGGCAACAGTGGTGACGGCCCCGATAGTTCCTGCTCCAGAGCGCATCTCGAACCGGCACCACTGTTCCTGTTCATCCTCTTACAAATGCACGCTGCCAATGGTGGTGGAAAAGACTATAATGAGATCAATCTGGCCATGAGTTCCCCACCAAAGCCTTGGTCCCTAAATGCTAGATCAGATATCCCTCATTATAATCCACCCCTGGTGCCACCTCCCACATAATAAAAGTTGATATTCACTCAATCTGAGCAACAGAGTCCTTTTCTTGCCTACGCTTGGGTGCTACAGTGCCTTGCGAAAGTATTCGGCTCCCTGGAACTTTACAACCTTTTCACACATATCATGCTTCAAACATAAAGATACCAAATATCTTGTAGGCCTACCCGAACCTGCTACCTACAGAACAAAAAGGAGTGGTGCAGAAAGCCTATGTTGACACCGATGCAAATCAAAATGACTCTTGGACAGAGATCTGGGGCACCCAGCCAGAAGTTTAGGGAAAATTTGGATTTATTGTTACACATAAATACGAAGCCATCGAGCACCATGTTCTTTGTTTAATGTGATTCTATGGAGTCAATCTTAGCCCAAGCTTCGAGCGATGTCTGTTCAGTGTTATTATTACAGATCAGTCTTTCAGATTTCTCATTGTTTATTACAGCGGAGAGAATTCAGCTCTGATTATATCATCGCAGCTTATAGTTTATGTATGAATTACCTTAAATAGAACCTTCACATTTACATTCGCACATTCCGGCTAAATCTGTAAGCAGGATGATTAATGTTTGTTCTGGTAGTCAGCTCAGGCCGGGCTGGATAAAGCAAACAATATGTTTTGTCAGGGGATCAAACAATTGATGTAAGATGTTCAGGAAATGATATGCGTTGTCTGCCTCTTCTCCTTCTTTCGTTACTGTATCACTCCTTTCAGGGAGTCCAATGGGGCTCTACTTACAGGAGACCTAGATAACGTTAATGGGGTTGTCCACTACTAGGACAACCCTTTCTTGAACTAAATGGTTGGACCAGATTAAATAAAAAAGCCTATACTCACCTCCTATGCTGGCGCCGTTCCAGCAGGGTCGGCACTCGTGGTTCCAGAACTCTCGTGCAGTGTTCTGACACATGGTGCCCAGTGCCCAATCAGCGCTGGCGTAACTGTCTCCACCTTCGTATGGATTGAACATGAGGAGGAAGTCCGGGGCAGGTGATCTCTGACTTTCTCTTCATGTTCCATCTGTACGGAGATGCCAGCCCTGATTAGGCGCTGGGCACTATGTGTCACAACACTGCACAAGAGTTTCAGGACCGCGAGTGCCAACACCGCTGGAACGGCGCCAGCATAAGAGGTGAATATAGGCTTTTTTATTTTATCGGGGTCAAATGTTTAGTTCAAGAAAGGGTTTTCCTGGTAGTGGACAACCCCTTTAAATCAAAGTTGCTTAGCTAGTTAGTTAAGGCAAAGTTAAAGGGGTTGTCTTTTACTAGACAATCACTTAATAGGGTCAGGGAGGTGAAAATATTTTTTGGTTTTTTTTGTTTGTTTTTAAACTTACCTTTTATACTCTACTAGGAATCAACATCTAAATAACCACTGCAGCTAGTCAGTGAGACATGATTGGCTGCAGCATTCTTTTTTTATCCCAACCAAGCAGGAAGAAACACTGCTGACCTCGGCAGTCCAGCATAGGATATAGCACCTTTCCAGGATGTGATTATTTATTTTTTCTTCCCATACCACGGCCCAAAACTAAGGGGTTCAGCAGTAATGGACAACCCTTTAAATCAACTCTTAGTCTGCCACTTATTTCCACGTCATCTCATAAGCTGATCAGTCACTTCCCATGATTGTTACACAACTTATAGAAATGCTGTGCAATGCAGCATCATTTTACAGAGCAACAGAATCTGAACTGACTGATATAAAGGTTTGTGTTTGTGAAGGAAACCCGGTTCCTTCCACATCACCAATGTGACGTAACTACACAGTCACAGCTCTCCGGCGCCCCCTTTGTCTCTCAGGTCAGTAAGGGAACTGCACCTTGTTCCTTCTTAGATCCTCATCGTCTTGTTCTACTGTGAGAATAGAGAGAGTCTGCCATCCGCTCACAGTTCTTAAACCTGCTAGGTCCCTCCCCTCGGTGTCAGAGGGTGGGCTAATAATCCCACCCTTCAGCTCCCTGCAGAATTTATTCCCAATATCTAAGAAAGGGGTTAACTTTCTCCAGGACGATCGGATCAGGACACGAGAGGTACCAGTGAATGCAGTTTGTATTGCCTGTCGCATGGAAATCAAACATGGCCCGATTGGCCCTCCACAGTGACACAATCGCTATATCTCAGGTCCCCGAGCCATCACCGACTCGGGGGTCGTACTGTCAGATGCGCGAGGTCCGCAGGATCACGCAGATATTTTTTATGAGTCTGTACCTCGAAAGGCGTGCTCATAATTCATAATCCTAGAACGGAGTCGTAGTGGCTGGGAGAGACAATGGATGTGTTTTCTGTGTCTAGCTGACAGGTATAATCTAATTGAAGCCCCCAGGCATCTCCAGGCGCCATGATGGTGTGGCTCCATACTAAAGCTTTGAAGTCCTGTTTTGGCCTTATCTACTTAGCATACTAAAGGACCTTGTTATTCAACAGTGGGGCACTAAACACTGTTTTCTTCAATATGCCTACAGGCCATGGGGGTTAGGAGCAGTTAGCTGCCTGTGGCTCTGTGAACTCAGACAAAATGACTACCTGGGACAGGCCAAGCTCAGGCATGAGGCGAGCATTAGGCCCCATATCCAAGATGGTGGCTGTTCCTTCATCACAGTGTTAAAAAAGACGTCTGTATCATTGATCATCAGTTGAAATCTCTGTTTGTTCTGGGTAGAGGAGTCCAGTGGTGGTGTTACAGTGATTACATCCAAAAAAGAAAGGCTCTCAAGTATCAAGCATTAGTTTCCTCTCTGAACACCATTTATAACGCAGATTTTACTGCATAAACTACACACATCATTAAATAGATCCCTTAGACCAGGCAAGGCTGGTGTACTTGTTTTGAAATCCGTGTCAGAAGGACTGTATAATCCCTTGTGAAAGTTTCCCTGCTTAACATTAAAATGGACATTTTAATATATGCTGAGCTCATAAAATGAGGACTGCACAGCCATTCTAACATAGATTTTTACAGTAAGTACACCAGCCTCATCAAGTCTATGAGTTCTATTTAATATTGTATGCAGATCTGGTAAGAGATCCTCTATAATGCCAATAATTGTAAAAGTAGAATCCACACATAAGTTACAAGGAAAATCCTCAAGTCATCCAAACTGCCACTAAACACACTTTAAATGCAATTTTTGCATCCTAAAATGAAGTTTTTGCTGTCACAGACTGATGTTTGAATGTGTGACAAAACAACTAATTCTAGCAGCATGGTGGCTCAGTGGTTAGCACTGTCGCTTTGCAGCACTTGGGTCCTGGGGTCATATCCCATCAAGGACAACATCTGTAAGGAGTTTGTATGTTCTCCCCATGTTTGCACATTCCTGGGTCTAACAGCTGTGACACATGCAGCCGCGGGGACATATTTTTTGAGCACCCCAAAGACACTCAGCTAGCACATGAGCATGCTCAGATAACACCTTATCCCAGAACGTTAACTCATCACTACCTGGGACTAGTCTGGTTGGATGTTATGCTACTGAGACTAGTCCAGTATCAGATACTGTAATCATACCCCGGATGTGTGAATGCCAATTAGAGTACATCCGGAATCACTGCATGCTCAGGGAGGATAACCCAGGGTTTCGATTCGCTCTAGAGAGAGAATATTGTATAAACTTGGTAAAAATTCTTTGATCTTTTTTGTTGTATCACCTTTTTTAGAAAACAAGAAAACCTAATTGTAAACCTGTCATCAAGACTGGTGTTTTTCACGTCAGTCTTAATAACGCGACGCTGGAGTAAGATGTGCCAAATTCATCAAGATGTGCACCCTATAACAAATTTAGCATATCCTCCCGCTGTTGCACACCAATAGAAGATTTGTCACACCCCTCCTACTAAGCTCCATCCACTTTTCTAAAAGTTACCAGGGTTGGCCAGCGATGGTCAACATTTCCAAAAGTCTCAATTTTTTAGCGCATCTAAGAGCTATTTTTTCTGTTTTTAAGCAGAATTCTGGTAATAACATGGATTCCATGAGTTTACAACAGAATGCATTAATACATGATCCACTGTGTCCAAAACATTTTTGGACATTCCAAAGCATATAAAGTGTCTTTCCACTAGGGCAAGGCTTGCCCTTAGTGGTCTTCTTTTCAGTCTCGTAAGTGCGAGAGTGCCAGTCACACTTTAGCCATGATGCCCTGGGAGAACCCAAAAGCCCCTCTACCAAATAAGAAGATGGAAATCTTAAAAAATGGCAAATGGTGAGCTTGTTATAGAAGTTGTACTGGGGTCCAGGGAATTATAATATTTTTTTTTCCTTTTTACAAACTTTTCAGATTAAAGAATGCCTGAGAAGGACCGATGAACATTACTGGATTCGATAAAGAACAGAAGGGGCCTTTGAAGGACACAACGATGATGAGAAACACAAGTGAAATCTGTTACATAATAATCCAAATATTCTAAAGTCGATGGAAGTTGAAGGACAACAGAGAGATTGATTAAGTAAATCTCTTTTCCTTATTTATAATCACCTGTTCCTCTTGCTTTGAATGCACAGGGCTCATGTTATAACAAGCCCTTTGTATCTAACGTTGCCTTAGGTTGTCCTCGTTGTTTTGCTAGTCGAAATCTTTTAATAAAGACTGAAGTCTCTGGTTCCATAAAAGACCGAACTACCAAGAGTTTGTATGAACATCGTCTTTGAAGATTTTCAATAAAGGACCTCGAAGTATAAGGGGGGACTTTTATTTTCACACTTGATGATAAAGGCCAACGGGTGAGAAATCCCTTCCAATATTTCTAAATAATTGATCATTCTTCTGGTTTTAGAATGAAAAGGGAACTTAGGCTGAGGCCGCACAATGCTCCATTTTGCTAGAACGGGAAACATTTAGAGGCATGTGATCTTTAGCTTCAGGCCGGGTATGTTTCTGATTACTGTGCTGACCCTAACCCGTAATTCTCTTTGTAGAAATGTGTCCTTTTTCCCAATAGTCACACTGCTGACTAGCACATGATCTGACAGACTTCACAGGACATAAATATAGACCTAATAAATTGTCCATAATTTGGATTGTCTAATTATAGAATCAATGAAGCATTTGATTTACAATTATGAACCTAATACTTTCCATGCACCCAAAGAACAAGAAAATAACATATATACAGAAAAGTATGTATGCACGCATATAATATCAGAGAGAATATTGGAATTGTAAAAAACCCAGATAATAATATAAGTGTTATAAATTAAGGTGGTGCCTTACCATCTACTAAAATATAAAGGTGTATAAAGCCAACTTGAACCAAGCCCATGCAATGACTATGGGGCACCAGAAAATAGTAGCACGGCCCAAGTTGGTGCCAACATACATTTTAATCCCCTCTTTACCCACAACATGGAAATTATTGATAAAGTAGAATCGAAAATTAACCCTAATATCATGGAAAGGAGAATGGGACAAACAAGCATCTATTCCACATGTGGCTATACATATCATAAACCAGCACAAGGCAGAACCCCTTCAAAATGGTTACTGTAGGGGCCCCTCTGCTATGTGTGTGTCGCTGCATTGGAACATATGTGATCATGACTAAAGGGTTGTTAATTGCATCACTATGGGCTGAATCAGGGAAAAAGTGGTGAATGGAAGAGTTTGATACATTGTGAAGCATATAGCGCTATGCCTGGGGCCCCTGCACGGTATCCCGTTCTTCCTCCATGCAGGGACGCTGGCTTACTCATTGCCCCGGCCCGCGATGCAATCTTCGGCGTGCTCCTGCCTCTTTCTATGTGCATGACACACTGTGTCTCGATGGCGTGACTATGGCGCAAGTGCATGTGCTCCCTTGTTCTTAAAGGGGCAGCGTGCATTCATAGTAAAAACTGTCAGCAACTGCTAGGAGGCATTTTGTTTAATGTTTATTCACCTGCAAGGTGTCTCCCAGCCAATATCTATTGGCTGGGCGACATCTTGTATAAAAGGCACCTTCACCTACTGGGAGGTGCCTGAGCAACACCTATAACTTTGTTAGATGGTTTGGTGTGCAACTGTATGTTGCCAGGTTCCCCTTCCCTAATCTGTTAGTGTCTCGTATCCCGTATCCTATGTTCCTGTTAGTCCGCCATAGTTAGTCCTTGTTTCCTGTGACTGCTTTGGTGGTGTCCCATTCCCGAAACCACATCTGCAATACCTGTCTGTCACTCTGGGGGCTAGGCAAGACCTAGGATCATAACAGTTTTCTCAGGCCATGTATCCCGCTGATCCCAAGACTCCCATGCGACAGAGCTTTATCAAGAGATCTCCCATGAGCATGATCAGCAAGAAAAAATTACCATCTCTAAGGACTGTACAGTAAATATCCGTTTGGACACTCTAACCACGGCAGCTTCATATTCAGCTCAAGGTATTGCAGCTACGGGCAAGTTTACTTTTCCTGTGTCCTATACCCCTGGATATAATCTTCGTTTATCAGCTCCTAAACAGTGCCGTGGTTTCCTGAACCAGTGCACCCTGCACTATGAACTTTTGACCCCTCAGTTCCCAACTGAGAGTGATCGGGTGAAGGTGAGATTCCTGATGGATTAACCCCTTGTGGTAGAGAGGGGATCCTGTGACCATGGACCTGCAGGCCTTCCTGGTGGCCTTCCGTAAGGTATTTGATGAACCTGGTCCTACTTCCTCCACTGCATCCTCCCTGCTTAGACTACAACAGGGAGAATTGTCCATCAGCCAGTTTGCCGTCCAGTACAAGATCATGTCTTCTGAGCTGAGATGGAATGACGAAGCTATGGTAGCCGCCTTCTATGAAGGATTATCTGGAAGGATCAAGGATGAGTTGGCTGGACATGACTTTCCAACCTCTCTGGTCAAATTAATCTCCCTGGCAATCTGAATCGACCTCCGGTTTCAAGAGCAAACCAAAGAGGTGACTTGTGGGAGGTGACTCATGAGAGGAGACTGACACATCTTGCTCCATCTTTTCAAAGACCACTCCTTTCTCAGCCTCCTGAAACATCCATAATGACCGAACCTATGCAGGTCAATCGTGTTAGGCAGGCAGAGCAGCAGCCAGAGAGTGGTCGTTCCAAGGGAGTGTGCTTCGGCTGCGGTAATGTGTATCACTTTATTCGTGACTGTCTTAAAAGGTCAAAACTCTTAAACCTAGAGATTGTGGGTGAAGCTTCCTTAGGTGAAACAGGAAGTTATTTACCAGTGACTTTGAACGTTTCCATGTGCTGTGGAAGAGTCTGCTTCAATGAAACGGCATATCTTGACTCTGGTGCAGCGGGAAATTTTCTACAGCAAGCCATAGTGGATCGGTATATCCCCGTCCGAAGCCTCCAGAGCCCGCTGACAGTGTCATCTGTTGAAGGGAAGAACCTCCCTGAAATTGTTCAAGTTATCACAGAATCAGAATAGCTACAGATTGGAACACTCCATTTGGAGAAAATTGCTTTTTTTGTGCTTACTGACATTTTTCACCCCCTTCTCTTTGGTCTTCCATGGCTGAAAGCTCATGAGTCTGTGTTATATTGGATGTCCAGTGAGGTACTTCAATGGGGAAAGGCATGTCACGAGAAGTGTCTGGTTCCTGTGCTTCCAGCTGGATCTACAGTGTTGCCATCCTCTCTGGTAGATGATGATTCTAATGGCTGGTTTCCTAAAGACCTACTGCCTGAGGAACAGATTCTGGATGAGACCAATGTGAAGATATTGACCCTGTAGAGTTATCTTTTAGGTCCAGGTGGTCGCAGGATGACAACGTAAAGGCAGAGGCATCCTCTGAGTCGCTACTGTTCACCAACCAGGAGAAGGAGGCCCAGTCCATCTCCGTTTCTTCAAAGGGGACAGCTATTCCTGCTGGAGTAAGAGAGACTCAGAAAATGAAGGTTCTCGTTTCCAAAGGCGCTCCCTTCTGTTTCAATAATGTCCAGCCGATGAGAGACATTCTGGCCAAGGAGAAGGTGGAAGATGTTACCTTTCTTCCAGTGGCTTGGAGAGAATATGGTTGTGATGAGAGGTCGTTGGAGTCTAGGAGGAAGAATCTGGCTCCATCTTCCCTGCGGAGAGTTATCAGGAGCTTGAAGAAGAGGGGGCATAAAGGGGGAATACTGTAGCACTATGTCCAGCAACCCTGCACGGTGTTCCATGTTCTCCCTTGATGCAGGGACGCAGGCTTACTCACTGGCCCGGTGCAGTGTGCTCCTGCCTCCTTTGTGTACCCAACACTGTATCTCAGTGGCCCTGTTCATAAAGGGACAGAGGGCACACATGGTAAATGCTCCCAGCAACCGCTGGGAGGCATTTAGTTTAATGCATATTCACCTGCAAGGTGTCTCCCAGCCAATAGCTGAGAGACATCTTGCATGAAAGGCACCCTTCCCTACTGGGAAGTTCCTGAATAACCCATATAGTTCTGTTTGGTGGCTTCTTTTGCAACAGTATGTTGCCAGGTTCCCCTTCCCTAATCTGTAAGTGTCTCATATCCCTTATCTTGTGTTCCCGTTAGTCCTCCATAGTTAGTTCTTGTTTCCTGTGACTGCTTCAGCGGTGTCCCAATCCTGAACTGCGTCTGCGGTACCTGTCTGCCACCCTATGGGCTGAATACCCAGACTAGAACTGTGAACCTATCCCTGTGGCCGTTTAGTCTGCACTGTGTGAACCTGCCCTGGTGGCCATCCAGTTTTTTACCTTGTGAATCTGTTCCATTGGTCGTCCTATCCGCACAGAAATCCTGTCAGAAATTGTTCCAAGAGGCTGTCCTGTCTGATTTTGTCCCAAGTGGCCATCCTGCTATGTCTAAGAATCTGAAATAACGTCTCTGCCCTTTGGGGTCAGCAGCTGCTGTGGAACTTCACCCAGGCGTGGCACCTGGCAGCTACCTGCCGCACAAGTCTGACCTCATCACTAGAGGCTTCAGCGAACACTAAGGTAGCTGCTTAGTCACACTCCTCCAGGGTAAGACCGGTCTGAGGCGCAGTGAGTCCACGAACCACATGTACCACCTGGGAGCGTAACAAAGTAATTATTATTTCCCATGTTTGACCAGTGTCTATTTATGCTTTAAGTACTTGTTTCAGACAGCCAATAAATTGAACCTTTCAAGTGGTTTCCCAATAATCCTGGATTCCTGGCTTTTTACTTTTGACTTTGGACTCCCACAATGCATACAGTTTTTCCTACCGCCTACTGATGACTATTGTGCTTGCCAAGTTGAACTATTATCCATCCAATCTTGATTGAAGAGTGGCCAATGATGTGTTGGTTCTTTTTTTAGCAAAACCTAACAGGTTGAACCATTCTCATACCAAAATAGAGGGGTTATCAGAGCCGCTCACTTCTGCATCCGAAGTGAGTGGTGTTGGTGACAATACAACAACCACATACTTGCAGAGAGATGCATGCATATCATCACATGTGCAGGTTTTAACATCATCAGCACCAGGAGTGGACACAGACAGAAGAGCACCCTTGTGCAAGAATGGTATATTGGCCAGTTGCAGTCCAAAAGCTCATCGTAATGCACAATTCAACTTGCTTTGGAGTTGGAAGAGAGCCCCCTTAGCTTTTGGGACCCTATGCAGTAGCACAGGTTGTACAAATGGTATGTTCACCACTGATTGGCACCATTCACTTCTAATGAGGAAGTGAGTGGCTCTGGACAGCACCAGATAACCTCTTTAATGGTTTGCATTTCAACATTCGATAGTAATCTACTACTTTATTGATTGCAGTGTTGCTTTGATTTGATTCTTCTGGAGCTGAATAGAAGAATGTAATTTTAGATTTCAACCATATAAAAGACAGATTTGTGGAATAAGTTAAATATTTATGCTCATCTTCGTAGTAGTATATCATTACATAGGGCAAAAAATTCCAGCTTTGCTTGAGGTCAATCTCTGGTTGAGCCTGATCTCATTTTGAGGTCTATCTTTATGAAGTTCATCTCTAGATAAGGCCCATTTCTGTTTGAAGTCCACCTTAGGCTGAGGGTTAACTTGGTTGAGGTCCTTTTTTGTTAAAGTTCTATCTTTGGTTCCTCTTCATCTTTATTTTGAGTCAGTTTTTGGTCGAAGATGCTTTCTGGTTGAGGTCCATCTATAATGAGGTTCATCTTTGGTTGAGATCTATTTCTGATTGAGATTCATTTTTATTGAGATTCATCTCCGGTTGAAAATCTGTTTTCATCTTTGGTTAATGCTCATCCTTGGTTGGGGTCCATAATCTGGTTGAGGTTTAACTCTGGTTGAGGTCCATTTATGGTTGATGTCCATCCTTATTTCAGATCTATTTCTGGTTGGAATCCATCTTTAAGGTTTGTATTTGGCTTCCTTTCATCTCTATATGGGGGATCATCTTTAGTTGAAGTTCCTGCCTGGTCAAGGTCTACCTCTGGATGAGATTCATCTTTGACTGATATCTATCTCTGATTGAGATCTAGCTCTTTTAAGGTTCATCTTTGGTCAACATTCATCTCTGATTGAGGTCTATCTCTAGGTGAGGTCCATCTCTAGTTCGGGTCCATTCCTGGCTGAGGTCTATCTCTGGTTGAGGTCTAATCTGTTATTTGTCCATCTCTGGTCAAAGTTAATTTTTAACTATGGTCCATTTCTGGGTGAATCCCATGTATGGATGTATTATGGAAATAGAAAAACCTACAAAGGCCTGGATGTATAATTACTAAAAACTATTTTACAATGAATTCATTGCTTAAACTGGTTTGTTCCGTAGACTGTCTGGCAGTCAATAGAGTTAAATGCTAAAGATTTATCACTAAGACGGGAAGAAATGGCAAACATGTCACTTAAGGATGAGTATGAAGCCTGAAGGTCAGCAAGATATAGTTAAGGCCAGGAGAATATAATAAGATTCTTTCAACCAGCCTTCTATAAAGTCGGCCAGTAGCATGTTTTTACATTTTTATTGGCCTTGTACATTATGTACAGAAGTAATTCTCCATCAAGCACAAGTGTCTCCACCAAGTCTACATTATTCAGTTATTCAGTAACGTATTATACAAAGCAGTGTCCCATATTGTACAAAGCAGTGTCATACAAGATCTATTCAAGTACAAGACAACGACATTTTTCTCAGTTAACTGGTCTAGGAAACTATCTACTTGACCACTGCACTAGTGACTATTTTCCTCTAAATTCAAACTGACTTACTTGTAGAAAATGTTTCTGACCAACTATTATTGCCACTGTAATCATCATTATGTTAAATATACAGTATGCATAAAAAGAATAAAATGTAAGACATTCATATTTGCTCATGACTTTGCCTCATTTTTCAAGCAGAAGATTGATAACATCAGAGACAGTTTTGGTCGACAACCCCAAGAGCCCTTCCCCCTAACTGCCCAGCCCTCCTCCTCCAAAACCAACTTCTCCACCATTACAGAAGATCGACTCTCCACTCTACTCTCAAGACCACATCTCACCACTTGTGCACTTGACCCGATCCCATCTCACTTCATCCCAAACCTCACCACAGTCTTCATCCCAACCCTAACCCATCTTTTCAGCCTATCACTAACAACTGGTGTTTTCCCCTCAAGCTTTAAACATGCCTCAATCACACCTATCCTCAAAAAGCCCTCTCTTGCCCCATTCTCTGTATCTAGCTATCACCCTGTATCACATCTCCCCTATGCCTCAAAACTACTGGAACAACACGTCCATCTTGAACTGTCCTCCCACCTCTCTTATTGCTCCCTCTTTGACCGCTTACAATCTGGCTTCTGGCCACGCCACTCCACTGAAACTGCCCTAACTAAGGTCACCAATGACCTATTAACCGCCAAGGCCAAGCAACACTACTCTGTCCTCCTCCTCCTGGACCTGTCCTCTGTATTTGACACAGGGGACCATTCCTTATTACTACACACCCTCTCATCTCTTGGTATCACAGACTTGGTCCTATCTTGGATCGCACCATACCTAACAGACCGGACATTCAGCGTTTCCCACTCACACACCACCTTCTCACCGTGCCCCCTATCTGTCGGAGTCCCACAAGGTTCAATCATAGGACCCCTGCTCTTCTCCATTTACACCTTTGGCCTCGGACAGCTCATAGAATCTCACGGCTTTCAGTATCACCTCTATACTGATGACACAAAGATCTACATCTCTGGACCAGATATCACTTCCCTACTTACCAGAATCCCTCAATGTCTGTTCGCTATTTCATCTTTCTTCTCAGCTAGATTTCTAAAACTTAATATGGACAAAACAGAATTCATCGTCTTTGCCCATCTCACGCGACCCCCCCAACGGACCTATCCATTAAAGTAAATGGCTGCCCACTCTCCCCAGTCCCCAAGCTGGCTGCCTCTGGGTTATCCTTGACACTGATCTCTCTTTCAAGCCACATATACAAGCCCTTTCCACTTCCTGCCGACTTCAACTTAAAAATATTTTGTGGATCCGTACATTCCTCAACCAAGAATATGCAAAAACCCTAGTCCATGCCCTCAACATTTGCCGCCTTGACTACTGCAACCTCCTGCTCTGTTGCCTCCCCTCTAACACTTCGCACCCCTCCAATCTATTCTAAACTCTGCTGCCTGACTAATCCACCTGTTCCCCGCTATTCCCCGGCCTCTCCCCTCTGTCATTCCCTGCACTGGCTCCCCATTACCCAAAGACTCCAGTTTAAAACCCTAACCATGACATAAAAATATTTAGAATTGAGAGTCCTCAGTGGTTGATACCTTTTAATAGCTAACTGAAAAGATGGTAACAAATTGCAAGCTTTCCAGACTACTCAGGTCTCTTCATCAGGCAAAGACTAATACAACATCTGAAGAATCACATATTTATACACAACAGGACACAGGAATAGTGCAATGGATAGGACAAGTGACGTAAAGCAGAACTATCAATATGGGAGAGGGATGAACAGTTGCTGCAATAAATATTGGACCAGTTCATAGATAAGGAGTGTGAAAGTTTTATTGCCCTCTGATTGGGGTCTGGTGATGTTTTGTGATGCTCCACTGGGTCTTAGGAGCAAATTCTTTAATTCAAATAATTCCATGCGATATGTTCATTCCAGCATTGAGAGTGTCAAGGGTCGTCATCAGTTTGTATTCACAAACTCTCCTGTGTCTCTGAGATGTGAAATTACCTTTCAATACAAGTAATTTCATGTCCATGGTGCTGTGATCAGGGAGACAAAAGTGTTTGGCCACAGGTAGATCCATTCTTTTCTCTCTTATTGTGTGGCGATGAGAATTCATCCTTGTTCTGTAGTCTGAGAACCCTTCAAAAAGAACCTGAAGACATACCTCTTCCGACAAGCCTACAACCTGCAGTAACCATCGATTCACCAAACCGCTGCACGATCAGCTCTACCCTCACCTACTGTATCCTCACCCATCCCTTGTAGATTGTGAGCCCTCGCGGGCAGGGTCCTCTCTCCTCCTGTACCAGTCGTGACTTGTATTGTTTAAGATTACTGTACTTGTATTTATTATGTATATACCTCCTCACATGTAAAGCGCCATTATAATAATAATAAATAATAATAATAATAATAATGATATAAAAGAAAGGACTTCATAATCTCCATTCATTGTTATCTGCATCTTCCGATCCTGCTGCCACTGAATGTAAACAGGTGCATTCCCATTCAAAATAATATCTAGAAAATAATGAAAAATTGAAATATAAATGATATCAGAGAGTTGAATAATTTTCCTGTCTACTGATTAAGCTCCATGGTCATATGCCAATGTGATAATACTGAAGTTTAATGATTTAAGTTCATTCTTAAAAAAAGAACAATACATTTGACTATTGGCATGGCCCCCAATTTTTTGGTTGCACATAGTTTAGTAACTTTTCAGCATAGCATTTTGAATATTGCCCAAGCATCTCCATTTTGTTTAATTTGACCACAAAACTTTATCATACTTTAGCTGGATCACATTAGTGCTTGATTGGTCTTTCTTTAGTACTAGATACATTTTCTAACCACACTTGGATATAGGCCAGTTGTATGCAGACCTCTCAGGATGATTGACTGGTCAACGATTAAATTTTGTAACATCCTAAATATACTATATAGAATGGAGTATGGACCAAACTATCAGTCTTATAGGTGCTTATGAGGCTGTTCATGTGAGAAGGCACGCAGTAGGTCCAGGCATTGGGGTCTGTCCACAAAAAAGTCTGTTAATGTGACAAAAGCCTGAAAGTCATAGCTAACCTCTCTTGGACTTCCCTCATAAATCTCCTTCTTCCTCTCCTAAGTTTTGAAGGATTGCTTTTGTTTAGGCAGTGCCTAATACCATGATGCCACTTCCAATTTCTTACATTTGGTCCCACACTGCTCACTGGCATATCTAACCAGTCATTATACAGTACAGTACCTTGAAAAAGTATTCATACCCATGAATGTTTCCACATTTTCAGGTTACACCCACAAACTTAAATGTATTTTATTGGAATTTTATGCAATATACCAACACAACGAGCCAAGTATTTTCAAACTGTAAAAGAAGCGATACATGGTTTTCTAAATATTTTAAATATATACATATGAAAATTGTAAGGTGCATTTGTATTCAGCCCCCCTAAGTCAATACTTTGTATGACCACCTTTCGCTGCAGTTACTGCTGCAAGTCTTTTGAGCTCTGTCTCTACCACCTTTGTACATCTAGAGGTGAAATTGTTGCCCCTTCTTCTTTGCGCATTCTCCAGCTCAGCGAGATTGGATAAAGATGTCGGTGAACAGAAATTTTCAAATCTTGCCACAGATTCTCAATGAGATTTAGGTCTGGACTGTGCCTGGGTAACTCACATACATGAATATGCTTTGAACTATGCTTTGTCATTGTTAGTTTGTTTACTGTAATGATCCTGTAAATTGTATGTAACCCCTTCTCATGTACAGCACCATGGAATCAATGGTGCATAGAAATAATATTAATAATAATAAATATAATAACTAAACCATACATTGTTGTTCTGGCAGTTGTTTAGGGTTATGGGTTATTGTCCTGCTGAAAGTGAACCCACACCTCAGTCTCACATCTTTGTAGCCTTTAAACAGGTTTTCTTCCAGAATTGTCCTGTATCTAGCGCCATTCATCTTCCCATCAACTCTGATCAGCTTCCCTGTCTTGCTGAATAACGCATTCTCACTGCACAATGCTTTCCACCACATATAGCATTTTACGTTTAGCCAAAAAGTTCTACTTGACCTCATCTGACCTGAGCACCTTCTTCCACATGCTAGCTTGACCCCACATGGCTTTTTGCAAGCTGAAGATGAGACTTCTTATGGCTCGCTTTCAAAATGTCTTTCTTCTTGCCAGTCTTCCATAAATGCCAGATTTGTGGAGTACACGACTAATATTTGTCCTGTAGACTAATTCTCCCACCTGAGCTGTGGATCTCTGCAGCTCCTCCAGAATGACCATGGGTCTCTTGGCTCCTTCACTAATAGTGCTCTCTTTGGTTGGGATATCAGTTTAAGAGGATGGCCATGTCTTGGTAGGTTTGCAGTTGTGCCATACTCTTTCCATTTTTGAACAATGCTCCATGAGATATTCAGATCTTGGGCTATTTTTCTATAACCAAACCCTGCTTTACTCCTCTCCACAACTTTATCCCTAACCTGTCAGTTGTGTTCCTTGGTTTTCATGATGCTATTTGATCCACAATGTTCTCAAACAAACATCTGAGGCCTTCACAGAACAGCTGTAGGTATACTGAGAATAAATTACACACAGTTGGACTCAATTTACTACTTATCTGACTTCTGGAGGCAATTGGTCATTCACAATTTTATTTTCAGAATTATATTTAAAAAAAATAAAAAGCCATGTATCATTTCCTTTACACTTCACAAATACTTGGTTTCTTGTGTTGCTATATCACATAAAATCCCAATAAAATAGAAATGTGGGTGTAATGTGGAAAAGTTAATGGGGTATGAATACTTTTTCAAGTGACTGTACACTCATCTACTTGGAAGTTGCAATACCAAGAATACTGGCTAACACGGTACCACAATATAATTTATTATTGTACACCAATACCAAGAAGGAAAAGCCATAATGTTTTACAAATCGAAAAAGTAGCAGGGGTTGCTAAGATCTGCAAATTATCAAATTTTCATGCACTTAACTCCAATCCATGTCACATGGGATGGGTTTAAAAAGCGAGATTGAAATAATTTTTTTTTTAGTCACATGAAACCTCAAAAATTGAATCAATTCTTGTGGTATGATTGTGTGATGCCTCCTTTTCATTTACATGCCAGTCATCGCCACAGTAAACCGAGAAGGAAAGAATCCATTAACTTAGTTTACCCCTCTGACAAAAAAACGCAAAGGCCGAGATGTCAGCAATGTTTAATGTTGAGCATCCGGGAGAACAACAAGTAACTCAAATGATAGCAAGAGGATCACAGAGATTAACCTCTGCACAGACAGGTCATCAGGTTTAAAGAATGACGCTTAGTGATGCATTGGACGTCACATACCAAGTCAAAGGCATCAAACATTGTCTACACAATCAGAAGGTATTTGCCCAACATTGTGCTATGATGATGCTAAATAAATGAGTAAAATAAATGCTACCAAGATTAATGTATGGCATGGCACAATATAAAGATAGACGGTCTCCTCTAGTCTTCATTCCAGGCACACTAACAGCGCAGTGACCCTTGAGCCATTTTTTGACACGACAACTCCAGGCCGCATGTTTTTTGTGCTGTGAGCAGCCTGTGAGGCCTAAATATGCTGTCTTGGCCTGCAGCATCAAGCACAGAGACTTCATTGGTCAGCAATTGTAAAAGCAGCTGCCTGCAGCGGATCTTGACGATTTTTCCCAAGTTCATTTAGAGCAGCAGAACATTCCTCAGACAAACATTAATAACTTTATTAATAGCAGCCAAGGCTGTAAATGTGGGGATTTCGGCAAGTGGCGCTCATACTATATAATGAATAAATTGAGATGTTTTGAAAATGTTGTTTCCATTTTTTCATCATCTGCAAATAAGTAACATGTCTATCCATCGTGTGATTTCCATAATTCCATGACTTTTCCTTCTTGGTGTTGCAATTTTAATGTTTTAATATTACATATTTCATTTACTGTTTTGCTTTTCTGTGTACATATACTTTTTCCGAACACTGTTTGAGCATGTTGTGACCGTTCTCACGTCCCTAATTTGCTTGATTTGCAGCAGAATTCTGAGTGTCGCTGGTTTGCCACTGATCCACATGACGATCGGCCAAGTTGACAGATAATGGAGCTAATCTGCTGCTTTTTTCCCGGAAATCTATAAAAAATTAACACGATCATTCTGCTGGTGTATGATTTTTTACACATCCCTCACTAAAGTCCATGCTGTTTTTTTCTGAAGCATGTCAGCTGCTTTGGATGCAGAATACTAGCAGATTTAATGATGATTTCTCCACTAATCCTCATTATATTCCGATTGTGTGAATGGGGACTATGATAATAATAATGGCAGCTCTTTCTATAAGATTTATTTATATAATCTGTTGACATTACCTCCAGTGCTTCTATCTTTGCGCTCATTTAACGTAAGTAATGTTTCTGCATCTGTTTCAACCCTTTTTATTCTCTTTTTAACCATTTCATGCTGTAACATAGAAGATAATAAATGTTTTCTTGTCGAGAACCGACTTACAAATTCCCTTTTTCCTACATGCTACATTCATTTTATCTAGTTGTGATTTATGACCCAAAGACAGAAGACGAGTCAAATGAAAAAGGATGATGGACAGCGAACGTCATGTTCTGTGTCGAGTATCATACATTTGCAGGATGACGCGACCTGACAACTTTGTCGATGACTCGACATTCAAGAATATTCTATTTAAGAAATATTGAATCTGAACGGCATATTTTTAACCGCCCTAGAGCAAAGCCTGATGTATTATACCGGAGCGCCGGTGACATCTACCTGCTCTGAAAAGTGATACATCATGCCATGAGCGAAAGCAATCAATTTTTAGTAGTGATACATAGCTTAATAATTGGGGGGGCTATGCTTCTTGCCGAAGTTCTTGATACATGGTAGGCGCAGGTGTTATTCCACAGTTGCTGTGAAAAAGTAAGAAATCCCTTGCAAATATACCATAATATTCCAACATCAGCAACATTCATTCCGTTTTTTGACACTGGTCTATCACTGATCTTCATTGTTGACCTAAGTCCCGTATATACAGATGTGGCTTTGACGGTTGTGACAATTCACATGAAATGACGCTATTGTTTCAACAATCTTTGCATAAATCAATTGTACAAGAAAAGACAAGTACTTTTGCAATATATCTTATCAGATAAATATACTTCTTTTTCCACATATGAGCCACTTCTTCTCCTCCCTTGCCTCCTAAATTCATAATTTACACTGAAAACGGATAAATCCAACTTGCCCCAAACAAGTGGAACTGCATGTTCACTGAGGAAACAAATTATAGCTGAGTAAAATAAAGAGCCATAGACACATAAAGGCCCATGCTGCTGATTTCTGTTAAGGGTTTATCTCACCCCCAGTGTTGGACTCACAGTTTGTTGGCAGCAGATTCTTCAGGATACTCTCCCAGCGTGTGACAACAGAGCCTCCTTATTCAGGAACAATCAGGAACACTATAAGATAAGCTTAATAGATTAGGAATAAATCATTTGTGTGTCTCTATCTGTGCAGCATCTACAGCAGGCTGCTTCTCTCATACACAGACACAGGTAAAACAGGAAATACAGTCACATGCTCTCCCTGTGTGAGCCTCTGGGAGTTTTTTTCATTTAACTTTATAAACAGCATACAAATCTAGCAACTAAACACTCATAGACAGGAATGGAGTTGTTGCACCTAACATATTCCAACACCCCCACTCAACAACTACTTATCCTGTTAGTCCCATTGCGGTTCTCAAGTCCACAAACTTGGCTTGTGATAATGGCTTTGTCATACCATCAGCTATCATCTTGTCAGACTCACAATAAACAAACTTGAGTACAGCACGTTCCATTAAGTCACGTAAGTGGTGTTGTTTTACATCAATCTGCTTAGTCCTTCACTAATCTCACTGCTGGCAAGTTTAATGCATCCTTGGTTGTCCTCATAGATAACTGTTGGTTGAGCTAATAGCTTGTCAAAATCTTCCAAAAGTTGTTTCAACCAAATTACTTCTTGACTTGCATAAGCAGCAGACATATATTCTGCTTCTGTAGAAGATAATGTGACTGACACTTGTTTTATGCTGGACCAAGAAATTGAATTTTTTCCTAACTTGAACAAGTAACTGTAGGGGGAGCCTGGGCCGTAGTCGTGGCTGACAACGGTTGCTCAATCACGCCCTGGTCTCCTGCCACATACACACAATGTCCCATTTGATCTGTACAATGCGTCCCACTCTCAATTCCATCTGGATCCCTTCTGAGCTGCTGAGGACCTCTCTCTAGTGATTTCAAACAAAGGAAGACAGAGTCCAGTTCCAACTTAACAAAAACGAGTTTATTTGGTTCCATTCTCAGTACGTCCAGTTCAGTCAGTTGCATCACAGGGATCATCACAGAGTACATTCCTTTCTTGTCCTGTGCTTTCCCTCACTTCTTCCAGAATGTTCCAGGGTCATATCGGATCATGCAGTACCACAGCACTCCTTTTGGCCAGCCTAACTATCTTCAGGAGTTCCCCTGTCTGTTTCGCCCCAGACAAAAGGACGTCAGCCAATGAAGTTAGCTGCCACATACTGGAACTGGCCTGCATTCTCATGTCTGTGACCTTCGGGCCTCACGCCCTGCAAGACTGGGCTCAGTGCTTCAACGTTAAGGGGTCACTTGCCCTCTCCGGTCTCTCAGGCCCTACTGACTAAATCCTCCTAGCTTACCCACAGTTGGCCCCTCCTATTTTAGCTATTCCTTATCCTATATATGCTAATGTATCCCCTTCTAGTGGCCTAACTTTAATACTGCACTTTCCCTATATACTATATACATGCAACAGTAATTAGATAAATAACATTATATATATAGCAGCATTAGTTACTTTACAACATATGAATACAGCAACATTTAGCCGGGACCAGGGTGGGGATCTTTAACAGTCTTTGCAACCCCTTACATAACCTCTTGTTGATTTACAGTCACTTGAATCACCAGTCCAATCTGCATCCACATAACTTCTGAGAGTGACATCTCATGATGCAGATATCTTAAGATTTAACCTTTGAGTTTCTTTAAGATATTGAAAAATTCTCTTAATTGCATTCCAGTCTCTTTGGCGTGGCTTGCTTACACGTCGGCAGAGAATTCCAACTGTGGCTGTGATATCCGGACGAGTTGTGGTTGCTATGTACAGAAGCCCCCACTGCTTGTCTGTAACTCTCATTGCTGGGTAGCAGATCTCCTTCCAACTTTAAGTAGGACGGATCTATTGGTGTTGACGCACCTTTGGCTTCTGACATTCCAAACTGGTTTAGGATTTCGGAAAATTTATAACTTTGGTTGAGAAGAAAACTCTCATCTTCCTCTCTCTGGATTTGGATTCCCAAATAATATGTCACATTTCCAAGGTCCTTAGTCTCAAAGTACTGGTTGAGAATTTCACCTAGCTTTGCAATTTCTATTTCATCTTGATGAGACATGATTACGTCATCTACATATAGGAGACTATACATCCACTCCTTCGCTACATTTTTCGTATACAAACATGATCAGCTTGAGATCTTTTAAATCCTTCATCCATCAAAACTTTGTTCATTTTCGAGTTCCATTCTCTTGCTGACAGCTGAAGTCCATAGAGAGATTTTTGCATTTTACAAACAAGGTGCTCTTCACCCTTTTTATATATCCCTCGGGTTGGCTCATGTACAACTTTTATTCAATGTCACCATGTAGGAAGGCTGTTTTGATGTCAAAATGTCTCACTATCATCTGTTGAACTGCAGCTACGGACACTAAAGTTCTGAATGTGGTTTGCTTCGTAACTGGAGAAAATGTAGCATCATAATCTTCACCATACTTTTGCGAGTACCGTTTTGCGACCAATCTTGCCTTAAACCGGTGAACTTTACCTTCTGAGTCATATTTGTTTTTGAAGATCCACTTACATCCAATAGCTCTTTTTCCTTGTGGTAGCTCAGAAAGCTCCCATGTCTGGAGTTGGTGAAGGGTCTCCATCTCTTCATTAGCAGCATTTATCCACTTCTGTTTCTCGTGGACAGTTTTTGCATCTCTTGCCATGACTGTTGCTTGGTTCAGGAAGTGTTCTGACCATATAAGAAAGGTGTCTAG
>JARQOD010000005.1:39568375-39589201 GCA_033576555.1 Oophaga sylvatica
CCTTATGGTAAAGATCATCAGAAAAAAATGTCTTTTTTGCTTATCTCTTCTCCCCACTTTCCCATCATTCTGGGGCTACCAGGGCTGCAGGCGCAGAATCCTACGATTAACTGGAGAGCAAGGAATTACACTTTCCGAGAAACAGATGAGTCAAGGAGTTTCAGCTTGCTCTGTTCCTAAAAACCATGTCAGTCCCTGAACTACCAGCTGTATACCAGACTATGACGATTTATGTGACAAGAAGAAACGCTGATCAGCTTCCTCCTCACCGTCCATATGATTGTCCAATTGAATTATTACCCGGAGCCGAGATACCTTTGGTAAGATCTACCCCCTAGCGGGGCCCGAGCTAAAAGCTTTGAAGGATTATATAGACGAAAATTTAGCCAAGGCTTCATACGCCCCTCTTCATCTCCCGCAGGTGCACCCATCTTCTTTGTGAAGAAGAAAGATGGATCTCTGAGACCCTGCATAGACTATAGGGAACTCAATAAGGTTACTATTAGAAACCGTTATCCATTGCCTTTAATCCCTGAGTTGTTGGAAGAGTGCGGCATGCCAAAATTTTCTCTAAACTGGATCTCCGTGGGGCCTATAACTTGGTCCGTATCAGACCTGGGATGAATGGAAGACTGCTTTCAGGTCACGCTATGGACACTTTGAATATCTAGTTATGCCTTTTGGTCTGATACCGCCCCAGCCACTTTCCAACACTTCATGAATGATATCTTCAGGATCTCCTAGATACATTTGTGGTGATTTATCTGGATGATATTCTAATTTTTTCTAACTCCACAGAGGAACATCATGGACATGTGAGAATGGTCTTAGAACGCCTAAGACAAAACCATCTCTACATCAAACTTGAAAAATGTGAATTCCATAGGACCGAAATTCAATTTCTGGGTGTGTACTATCTACGCAAGGGATTAGTATGGATGAAGCAAGACCCAAGCCATCAAGATTGGCCAATTCCTAGAAATGTGAAGGAGGTGCAGCGTTTCATCGGTTTGCCAACTTCTATAGACGTTTCATTAAGAATTTTTCTGAGGTAGTGTCACCTATCACCCAACTTACCCGAAACAGTCTAGTTCTCCTGGACCCCGCAAGCTCAGGAAGCATTTTCCTGTTTAAAGGATAAATTTACCACCGCACCTATCTTAGTACATCCCAACCCCGAGCTTGCCTTCATAATAGAGGTGGATGCTTCAGACTGTGCCGTTGGAGCTATACTCTCTCAGAGAACAGTGAGAAGAATGTCTTGCATCCCTGTGCCTTCTTTTCCCAGCAGTTGTCTTCGGCTGAGAGGAACTACGATGTGGGCAATAGAGAATTGTTGGCCATTATTGCCGCCTTCAAGGAATGGAGACACCTTCTTCAGGGTGCTGCACAGCAAATAGTCGTCCTGACAGACCATCGTAACCTTGAATTTATCAGGTCGGCTAAGTGCCTGACTCCTCGCCAGGCTCGCTGGAATCTTTTCCTAAACCAATTTAATTTTGTCATTTCTTATAGACCAGGATCGCGCAATGGAAAGGCTGATGCACTCTCTAGGATTCATTCAGCAGAGACACGTACACTTACTCCTCCTAAGACTATTCTTCCTGACTCTAGATTCCTGGGTGATTCATAATCAAGACCTACTTAAGGACATCAAGGAAGCATACCATGCGGATTCTTTGTTGGCTCAACCCCCAAGGACGTAATCTTGTCTTTAAGAATGGTGTGTGATTCAGGGACAACGTCTGTATATACCTGAAACAGTCAGATTGAGAGTATTGCAACTCATCCACGATTCCAAGATAGCCGGCATAGGGGAATTCTAAAGACACAAGAATTTCTTTCTCGTTTTTTTTGGTGGCCCACTTACAGGAAAGATGTATTAAACTATGTCACTTCATGTGAAGTCTGTGCAAGATGCAAAACACCTCGCTCCTCACCAACTGGTCTGTTGCAACCTCTTCCCACCCCGTCCCGCCCGTGGGATCCATTTCTATGGACTTCATTGTGGAGTTACCAACCTCTCAAGGAAGAACACCATTCTAGTGGTGGTTGACCGTCTAACAAAGGCAGCTCATTTTATCCCTTGTGTCGGCTTACCCACTGCAAAACAGACATCAGACTTGATGATTAAGAATGTGTTTCGCTTACATGGAGTACCGGATGAGGTCATTTCGGATCGAGGGGTGCAATTCACTTCAAGGTTTTGGCAAAATTTCTGTGCAGCATTGGACATTAAAGTAAACCTTTCTTCTGCTTTTCATCCCAGACTAATGGACAGACAGAACGAACCAATCAGACCCTGGAGCAGTATCTCCGCTGTTTTATCTGCCACCTACAGGATGATTGGGTGGATCTACTTCCACTGGCTGAGTTCTCTTATAACAACTCTCAGAGCGCCTCCACTAAGCAGTCTCCTTTTTACTCCAATCTAGGTTATCATCCTAACATTCTTCCTCGATTTCCCATAGATACGCCTTGCCGGCAGTGGCTGAAAGAATCACTTCTTTACAAAAGAATATGGATCTTCTAAAGGAAAATCTAGAATTGGCTCAGGAAAGGTACAAGAAAGCAGCAGATAAATTTCGTAAACCTGCACCAGCTTTCAAGGTAGGAGATTTGGTCTGGCTGTCAACCAGAAATCTTAAATTAAAGATTCCATCGTCTAAATTGGGACATAAGTACATTGGACCTTATAAGATCAATAAGATTATAAGTGCTGTTGCTTGTCGTCTTCAACTGCCCAGAACTATGAGAATCCACCCTGTCTTTCATGTATCTCTACTAAAGGCTGCAACACCCAATACGTTTCCTGGACGTTCTTCTCCTTGCCCTGACCCAGTGCTGGTCGATGGTCAGGAAGAATTTATGGTGGAAAGGATTCTAGATTCCAGGTTGTACAGAAATCAGTTGCAATATTTGATTAAATGGCAAGGCTACCCAGTGGAGGACAACTCATGGAACCACAAGTATTCAAGCAGCTGACAGCACTCGGGAGTTAGCACGGATGCACGTTCAGGCGTTCAAGGATCCAAATGAACAACAGTCCAACGAAAAAATAGGAACAGCATCCAATCCAGGTGAAGTATAACAAGTCTTTATTCAGCCACCATAAAATACGACGTTTCGGCCATTTTCAGGCCTTTATCAAGTATACAAAAACAGGCAAAATGGTGTCCTTAAATGGTGTGGAGGAGCCAATCACCATCCAGGAACCGCCCATAATACAAATAGACATATATACAGAATATACAACGATAATCAATTTAAAACAGTGATCAGAGCTCAGAATAGTGACATCATAGAAAAATACAGCAGTGTTATAATTGTGCATATAACATGCCATAGATTACTCCATATAAACAATATCACCATTTAGTCTGCCAATCGATGATCTGTTACTGCACACTCCCATTCTGGTGCTGCACCAATCATGTACTCACTAGCAGCAGCGTCCTCCATATCCAATCAGTGTCAGTTCAGCAGCGCTTAGTCAGAGCACTTATCCAATAGCCCACAGGATAACAAATCGGGAGGCACACCTAACTCACTCCCCACTGTGTGGTAAACAAAGGCACATGTTCAGAAGTCATCATAGCAAACGCCCAGTGGATCATGTGAACACCAGCGTCATCAGACACCCAGTCACATGACCGCAAGCATCATCCGAGGTCTAATCACATGATAGTCCCATCATAAGCCTCTATTCTAAGCTGAAAACACTAAAATAGCGCGCGATCACCGGCATCATCCAACACCTGAAAAAAGAACACGCATGCACAATAAACTCTATCATTATTTATATTACTCCAGCTATGTCATCAGGAAACCTGCAGGTCACATGATCGTCAGTATTGGCATAATGTAAGCAAGAGACCGCACATGCGGATCTATATAGAATGGAAGATTAACAATATAGCAGACGCCTAAAGAAATATATATAATATCTACAAAATAAATGATGTCATCAGGAACCATTAAGTCACCACTCCGATCACTCCAGATAATAATCCTACGAAAACAACAAACATAAGTAAAATATATATCTAAAAACAAACACAGAATATAGATGCAAAAATTACCTAGCACAAATATGCAAATTATATTCGATATTCAACCCCTTTGGTTGCAATGTCTCCAAAACGGAGATCCACCGGAGTTCTTTCTGTTTAAGCAACTTAGTCCTGTCACCACCTCTCCTGAGGGTGGAACCCCGTCAATAACTCTAAATCTCAGCTGACTGACCAAGTGTCCACATTCTACAAATGCTTATATACCGCAGTTCCATCATCTTCGTCCTGATAGTACTTTTGTGTTTACTTATCCTAGCCTTAACTTCCATCGTTGTCTCGCCTATATACATGAGTCCACACGGACACACGAGCATATAGATTACAAAGCTAGATGTACAAGAGTACCGTTCCTGGATCGGAAGCGTTGACCCGTGCGTGAGTGGCCAAAACTGTCACCCTTGATCATATTGCCACAGCATGCACAATTCAAACATGGAAAATTTCCATTTTTTGGAGGGCCCAAAGTTAACTGTCTGGATATTTTGGAGGATCCAATGTCAGATTTGACCAACTTATCTTTCAAATTACGCCCTCGCCTATAAGAAAGCAATGGCTTGTGCGCAAATTCAGCTACTTCCGGTAAACCTCTATGTAATAGACCCCAATGCTTATTCAAGATATTCCCTATTTTACCACTAACAGGGCAATAGGTAGAAACAAAAGGGACTCTTTTAGGGGAAATCTTAATACGTTTGTTTCTCACATCTTCCAATGTTGTCTTCAAGGCTTACATTGAATGTGACCTTTTTGCCTTTTTTAGAAGGCTAAGATTAGCAGTATATTTCAATGAGAGTGATGACACACCTATTGCTGCAATTAGTGATGCCCCTAGGGTTTTGCTTTACATGATTTTGGTCTTTATAACAAAAGTAACTTTCAACCTTCTGTTAAAAATAATTTTGTGGAATCATATATCCAATTGGTTGAAAGGGACATGGCTAGATTGAAACGTGAGGGTGTAGGTCCATTCAAAAGAGGGAATTTAACACACAGTGAGAGACAGGTGTTGGATAGGCTCTCAGGTAACAAAGCTATCACCATCAGGGCAGCCGACAAAGGCGGGCCCTGGTGGTGATGGATACCCATAAATATAGGGCTGAGATTTGTGGTCAATTGTTGGACACGGCAGTTTATGCTAAGTTGTCTAAAGATCCCACACCTTGTTTTCAAAGTGAATTGAGAATAATGATCAATGAGGCATTATCTAATGGTTTGATAGACCAAAAACTCTCTGATTTTCTTTTGGTGGAGTTTCCAGTGACACCTATTCTGTACACCCTGCCTAAAATCCATAAAAATCTGATGGATCCCCCTGGACGCCCAATTGTGTCTGGGCGGGGCTCTCTATGTGGTAAGGTATCCATTTTTCTAGATAAAGTGTTACGTCATTTTGCTATTGAGGCCAAATCTTATATCATGGATACTAACCATTTTCTGAGTAAGATTGAGGGTCTGGACATCACAGAGGATACTATTCTCGTTTCGTTTGATGTTGTATCATTGTACACCTCCATTAAACATGAACGTGGTTTGGAGGCTGTTGTGTGGCGCTGGCGGGCTCTGACATGGCCCCAGGTGGTACACAGCTGGTCCTGGCACTGTTGGAGTTTGTCCTCAAGAAGAATTTTTTTTCTTTTTGGGGATGAGTTTTTTCCTGCAGTTGCGTGGTACCGCCATGGGGTCCAATGTGCGCCCACTTATGCAAACATCTACATGGCGGTACTCGAGGACCAGCATGTGTACAATTCCATCCACTGGCGCCATGTCAGAGCCTGGTGGCGCTACATTGATGATATCTTTTGTGTTTGGGAGGGGAACATGAATGATCTGGTATCTTTCCATAGTCATCTTAACATGATATTTCCCGAGCTGAAGTTTACAATGACACACTCCTTTGACCAGATTCAATTTTGGATACTTTAGTGTACAAGCACAGTGGATTGTTATGCACTGATTTGTTTATAAAGGACACAGACAGGAATAGTCTCCTGGTTTTTGATAGTAATCATCCAAGAAAAATGATAGAGTCTCTGCCTTGGAGTCAGATGCTGAGAGTACGTAGGATAGTAAAGGACGAGACTGTATTGGACAGGAGGCTTGATCAGATGTGTGAGAAGTTCATCAGAAGGGGGTATCCTGAGAAGGATCTTAGAAAATTCAAGGAGAAAGCCTTGAAGACAACATTGGAAGATGTGAGAAACAAACGTATTAAGATTTCCCCTAAAAGAGTCCCTTTTGTTTCTACCTATTGCCCTGTTAGTGGTAAAATAGGGAATATCTTGAATAAGCATTGGGTCTATTACATAGAGGTTTACCGGAAGTAGCTGAATTTGCGCACAAGCCATTGCTTTCTTATAGGCGAGGGCGTAATTTGAAAGATAAGTTGGTCAAATCTGACATTGGATCCTCCAAAATATCCAGACAGTTAACTTTGGGCCCTCCAAAAAATGGAAATTTTCCATGTTTGAATTGTGCATGCTGTGGCAATATGATCAAGGGTGACAGTTTTGGCCACTCACGCACGGGTCAACGCTTTCGGATCCAGGAACGGTACTCTTGTACATCTAGCTTTGTAATCTATATGCTCGTGTGTCCGTGTGGACTCATGTATATAGGCGAGACAACGATGGAAGTTAAGGCTAGGATAAGTAAACACAAAAGTACTATCAGGACGAAGATGATGGAACTGCCGGTATCTAAGCACTTTGTAGAATGTGGACACTTGGTCAGTCAGCTGAGATTTAGAGTTATTGACGGGTTCCACCTCTCAGGAGAGGTGGTGACAGGACTAAGTTGCTTAAACAGAAAGAACTCCGGTGGATCTCCGTTTTGGAGACATTGCAACCAAAGGGGTTGAATATCGAATATAATTTGCATATTTGTGCTAGGTAATTTTTGCATCTATATTCTGTGTTTGTTTTTAGATATATATTTTACTTATGTTTGTTGTTTTCGTAGGATTATTATCTGGAGTGATCGGAGTGGTGACTTAATGGTTCCTGATGACATCATTTATTTTGTAGATATTATATATATTCTTTAGGTGTCTGCTATATTGTTAATCTTCCATTCTATATAGATCCGCATGTGCGGTCTCTTGCTTACATTATGCCAATACTGACGGTCATGTGACCTGCAGGTTTCCTGATGACATAGCTGGAGTAATATAAATAATGATAGAGTTTATTGTGCATGCGTGTTCTTTTTTCAGGTGTCGGATGATGCCGGTGATCGCGCGCTATTTTAGTGTTTTCAGCTTAGAATAGAGGCTTATGATGGGACTATCATGTGATTAGACCTCGGATGATGCTTGCGGTCATGTGACTGGGTGTCTGATGACGCTGGTGTTCACATGATCCACTGGCGTTTGCTATGATGACTTCTGAACATGTGCCTTTGTTTACCACACAGTGGGGAGTGAGTTAGGTGTGCCTCCCGATTTGTTATCCTGTGGGCTATTGGATAAGTGCTCTGACTAAGCGCTGCTGAACTGACACTGATTGGATATGGAGGACGCTGCTGCTAGTGAGTACATGATTGGTGCAGCACCAGAATGGGAGTGTGCAGTAACAGATCATCGATTGGCAGACTAAATGGTGATATTGTTTATATGGAGTAATCTATGGCATATTATATGCACAATTATAACACTGCTGTATTTTTCTATGATGTCACTATTCTGAGCTCTGATCACTGTTTTAAATTGATTATCGTTGTATATTCTGTATATATGTCTATTTGTATTATGGGCGGTTCCTGGATGGTGATTGGCTCCTCCACACCATTTAAGGACACCATTTTGCCTGTTTTTGTATACTTGATAAAGGCCTGAAAATGGCCGAAACGTCGTATTTTATGGTGGCTGAATAAAGACTTGTTATACTTCACCTGGATTGGATGCTGTTCCTATTTTTTCGTTGAACTCATGGGAACCAGTCAATAATGTAAATGCTCCTCGCCTGCTCCGCCAGTTTCATCAGAGGTACCCTGACAAGCCTGGTCTGAGGTCATCCGGAGGTTGTCCCTAAGGGGGGAGTAATGTAAGGTTCTTTGTCTCTGTTGACATGTTCCTTGAAACTCAGTTTTCCGTCGGCCATTTTGCTTTCTGTAGCTCTTGCCCTCAGTTAATATGGAGTTTCCAGTTTTCATGTTCCCGCCCTGATTCTTCCCTCTTGCTTCTTAAGCAGCCTCAGCTGAACAATCAGTGCTCCTGAATCAAGCCTCAGTCAGTCTGTGACCTGACTCCTGGAAGTCTTGGACTTGTACTCCAGCTATTCCCTACTGAGGAACCTTGGAACACTTTTGGACTCTGGAAACCTGCTGTTTGGTGAATCCATGTTTGCAGAGGAATTACGGTACAGAGAAGAGATCCTGAACCTGCTTTGGAGATTTATTGTAGTGCTTGAAGATACTCTGACCTGCTGTGTCTCCTGTCGCTGTTCCTGCAAACTGTGTGAACTTTTCAGCATGCTTGTATGAAGTAATACAAGTCATTTCATTTCAACCTATGTCTCCTGTGTTTTCCTCGCACCCAAGCACAAGACGCTATAGGAACTGTACACTATACATGACAAAGTTTTTCACACCTGGATTTGGGGATCCTCTGCTATTCTTCCTTGCAGATCCTTTCCAGTTCCAACAGGTTGGATGGTGAACGTTGGTGGACAGCCATTTTCAGGTCTGTTGGGATTGTATTGAGCAGGTGATAAGCAGTGCCTGTTTTTCTCCACACATACCACTTAGAATTATCACCAAAAAGTTCTATCTTCATCAGACCAGAGAATCTTATTCTCATAGTCTGGGAGTCCTTCACGTGTTTTTTAGCAAACTCTATGCGGGCTTTCATATATCTCGGATGTGTTTTTCTGATTTTCACTGATATATTTTTTATCACATTTTGTGATTTATTTATATGCTTTTTATTGTTACACTTATAATTTTTGTATATTAATTTGGTGCACCTATATATATATATATATATATATATATATATATATATGTATTTCTTTAGTTGCACTTAAATTATTATTCAATAGTTATCATACGTGTATATTTTTTTATTTTTTCACCAACTTTTGGTATATATGCACAATTTTCTTTAGCACTTGAGGAGGTTATTATTCAAATAAATTAATTAAATATCAATCATTTTGGACACATGAATCCCCACACACACTAATTGTAACAATAATTTTATATATATATTGTATATGTTCAATTTTATTTTTTATTTTTTGTCTTCAATAAAGCTTTATATTTTATTAAATTTGGTTGTGTTCATCCATTTTTTATAATAAAATACTGGTATTAATTTTAATAATTTTTAAAAAAAGAATTTTTTATGAGTATCAAATTGTTTTGGGATTATACATTTGTTTATTGATATTCATTAAAATATTGAATAGTGTCATTTCTGGTATTTTTTTTCTGTATAGGATTTTGTTTTGTTTTTTTCATATATCTCGCACTGAGGAGAGGTTTCCATCGGGCCACTCTGCCACAAAGGCCTGACTGGTGGAGGCTGGCTGCAGTGATAGTCAACTTTGCAGAACTTTCTATCATCTCCCTACTGCATCTGTGGAGCTCAGCCGCAGTGATCTTGGGGTTCTTCTTTATCTCTCTCACCAAGGCTCTTCTCCCACGATTGCTCAGTTTGGCTGGACGGCCAGGTCTAGGAAGATTTCTGGTGGTCCCAAACTTCTTCCATTTAAGCATTATGGAGGCCATTGTGCTCTTAGGAGCCTTGAGTACTGCAGAAATTCTTTAGTAACCTTGGCCAGATCTGTGCCTTGCCACAATTCTGCCTCTGAGCTCCTTGGCCAGTTCCTTCGACCTCATGATTCTCATTTGGTCTGACATGCACTGTGAGCTGTGAGGTCTTATATAGACAGGTGTGTGCCTTTACAAATCAAGTCCTATCAGTTTAATTAAACACTGCTGGACTCCAATGAAGGAGTAGAACCATCTCAAGGAGGATCACAAGGAAATGGACATCATGTGACTTAAATATGAGTGTCTGAGCAAATGGTCTGAATACTTACGACCAGGTGATATTTCAGTTTTTCTTTTTTAATAAATTTGCAAAAATTTCTACATTTCTGTTTATTTTTCAGTCAAGATGGGGTACAGAGTGTACATTAATAAGAGAAAAATGAACTTTTTTTAATTTACCAAATGGCTGCAATGAAACAAAGAGTGAAAAATTTAAAGGGGTCTGAATACTTTCCGTACCCACTGTATATACCTGCCAAGCTTGCATTTCATCCAATACCAAAGACTAGTGCCACATATAGTGGGTGTCTGCAGGGGGGGACTTCCGCTGTAGTGTACGTCACATCCGGCATCTCGGCATCCTGCATCCACGTCCTTTGGTCCAGGATCAGTCGCATAAATATTATTATTATTATTATATACAGTATATCAGGGGACACCTGGTTCATTATAGCAAATTCAACTTTACTGGACAGCTCAGATACATCAGTCTTTATCATGCAGTTTTGGGTGCTGCACCCTCCAGCTTCAGTTTCATCAATACAGCACATTTCAAGCCTTTGCTCACATTCAGCTTGGACTATCCCTAAGCTTGATCCTCCTGTCAGCCCCAGTAATTTCCCGTGTGGCCCCACAGTACTCCGCTACATTTCCCTCATGCTTCCTCTGTATATAAGGGATTAAGGCACACTCCTGAGTGCCTGGTTCAGGCGTTGGCCCCAAACATTACAGGAATGTCCGCAGGAAATTTGGTACAACCTCATGCTGTCAGAACACTATGTGCTCCACGTGCCTCCAGCCACTGCTACCTGAACTCAAACTTGAAGCAAACCTCACACACTAAGGTGAAATTTCTGCGGCAGTCTCTCACCTCCCTGCATATTATAGGCATGCCTATTCCCACCAGAAACTAGCGTTTTGCAAGCATAATTAGCTTGCAGAATGCTAGCATTTTCCAAGCGATCTGTAGCATCACTTGGAAAACTGATTGACAGGTTGGTCACACTAGTCACATAGTGTTTGACACGTGTGACCAACTTTTTACTATTGATGCTGCCTATGCCGCATCAATAGTAAAAAGATCTAATATTAAAAAAAATAATAAATCATGATATTCTCACCTTCCGGCGGCCCCCACATCCTTCCTGGTCCTCGCGATGCTCCCGGCAACTTCCGTTCCCAGTGATGCCTGGCGACAATGACCCCAGATGACGTAGCATCACGCGAGACCGCTACGTCATCTGGGGTGATTCTCGCAATGCATTACTGGGAACAGGATTAGCCGGGAGCGTCGCTGAGAGGCGGGAAAGCTGCGGGGGCCGCCGAAAGGTGAGAATATCTCTATTTATTATTTTAATTATTGTTTTGACAGGGATATGGTACCCAGGGCCTGGAGGAGAGTCTCCTCTCCTCCAGACCCGGGTACCATCCGCACATGAACCACTCACTTTGCGCATGGTGGGCATAGCCACATGCGGAAAGTAAGCGGTTCAATGCATTCCTATGGCGGCGGAATCGCCGCGATTCCGGAAAAAGAATTAACATGCTGCGCTTTTTTCCGCGATATGTTTTTTTGTGTGGAAAAAAGCGCAGCATGTGCACAAAAATTGCGGAATGCATTTGAACAATAGGATGCTTCATGCATGCTTTTTTCAAAACGCTAAAAAAAACGCAAAAAATCCTGAACGTGTGCACATAGCCTTACTCAGATTTTCTCTAACTGACTCAACCAGGAAGTAGTTCCCTTTTTTTTACTTGCCCTAGACCCCTCCCAATCTAGGCTAGACCAAACATTAACCATATCTTTACTCTGTCTGCCCAGCAGTCTGTTGCTGGGCAACTTAACCTTTCACCTACATTCTAACATCACTACCTAACTACAGTCACTCTCTTCTAACAGTCTGTGCTAAGCATATTACACTTACAATGCTCTTAAACGGTAGCCTATTTGTTCCATACTGTCCCTACCCCTGATCTGAGTGTACCAGGTTACCTTAGGCATTAGCAATACAGTACCACAGAGCATCATCAGTACTTATAACACTATGCATTTTACACATTTCACATCGTACAATAAAATGCACTAAAACCCAAGTCAATATTCACACTATAAGTATTGTCTTCAGGGAAAAGTCCCTGACTTTTCAGACTTCAGTCCCTGTCACACCCATACAAGGGTTCACACAGTCTATAGTAAAGGGGTGTGCAAGGTTTTCTTCTATGGTATGTATCAGAGGCATACATACCATTGGTGCAATCTGTGCACCCAGAAAGTAAGAGGACCAGTACCACCTTCAAAGCAGGAGGAATGGTACATTATGATGAGCTATTAGTTGCAAAGGGCCCATATACTGTTCTTGTAGAGAGGCCCTCTTCTGTCTGTGTTCACCCCTGGTAGGTATAGATCCACATCCTTCCGATGACAACTCAAATTCTTTCTCTGCTACATCTGATATCACAAAAGTGTAAAGCAGATGGTGGTAAACTGTTGTTACCGGATTTCTTTAAAAAAAAAACTTTTTAAAAGATCACACGAATGTACCCCCTTTTCATAACTTCATCCCCAGCAGGACAAGACGCTGACATTGTGTGTGATGTCCACGTGTCCTGCAAGAATGTCACGTTCTCCTGAAGAAAAATGTGAGGGTCACACAGATTGTCCCCTTACCCCCCTCCCCACACTACGCTATTGCCAAGAGGCACAACATCTGCCTACTCGGCTCCAAAGCTTTGTGCACATGTGTTATGCCCGGACATGTTTACCACAAGAGTCCTTATTCTTGGATGATTCCATTTTGATGTAAATATCTCCGGAGGCACTAATTGCACAAAGCCCATAAAGATAGAAGGAGGGCATGGAAATTCTTTATCCTTCCATAAGAGACCCCGAAAAAAATGGACTTGGGCCACATCAAGCGCGAGCAAATCGGCAACACCGCTATTCGTACTGATATGAGGGACATGTATTGGTCACATGGAGGGATGAAGTGTTGGAATATGTCTCTAAGGTGTCATAGTCAGCAAAAAACGCTTACCGTCAGTGAATGGAAACATTTCGATTCTGTCCTGATTACGTCAGGTCGTTTATGAAAGTTTCATCAAACATTGAAAATGGTGAGAAATTAGAGAGAGATTATAGAAGAGAATTATAGAACTCTATAGAGAGTAATTAACAAATTTTTCAGGTTTCAAGTTCTTCTTTTCCTGGTGCGGACAGTTTCTAGTTTTGCATTTTTGCACTTTATTTTTTTTTTCTCCCCTTTTTCAAAAAAGCCATAACTTTTTTTTATTTTTTCATCAATATGAGGCTGGGTGTTTGTGAGACAAGTTGTTAGTTTTAAACTACATTATTCATTTTGCAATATAATTTATTGAAAAACAGGAAAAAAAATTACCAGTACTGTGAAATGATTGAAAAAATACAATTCCTTCATTGTTCTTTGGTTTTCTTATTACGGCTTTTAGTGCTCGGTAAAAATGGCCTGACAACATGATTCTCCAGGTGATAAGGCCATAGGAAACTCGTATCTTTTTATTATATTTTACTGGTTAAAAAAATATAAACGCTGCAAAAAAATTTTGGTTTGAGTTGCCATTTCTTGAGGCCCATAACATTTTTATTTTTCCACCGACTGAGCTGCGCAAGGATTGTTACTTGCATGGCATTTGCTTGCAGATGTTTTTGTTTATACCATTTCGGGGTACATGCAAATTTTTATGGCTTTTTAGTGCATCTTGGGGGGGGACGGGGCTTAAAAAAAACGGCAATTCTGGATCTTCTATTTTTTTTTTGTTTGTTTTAGGTTTACTCTTCAGGTTAATACATTTTATATTTGATATATCTGACTTTTCTGTATGAGTTGATACCAAACATTTTAGCTGCTTAATTTCCTTCGCTTGAACTTGGGAAAAGTGGGCGTGAGACACACTCTTATGTTTTTTTGTTTTAATATTTTTATAAACTTTTAGTCTTACTTTTACACTTTTTGCTTAGTTTCTCTACCTAGGGCATTTGAACTTGTAAAAGTTTGATCGCTTGTTCTACATGCCGCAATATTATAGTAAACCAGCAAGATCACAATCTCCTATGAAGCTCAGGCTGGGCATCATAGGAGCTCAAAAATGACAGCCATAGGGCCCTTGAGCATGTCCCCAGCTGCAATAGCAGCTCATTGGCACTAAGCAATCCTGGCCATCATGCCACCATGATCATGTCATGTAAATGCCGTTGTCAGTGATTGACAGTCGCATTCAAGGGTTTAAACAGCAGTGATTGGAGCTAGCTCCGGTCGTTGCGTTTATAGGCAGATGCTGTCTGTATAACACAGCTGGCTCCTGGCTAATTCCATACACTCGATAAGCTTGATGGTTACAGATTTTATAGGAGCATGCATGCTTAGTGGTAGCTGTATAAACTGGGTGTCACTGTTACTTGAACGTTCCACAATGAGAACAAACTGTAAAGACACACTGGCAGTGTGTCCTTAGGTGCGCAAAACCAAAGGGGGTGCTGCCGAGGATTGTGGACTGGCCAGGAGACGTGCAGGCACTGCTACGTGCAGTGACCTCCAGAGCAGGACCTGGCGGGCAGGTGACTGCCGGGGAGTGACTGAGGGCGGAGCCAACTCACGAGAACGGGAGGGAGCCAGCTGTTCACGATGTGCTGGGGACGTAGTCAGGAAAGCCGAAGTCAGAAGCCAGAGAGCGGAGTCAATGCCGTAGGACGAGACAGGAGAATAGTTAGAGACGAGCTGAGGTCAGAAGCCACACGGGGACTCAGGATCCAGGGAGTAGACAAAGGAGAAGTCAGGGGCGAAGCCGAGGGTCAAACCAGAGAGTAATGTCTCGACCACGCACCACAATTGTGGGTTTCCAGGGCAATGGGGTACTCAGAGCCGAGCCTGTAGAAGTCTATGGGATTGTCACAGGTAGCGGTGGCTCGGTCTGTGGCCCTGGCGGTCTGGCGTATGTTGGGGGAATATTTACAGGGGATAGATATATTTACAGTTCGTGACGCCACCTGTAGTTCTCTGGTAATTTGTACCAGCGCTGCTGTAGATCTCTGAGGGGATGGTGAGGCAGCTAGATGACGGGTCCCCTACAGGTGGGACTCTTCCCTCAGGTCGATGGTTAAGGCAGGGTTGTGCAGGCATGCAAGTAAATAACACAGTCTCACACATCAGCGTCTTTCCATACCTTTACTTGCAAGATGGTAAGGCAGGTCCCAGGGAGGCTGATGGGGTTGATGGAGGATGAGCTTTGAGGCAACGGCTAAGCAAGTTAGGGGCCTCCTTTACTGTCCAATGATGATGAGTCCAACCAGCTTGAAGCGTAGTTCCCTCTATAATTCCAGCTATTCCAAAGCTGTACGGCCCGGTCAGTTTTGTGGTTGGAGCCTTCCTGTGAGAGAGCTGAATTCCTATCTTGTCGTGCACTGACTCAAGGTCCTCACTCCCCCTGACCCCAGTTACGTACTGACTATTCAGGGCTGCTTGCCACGACCTAAGGTCCGGTAAGTCTCTGGTTTTCTTACCACTATGCTTGAAGCTATAGTGATCCTTCGGTCCCCAGTGACCGGTAGCAATGTGCAGGACTTCTCCAAGCCAAAAGCACTTTTAAATATTCCTTCCACTTTGCCCTTCGATTTGCTCGACTCTTAATAGATATCTCAGTCTGTCTTCCAGTGGGCACAGCTCTGACTAGGCTGAGGTGAACTAGGCCACCTGTACTAGCCTCCACTTTCTGAACTGCTAACAGGCTCAGACTGGACACGTCTACTCTGTCCAAGGACAGGAAACTGACTGACTAAATCACTCCCCTCCACACCCCTGCTGGGTGTGTCCGAAGTGTACGTGATGTTATGAAGAGCCCTTAACTGTTACCTCTCCACTCATCCTCCTGGTATTGTGTACCAGGGCTACACATTCGCCCATGGTAAACGACAGCACTCCCGGGCTGTAAAATATAAAGAGACAATTTTGTTTAGGCATTAAACATCAACATTAAACACTAATTCTTCCCATCCGGGAGGTAAGAATGTCTTGAACGTTGCAAACAATAACATTATAGAAAAATACAAATATTAAATAACATTTTCATATAAATAGACAATATGCTTGTGAAGGACCCGCACCAAACCTTCAACGTGGGTCCTGGTGGGCTGCAGGACATCCGGATGCAGACCTCACTCAGTGCCTCACCACACGGGTTTTATGTTCAGAGGTAAGTCAAGGCTTCGTGTGAAATCATTAAAAGGCACCTTAGTGCAACTATTTACAGGATACAGTTTTTGGGCTGGCTCAGTCCTCAGCCTCTGAGTCCATTATAAGACATAATAGGAAAAAACATATATATATAGACTTTTTACAATATTCACATCAATTCGTTATAATCACTGCTGATATCTAATGGGTAACTTCCCTTTTGTGATTCGCTCTGATCTACGTGGTGTAGCTTCAGGTATATCAAGTTGCGATCTGTCTGCACTGCGTAACGGCAAACTATAGAACTGCCTCAATCTTTCTATGGATCTGGCAAGCGTACTGATGGCTGGGCGGTGTGAGTCAGCTTCACCAGGGGATCCCATAGTATGGGGCGCTGCTTCAGATGATCCTTCTTGAGGTTCCACAGGTTGAGGTGTTGCTGGAATGGGTAACTCCTGAGCGGGCTCCACTGGCACCACAGGCACAACTGGAGGTAGAACTTCCTCTTGTGGCTGATAAAACTGCAACACTGGAATTATCACAGCATCTCCCAGTCTAGGCCAATCCGCAGGAAAATCTCCCAGATCCGTGTGTATGACCTCTTCTTTCCTTTCTTCTTGATTGATGACAGGGTTCTTTTCACAACTCTTTAAGGGTTCTGGACACAATTTCAAATGGTCTCTGGACACAGTGGTTATTGTTCTTCCTCCGTCCTTACTGACGACACAAACTTTTCTGTTGTCATATTTAGAATCTTGTATGACGTAGGGTTCTTGCTCCCACTGGTTATCCAATTTGTGCATCTTCCTTTTTCTTTTTAATACTACCTCTCCAGGCATCAAAGGCTTGGCAGGAGCATTTCTGTTGTAAACATCTTCCTGTTTTCCCCGTGCCTTGTTGAGACTTTCCTCTACACAGATTTGCACTCTTCTGTATTGCTCTTGCCGATTGATGTCCCAGTTTTCAACGGCGTCGTCTGCCTCCGGTTCTACCACTCCAAGTTCTAGATCCATTGGTAGTCTTCCGGGCCTTGCTCTCATAAGATAGGCTGGAGTGCAGTTAGTTGAACTTACAGGTATATGATTATACAAATCAACCAAATCAGGTAGTAAATCCGGCCATCGATTCCTGTCTTCCAACGGTATGGATCTCAACAAGTCAAGGACAATATGGTTCATTTTCTCACAAAGACCGTTGTTTGAGGGTGGTATGGTGTTGTTCTAATTTTCTTGCACCCGTACATGTGACAGAATTCCTTGAAGAAATCAGCTTCGAAAGCAGGTCCCTGATCGGTTAATACTTGCTCCGGATACCCATGCGGTCTGCAGAAGCTTGCTTGAAAGGTTTTCGCTGCCGTCACTGCAGTCTGGTCCTTAACTGGAACAACCACCAGAAATCTGGAGTAATGGTCCACCATGGTCAGGGCGTATGAGTATCCAGATCTACTTGGCGACAATTTGACGTGGTCCAGGGCCACAATCTCCAGGGACGAGTCGTCCGGATAGGTTGCAGGGGCCTTCTGACTACCGTAGTCCTTCCTTCTGAGACCACAGGGTCCACAGTTCCGACACCACCTCTCGATGGAGCTGCGCATCCCTACCCAGTAGAACCGGCATCTCAACAGGTCTCCAGCTTTCTCCAGCCAAAGTGTCCTGCTTGATCGTGGTACGCTTCCAACACCATTTGGACGTCTGCCTTGGGGACCACTATTTGCCAGACCATCTCATGGGTTCTGGATTGACGTATCTCCTGCACAACTTCTCACGGTATAGGAACAACCTGCTTTTCTCGTTCCACAGGAGCTTGGCTGACATAGGTGCATCCTTTTCCAAAGAGGAGCCTTCCTGTCTTAACAACTCCTTGATGCGGCTGACCACTGGATCACTGTCCTGAGTCTCTTTCCAGCTGTGATGGGGTAAAGGATTTAATGTTGCACCATACTGCTTTCTGTTGACTCGATGCTCGTGGACTACCCCATTTCGATGGAACGCAGGTAGCTCAATTTCTTCCAGGTCGTCCGATTCTTCTTCCGTGTCAGAGTCATGCGGCCTTCGGGACAACGCGTCAGCATTAGCATTCTTTCGACCTGCCCGGTACTTGATAGTAAACTGGTAATTGGACAACCGAGCCATCCATCGCTGCTCCATGGCACCCAGCTTGGCGGTTTCCAGGTGCGTTAAGGGGTTGTTATCTGTAAACGCAGTGAACTGATTAGAGGCCAGATAATGCTTAAATCTTTCAGTAATGGCCCAGACCAGCGCCAGAAACTCCAGCTTGAAGCTGCTATAATTTTCCGGATTCCTCTCAGTTGGCCTGAGTTTTCTGCTAGCATATGCGATGACTTTTTCTTGGCCATTCTGCTTCTGACTGAGAACTGCTCCCAAACCTTCATTACTGGCGTCGGTGTACAACAGGAACGGTTGGCTGTAATCAGATAGGCCAAGATCTCATCACCTGTAAGGATCTCTTTCATCTTTTGGAATGCTTCAGCCTGTTCTTTACCCCAGTTAAAGGGAGGGTTTCTGCTCTTTAAGGATTGTCCTACCAGGAGGTCCTGTAAAGGAGCTGCCTTCTTCGTGTAATCTTTCACGAACCTTCTGTAGTAACCCGTTAGTCCCAGGAACTGTCGCACTTCCTTAAGGTTTTTCGGCTCCGGCCACTTCTGGATGGCGGTGACTTTCTCTGGGTCCGGCGCTACTCCTTCCGAACTGACGATGTGCCCCAAGTATTGTACCTTCTGTTTGAGTAGATGGCATTTTGAGGGTTTCAACTTCATCCCGTACCTGGACAGGGACTCAAACACTTCTGCCAGGTGCTTCAGATGGTCCTCATATGTCTTGGAATACACGATAACGTCGTCTAGGTATAGCAGCACGGTTTCAAAATTGAGATGTCCCAGACAGTTTTCCATCACTCTCTGAAATGTTCCTGGGGCACTGCTGAGCCCAAACGGCATTCTGTCGAACTCACAGAGCCCCATTGGGTGGTGAAAGCCGTTTTCCTCACGATCCTCCTCAGCCACAGCCACTTGCCAGTAACCACTAGTCAGATCAAGGTAGAAAAGTAGTTAGCCGTTTTCAGAGCAGCTAATGATTCCTCTATACGTGGTAACGGGTATGCATCCTTGTGTGTTATGCGGTTCACCTGCCTGTAATCCACACACATTCTCATACTACCATCTTTCTTTTTAACCAGAACTAGAGGGCTGCCCAGGGCTACAACTATCCCTTATCACCCCGGCTTTCTTCATATCATTCAACATTTCTTTAGCCTTCTGATAATGAGCTGGAGGTATGGGCCTATACCGCTCTTTGATGGGAGGATGACTGCCTGTAGGGATATGATGTTGTACTCCCTTAATTATCCCAAAATCAAGTGGATTCTTGCTAAACACTTGGGCGTACTCTTGCACCACCCGTAATACCCCTTGCTTCTGGTGAGCGGGAGTGGTGTCCGTCCCAACATGGAGTTGCTGACACCATTCCGCCACCTGAGTTGCTGGGTCATTGTCCTCCGCTATTTGACAGGAGTCTAAGGACTCAGCCGGAGAATAGAATTATTATCAACAGCATGTAGTTTAGCAATAGTTGCATAACGGGTAAATTTACCTCATCATCTCCCCAATTGAGAAGCCGTACCGGTACTCTTCCATTCACCACTTCTACTACTCCTCTAGCAGTCATAAGTGTAGGTCTATGTTCTGAATGGTGGGGTTCTACTACAGCTTGGTAATTCTGTCCTCTCAGACCTATGGCTGCCCTGCACCAAATGATCATTTCACTCATTGGGGGTATCACAATAGGATCCGAGTCAGTGACCCGTACATTACCAATTTCGCCGTCTGTAAGCTTCGCTTGCTGCTGACACACCAGGGCCCGGATCTCTCTTTGGATTACTCCTCTCTGCCTTGGTCGGGCAATCTCAGCGAGCTGTTGGAGCAAGAACACAACTTCTCCCAAACAATTACCGATAATGTTAGTACCCAAAATATATTTAACCCGTTCTCCTCATTTACAGTCTTTACTACCAGAAGCCCCTGGTCTTTCAACTCCTCTCTGCCCACTTTGACATCTACACATTTTGTCCCGAGTACTTCTACAGGAAGACCATTAGAAGCATACACGGTAAAGTCAAGGCTCGGAGGTTTAAGACTGTCCATTGACCAGTACTTGGTATATAGGGCATCAGGTATTAAGGTCACCTGCGACCCAGTGTCTAACAATGCCAGAACAGCAATACCATCTAGAATAATAGACAGGTAGGGTCGCCCGCCCACATACCTGCGGTTCCAGTCTAGGGGCCTGACGGGTATTCTCCTGGGTGTTGGCCCTTGGACCCAGGTTCTGCCCGTTTAAAGGACACTGTGGAGACATATGACCTTTCCGGTTGCATCGGTAACAGATGATCTCTCGACGAGGAGGGTGTTGATCAGAGGTCGCTCCTGGGGTGGCGTTGTCCTCCTCCGGGGGGCGACGTCTTCTTTCTTCTCCGGTGCATCCACGGGACGTCTTCTGGGCAGTCAGCTAACAAGATCTTTCCTTCCTCCTCTTTCCGCAGCT
>JARQOD010000005.1:39589301-39654166 GCA_033576555.1 Oophaga sylvatica
GAGGGACAATAAATTTACCAAAAATAGTGTAATGTGTAATTTTGTATATTCAGGGGGGTTTTTTCCTTCCATCTGATTCTTTCGGGGTTAACTTTGTATGGCCTTTTTTTGGGTTTTTGGGGGGGGGTTTTAGACCTGCTTTGGCCAGGCTTGGTCATTATATTTCCCCTTTTCTCGGTTGAGCGCCCCGGTTCCTTTTTGTACCATTATTTCTCTGTGTGTTTGTGTACCTTTGTAAGGTTGCCCCTTGTTTGCTTCTGTCTCGTGATTTTTTTTTTATTTTTTTACTTCGGTTTCCCCCCGGTTTCCCCCCCTGATTTCCCCTTTTTCCCCCCCCGGTTCCGGGCCCCCCGGGGGGTTTTCTCCTCAGTGTCTCTAACTATTCTCCTGTTCGTCCTACGGATTGACTCCGCTCTCTGGCTTCTCCCCTCGGCTTTCCTGAACCCCCCCGAACTCGTGAACCCCCGGCCCCCCCGTTCTGTGGTTGCCGCCCTCGTCACCCCCCGGCGCCCCCTGCCCCGCCAGGTCCCCTTGGAGGTCATGCACGTACGCCCCTGCCGTCTCCTGGCCAGACCACAATTGGGGCCCCCCTTTGGTTTTGCGCACCTAAGGACACCTGGGGGTGTTTTTTTCGTTTGTTCTCTTTTTTGAACTTTAAAAAGCAACAGTGACACCAGTTTATACACTACCAAAAGCAGCGTGCTCCTATAAATCTGAACCCCAAAAACTTATGAGTGTATGGAAGCCGGACCAGGGGGGTTATCAGAAGCTTTCCCCCTTAAACAAAAACGAGGAGTAGCTCCAATCATGCTTTTAAAACCCCTTTGAATGCGATGAACCCCTGACAACGGCATTTAATGACATGTCATGGTGGCATGAGGGCCCCGGATTGCTTGTGCCAATGAGCTGTATTCAGCTGGGGCATGCTCGGGGGGATGGCGTATTTTTGAGTCCTATGAGCCCCCTGGTTCAAGGAGATTGGATCTTCGGTTTCTATAAAATTGCGGATGTAGAACAACGATAAATTTTACAAGTTAAATCCCCAGGGAGAAACTAAGCAAAAAGGAAAAAATAAGAATAAAAGTTTAAAAAATATTAAAAAAAAAATAAGATTTCTCACGCCCACTTTTATTCAACCCGGGGGGAAATTAAGACTAAAATTTTTGGGGAAATCTAAGAAAAGTCAGATTATCAAATATAAAAGATTTGAAGGTAAACTAAAAAAACAAAAAAAAATAGAAGCCCAGAATTCCCGTTTTTTTTTTAAGCCCCCCCCCCCCCCAAGATGCCCAAAAAGCCAAAAAAAATTTTATGTCCCCCAAATGTATAAAAAAAAACATCTGCAAGCAATGATGCAAGTAAAAAGCTTGCGCGCTCATCGGTGGAAAAAAAAAAAATTTTGGGTCAAGAAAGGCCCTAAACCCCCAAATTTTTTTGCGCGTTTTTTTTTTTTAAACCCCGTAAAATAAATAAAAAGATACGATTTTCCCCACCCCCACACCTGGAGAATCATGTTGTCAGGCCATTTTTACCGGCACAAAAAACCGTAAAAAAAAAACCAAGAACAATAAGGGGAATTTTTTTTTTTAATCATTTCACAGAGGGGAAATTTTTTTTTCCCCTGTTTTTCAATAAATTTTTTGAAAATAAATAATTTTTAAAAAACAAAAATTGTCTACAAAACCCAGCCTCTATGATGAAAAAAAAAAAAAAAAGTTTGGGTTTTTTAAAAAAGGGGAGAAAAAAAAAAAAAGTGCAAAAATGCAAAACTAGAAACTGCCCCAAGGAAAAGAAGAATTTTTAAACCTGAAAAAATTTTTTTAATTTTTCTCTTAGAGTTCTATATTTTTCTATAATCTCTTTTCAATTTCTCACCATTTTCAATGTTTGATGAAATTTCATAAACGATTGATAATTTTGGGAAAAAAGAAAGTTTCCCCTTTACTGACGGTAAGGTTTTTTTTTTGACTGACATTAGAGAATATCCCCAATTTTCCCTCCATGTGACCAAAAATTTCCCTCATATCATACGAATAGCGGGGTTCCGTTTGTCGGCTTGATGGGCCCCCCGTCCTTTTTTTTCGGGGCCATGGAAAAGGTAAAGAATTTCCCCGCCCCCTTCTATCTTTTGGGGGTTTTGGGAATTAGTGCCTCCGGAGATATTTTCAAAATGGAAAAACCCCAAAAAAAGGCTTTGGGTAAACATGTTCGGGTAAAACATGTGCACAAAAAAATTTGGGGCCGAGTGGCAATGTTGTGCCCCTTGGATAGCGTAGTGGGGGAGGGGGGTAAGGGGACAACTGTGGCCCCACATTTTTTCGGAGAAGTGCATTCGCAGGAAGTGGCCCCCACAATGTCGCGTCTTGTCCTGCTGGGGTTAAGTTTTTAAAAGGGGGGCATTGGGATCTTTTAAAAATTTTTTTTTAAAGAAATCCCGGAAAAAAAGTTTACCCATTGCTTTTTACTTTTGTGTTTCAGATGTACAGAGAAAAAAATTTTAGTTGTATCGGAAAGGATGTGGTCTATACCCCCCCGGGGGGAAAACGACAGAAGAGGGCCTTCTACAAAAAAAGTATTGGGCCCCCTTTAACTAATAGCTCATCATAATGTACCATTCTCCTGTTTGAAGGGGTATGGTCCTCTTACTTTCGGGGGCACGGTTGCACCAAGGATGTATGCCTTGATAATACCATAGAAAAAACCTTGCAACCCCTTTATATAGCGTGTGAACCCCTTTTTGGGTGTGACAGGGCTTTTTGTCTGAAAAGTCGGGACTTTCCCCCAAGAAATATTTGTTGAAAAATTATTTTGGGGTTTTTTTGCATTTTATTGTACGATGTGAAATGTGTAAAAACATTTTTTAAAATTCTGAGATGCTCTGGGTTTATTGCTAAGCCTAAGGAACCTGGTTTAAACCCGATCGGGGTGGGACGTAGGAAAAATGGCTATTTAAAAACATGTAGGAATATTTGAAAATGTTAAAAGGGAGTGACTGTAGTTAGGTGTGATGTTAGAATGAGGTGAAGGTTAAAATTGCCCAAAAACTGGGGGCAAAGAGTAAAGATAGGTTAAAATTTTTTGGCTACCCCAATTGGGGGGGGTTGGGAGTAAAAAAAAGGGAACATTTTTGGTTGAGTCTTAGAAAAAATTTGATGGCTATGTGCACCTTTTGGGGGTTTTTTGGTTTTTTTTTTTGGTTTTTTAAAAACATGATAAAACATTTTTTTTAAAAAGTTCCCCAATTTTTTGGACAGCTCGTTTTTTTTCCACAAAAAAAAACTATGGGAAAAAAGGCGCAGTTAATTTTTTTCCCGGGAACGGGCGATTCCGCCCCTTGGAAAAGCATTAAAAGCTTATTTCCGATGTGCTAGCCCCCATGCGAAAGTGAGGGGTTCATGTGGGGTGGTACCCGGGTTGGAGGGGGAGACCTCCCACCCCCGGTAAAATATCCCTGTCAAAAAAATAATTAAATAAAAAAAGAGTTTTTTTCATTTCGGCGGCCCCCGGCTTCCCGCCTCTCACGACCCCCCGGAATCTTTCCCAGTAATGCATTGGAAACCCCAGAGAGTAGCGGTCTCGGGTGTACGTCATTGGGTCATTGCGCCGGATCATGGAACGGAAGTTGGGGGCACGCGAGGCCCGGAAGGATGGGGGCCCCGGGAAAGGTGGGAATATCTGATTTATTATTTTTTTTAATATTAGATCTTTTTCTATTGATGCGGCATAGGCAGCAAAAATAGTAAAAAGTTGGTACAGTGTCAACTCTATGTGATAGTGGCCAAACCCCGTCAATCATTTTCCCCAGTGAGAAGACCTTGGAAATGCTGCATTCTAAGCTAATTATGCTTGCAAACGTTTTTTGGGGGGGAAGGGGCCCCCAATAAAGAGGGAGGTGAGAGACCCCCGCAAAAATTTTTTCACCTTAGTGTGTGAGGTTTGCTTAAGTTGAGTTGGTAGCAGTGGGAGGAGGGGGAGCACATAGGTTTGACAGCATGGGTTGCCCCAAATTTCCTGCGGCTTTGTAATGTTGGGGAAAAGCCTAACCCCGGATCGGAGTGTGCCTTAATCCCTTAAACGGGGGAAATGGGGAAATGTAGGGAGTGTGGGGCCCCGGGAAATTAGGGGCTCAGGAGGAAAAATTTGGGGGGTATCCAAGTGAATGGAAAAGGTTAAAAAATATGCTGATTGATGAAATGAAGCTGGGGGTGCAGCCCCCAAAACGCATGATAAAGATATGTATTGACTGCCAAAAATTTTAAATTTGCAAAAATAACCCCGGTCCCCCCTGATATATGTTATAATAAAATTAATAATAATATTTAGCGACGATCCGGGCCCCAAAGGAGTGGATGGGAGCGGACCCCGGATGTGATACACTACGCGGAACCCCCCCCTGCAGCCCCCTATAGGGGGCCTTTTTGGTTTGGAAAAAAGCAAGCTTGGCGGTATAACAGTGGTTGGAAAGTTTCAACCCCTTTAAATTTTTATCTTTGTTTCTTGCAGCCTTTGGTAAATTAAAAAAAAGTTCTTTTTCTCTTATTAATGTAACTCTGTCCCCCCTCTTGACTGAAAAATAACAGAAATGTAGAAATTTTGCAAATTTATTAAAAAAGAAAACTAAAAAAATACTGGTGTAAGTATTAACCCATTTGCCAGCCACTCATTTTAAGTCAATGATGCCCTTTTTTGTGACCCCCTTGAGGGGTTCTATCCTTCATTGGCCAGATTTTTAAAATAAACTGAAGGACTTGAATTTTTAAAAAGGGCCCCCCCTTTATATAAGACCTAAGTCACAGTGATGTCAGACCAAAAGAATCATGGGTCAAAGGAACTCCAAGGAGCTAGAGGAGAATTGTGGCAAGGCACGATCTGGCCAAAGGGTTTCAAAAAAATTTCTGCATATAAAAACTCCTAAGAGCCCCAAAGGCCCCCATAATGCTTAAAGGGAAAAATTTGGGACCCCCAAAAATTTCCTGCCCCGGGGTCACCAAACTGAGCAAGGGGAGAAGGCCCTTTGGGGAGAGGGGAAAAGAAAACCCCAAAATCATGGGCTAGCCCCACGAGCAGTAGGGAGATGTTAAAATTTTTTGCAAAGTTGACTACACGCGCCTCCCCATCGGCCCTTTGTGCGAGGGCCCCGGGAAACCCCCCCCTCAGTGCGAGATATATAAAAAAAAAAAACAAAATCAAAACAGAAAAAAAAACCGAATACACATTCAAATTTTAATGAATATAAAAAAACAAAGTAAATCCCAAAACAATTTGTATCAAAAAAATTTTTTTTTAAAAAATTAAAATTAATACCAATTTTATTATAAAAAATGGGGTAAAAAACCCCAATTTTAAAAAATTAAAGCTTTTTAAGAAAAAAATAAAAATAAAATTGAACATATCAATAAATATAAAAAAAATTTTTTTAAAATTAGGGTGGGGGGATTCATGTGTCCAAAAAGTTGATTTTAAAATTTAAATTTATTTGAAAAACCCCCCCTCAAGTGTAAAAAAAATTTGGCATATATCCAAATGTTGGTAAAAAAAAAAAAAAAATAAACGTAGATAATATAATTTAATTTTAAGTGAACAAAAAAAAAAAACATATTATATATTTATTATTAAATATAGGTGAAAAATTAAAAAACAAAAATTATAAGTGAACAATAAAAAGCTTTTAAAAAAATCACAAAATGTGAAAAAAATATACTTTAAATCAGAAAAAAAAACACCCCGGTATATAAAAAACCCCATAGAGTTTCTAAAAAAACGTGAAGGCCCGCTTTGAAAATAGTTCTCTGGTTGTTGGTAGAATTTTTGGTGAAATTCTAAGGGTATTGGGGAGAAAAAAGGCATGTTTCACTGCTAAACTCCCAACGACCTGAAATGGCTGTCCCCAACTTCACCCCCACCTTTTGGAACTGGAAAGGATCTGCAAGGAAAATAGCAAGGACCCCCCAACCGGGGGGAAAAACTTTGTCTGTAAGTGTACAGTTCCTATAGGTCTTTTGCTTGGGTGCGGGGAAAACAGGAGACATAGGTTGAAAGAAAGATTGTATTACTTTTTAAAAGCATCTAAAAGTTCACACGTTTCGGAACAGCGAAGGAGACACAGCGGGGGAAGTTTTAAACAACAAAAATTCCAAAGGGTTAAATCTTTCTTTACCGTAATTCCCGAAAAAAGGTTCCCCAAACCAGGTTTCCAGAGTCCAAAAGTTTTTCCCAAAGGGTTTCATGGGAATGTGGGGACAAGTCCAAGGTTCCGGATCGGTCCAGCGACGAGGTTGATTCAGGGCATGATTGTTCAGCTGAGGCTGTTTTAAAAGAAGGGGAAAATGGGGGGGGGAACATGAAAATGGAAACTCATTTTAACGGGGAAAAGAGTGCAGAAAGACAAAAGCAAAATGGCGAGGAAAAAAACTGTTTTAAAGGAAATTTCAAAGGACAAAAACCCCTTACATTACCCCCCCTTAGGAAACCCCGGAGCCTCAGCCCAGGCTTTTCGGGTACCTCTGTGAAAGGCGGAGCGGTGGGAGCTTTACTTTTTTTTGAGGCCCCTGATTCCCTCCATGGGTAGCCTTCCCCTTTTTATAAATTTTGCAGTTTCTGTAAACCCCGGAATCTAGAACCCCTTTCCACCAAAATTTTCCTGCCATCGACCAGCCGGGTCAGGGCAAGGAAAAGAACGTCCGGAAACGTTTGGGTGTTGCCCCCTTTAGTGGGATACATGAAAGACAGGGGGTTTTTCATATTTGGGCAGTTAAGCGAAAGCAACCATTTTAAATTTTTAATGATTTAAAGGCCCAATGTACTTATGCCCAAAATTTAACGAGGAAAATTTTTAAAATTTAAATTTTGGTTTTGAAGAGCCAAATTCTACTTAAAGCTGGTGCGGTTTACAAATTTATCTGCTGCTTTTTGTCCCTTTCCTGACAATTTCTATTTTTTTCCTTTAGAAGTCATATTTTTTAAAAAGAAGTGATTTTCAGCCACCCCCGGAAGGGCTTTTTTTGGGGAAAAAATGAGGGGGTTTGTTAGGATGTTAACCTGTTGGAGTAAAAAGGAGACTTTTTAGGGGGGGCGCTCTAGAGTTGTTATAAAGAATCGCCAGTGGAAGTAATCCACCCAATCATTGTGGGGGGCAATAAACAGGGGATATCCCCCGGGGTCGATTGTTTCGTTTGTCTGTCCTTAGTCTGGGGATGAAAAGCGAAAAAAGGTTTATTTTTAAAGCCCCAAAGCTGCACAGAAATTTTCCCCCAAACTTGAAGTAATTTTTCACCCTCGATCAAATGACCTACCCCGGTATCCCGTAAGCGAAACACTTCTTAATCACAAGTCTGATTTGTTTTGCAGTGGGGGGGGAAAAATGAGTGCCTTTGTTAGGGTCAAACCCACTGAATGGTGTTTTCCCTTGAGGGTTGGAAAACCCCAAAAGAAGTCCATAAAGGATCCCCACGGGGGGGGGGTGGGAAGAGGTTGCAACAGACCTTGGTGAGAGCGAGGTTTTGCATCTTGCACAACTTCACGAATGCATAGTTTATACATTTTTCCCCGTAAGGGGCCCCAAAGAAACGAGAAAGAAATTCTTGTGTCTTTAGAATTCCCCCTTCCCCGGGTATTTGGAAACGTGGTGAGTTGAAAAACCCCTCAAACTCTGTTTAGGTATATACGACGGCCCCCCAACCCCCCACCATTTTAAAGACAAATTACCCCCTTGGGGGTTGACCCCAAAAAAAACCCCCAGGATGCTTCTTTATGTCCTTAAGTAGGTTTGATTATGAAACCCCCAGGAATCTAGGTCGGAAGGAATAGTTTAGGGGATAAGTGGACGGTCCTGCGGAAAGAACCCAAAAGAGGCATCACCTTTCATTGCGGATCTGGCTATAAGAAATGACAAAATTAAATTGGTTTAGAAAAGATTCCCCGGACCCCGGGGAGGATCAGGCACTTCCCCACTAAAATTCAAGGTTACTGGTCTGTCAGGGATTTTTGTGTGCAGCCCCCTGAAGAAGGTGTTTCCTTCCCCTTAAAAGGGGGCAAAAAATAAGGCCAAAAATTCTTATTCCCCATCGTAGTTCCTCTCAGCCGAAGAAAACTGGGGAAAGAAGGCAAGGGATGCAAGACATTTTCACTTTCTTGAGAGAGTTAGCTCCCAAAGGCACTTGAAGCTCCCCCTCTTTAGAAGGCAAGCTGGGGTTGGGATGTAAAAGATGGTGGGTGGTAAATTTACCCCTTTTAAAAAGGAAATTTTTCCTGAGTTGGGGGGGTCAGGAAACTAGATGTTTCCCGGGTAAGTTGGGTGATAGTGACATACCTCAAAAAAATTTTTTTGAACGTCTATAGAAGTTGGAAAAAACCCCATGAAACCTGCCCTCTTCACATTTTAGGAATTGGCAATCCTTATGTTGGGTCTTGTTCCCCTCCATAAATCCTTCGTAATGTACACACCCCAAAATTGAATTTCGGTCCTATGGAATTCCCTTTTTTAAAGTTTGATGTAAGATGGTTTTGCTTAGGCTTTAAGCCCCTTTCAATGCCATGAGTTCTCTGTGGGTTAAAAAAATTGAATTTCACCCCGATAAACCCCCCAAATGTATTAGGATCCTAAAATATATTCATGAAGTTTGGAAAGTGGCTGGGGGGTATAACCAAAAAGGATAACTAGAAAATTAAAGTGTCCAAAGCGTGATAAAAACAGTTTCCCCTTTACCCCCGGGCTGATAGGACCAAGTTATGGCCCCCCCGGGACCCCTTTAGAGAAAATTTTGGGCATCCCCCCTCTCTCAAAAATCAGGGATTAAAGGCAATGGAAAACTTTTAAATAGTAACCTTTTGGGGGTTTCCCCATAGCTTGCAGGGTCTCAGAGTCCATTTTCTTTTTCAAAAAGAAGATGGGTGCCCCTGGGGGGGAAAAAGGGGGGTATGAAGCCCTTTTGGTAAATTTTGTCTATATAATCCTTAAAGTTTTGCCGGCCCCCCTGGGGGTTCTTCCCAAAAGGGGTATCTCGGCTGGGGAAATAATTAATTTTGGACAATAAGGGGCGGTGAGGGGAAGCTGTCAGCTTCTTTTGTAATAAATCGTCATAGTCCTGGTATAATTGGTTTTTCAGGGATGACGGTTTTCCTTTGGAACAGAGAATAAAACCCCCTTGACTACTGTTCCCGGGGAAAGTGTAATTCCTTGCCCCCCCATTTAATGTGGATTTCCCCCTGCAGATGGTACCCCTAAAGAGGGGAAAAGTGGGGAGAAGAGATAAGCAAAAAAGACATTTTTTGATGATTTTTCCCCCAAAGGACTAAAAGGTTTTTTTTCTTGTTCCACGGCCCCAGAAGCGAGAGACCAACCACTTCCCCCATTGTAGGGGGTTTCCCCTTCTTCATGAACGACCCTTTTTTCGACAAAGGGATCCCCTTAAAATTTCCATTGCCGGTTTCGACATAGCAGAGTAGCCCCCCGATGAGTAACCCCAGATTTTTGGAAAAGGAACAATAAATTTTTTTTTTAAAATCAGCGGGGGTGCGAGGAAACTTGAAAAATTGCAGCGTTTTTCCCCTCATCGTCCCCAGAACAACAGAGTTTAAGTGAGAAATCAAGATCTTGCAGCAACTCTCTGGACCCCGAGGCTCGGACATGACAGAGTCCTCTGCAACACTCACAGTGAATGATGCTGCAGTAGTCTTACGAGAACGGCGGGCGTTTATAATGAAGTGCCCCCTACACAGAAAACATGATTTTCCTTTAACGATTTTTTTGGGCATCACTAACCCGTTTTGTAAAGGGCCCCTATGGGTTGGGGTTTTGTTCCCCCTTTGATTCCCCAAAAAGGCTTAGTGAGGGGGGGGTATAAAAGGTTAGTGCGATTTTTTTTGAAATCTCTTGTCTGCGTTTTCAGACGAGCACAAAAAACAATATTAAAAAAGTCCCTAAGCAGGGGGGGGCACGAGCAATTATCTTAATCAGTGGAAAAAAAAATTTCCGAAAAAAAGTTTTTTTTGCGAAGGTCCAAGTGGTATAAAACCCCTCTCCTGAAATCCGGGATTTCGGTACTGAACGTTCCCCTTGGGCAAAGTTAACATGGCTGCTTCCTGTTTCCCCCCATTGGGGTCATCAAACACCTGCCCATGGTGAAATAAAACATCAAGGTGTTAAAATATTCCCCTTCAATCAGGGGTTTGCCCAATCAAAACCTTTTGGTAAGCAAATATTAGTAAGCCCCTTTTGGATCGTTCAGGGGAAATTGTGAAGCATGTGCAGAGAAAAAAAAATTTTATTATTAAAAATCCCCTGAATTTTCCGTTCACCCCAAAACGAAAAGGAGGTAATTTGGGGATCCAGAACTTGGGGGTTTGGGGAGCCTGGGCCTTCCCTAAGCCTCAATCCTGGGGGCAATTCCTGGGAGTCGTCCAAACACTTCAAATTATGTTAGGGGTCCTGTTTTCAAAAAGGGTTTTTTTAAATTGTAATTGAAAGGTTGTATCAGTACCCCCAAATTCCTTTTCGGGCCCCATTTTCCGATCTTTTAAGGAAAAAGGGGGGGAAGGGAAGAGGAAAAAGGGAAAAAAAAAAAAAAAAAACAAAATTTACCTGTGGAACCTCCAATAAAAAAATTTTGGGAATGGCTCACCCCGGAAAAGGGTTTTGAGAGTCACAACCCTGTCATAATAAGGTATTAAACACACTGATATCCACATCACAGGACACGGCTTTCCCCCACCCCAGACACAAAAAAAATTGTCCTGAACTTGTCATGTTGTGTACAGTTCCCCTTTTTCGTTTTGTGCTTGGGGCGAGGAAAACAAGGGAATAGGTTGAAATGAAAAAATTGTTTTTCTTCATAAAGCATGCTGAAAAAATTCACACGTTTGAGGAACAGGCAGGAGACACGAGGCCAGGATTTCAAGCACTAAATAAAAATCCAGCAGGTTCAGGTTCCTTTCTGTCCCCAATTCCTCGCAAAAAGGTTTACCAAACAGAGGTTTTTAATCCAAAAAAGGGTTCCAAAAGGGTTCCCCGTAGGAAGCTGGGTACAAAACCAAGGTTCCAGGGTCAGGCACAGATGATGGGTTATTGGGCCGAGTTCAGGAGGTGCTTAAAGCAAAAAGGGGAAAAATCAGGGGGGGGGGGGAAATGAACAGGAAACCCATATTAATGAGGGCAAGGCTGCAGAAAAGAACAAATGGCCGACAGAAAAAGAGTTTCAAGGAAAAGTAACAGGAAAAAAAACTTACAAATTGTTGGTATTCCCCCAAAAAATCTGGGGTACTAGTCAAAAATTCTTCTCTCAATTGAGCAAAGGGTTAATATTTTTTATAGAGTTGGGAAAAAGGTTTTGGGCAGATTAAAGTTGAAATTTCGCCCCAAATCGATTTGTTGGCCAAACCCCCCCATAGCGTGCTCGCCCTCTCGGCAAAACGAGGAAAAAAGAATTTCCCCCAATGTTTCGGGCCTTTTTTTACCAAGAGCAAGGACGTAACCGTGGGAACGAAGAATGTGCAGCGTCCCCCCCACTTACAGAAGGGCATAGGATGGTTTTTGGGGGGGTCTAGTGTCTATAAAATTAGCGGACCCATTTTATTCTGTCGATATTAAATAGGGAGAGGTTATGACGCTGTTTTCAGTAGGGGAATTAGGCTGGAAAAAGTTTGTGTTTGGTGCAAAATTTGTTACGTTAGTGTGCGTGAAGGGGGGATTTTTTTTTGTGCAGCAGCGCTGGTTATTAGGCTGCTGATAGCTGTTTTGCTGTGTGTACACTGCGTGCAGACTACTTTTTACACAGCACTAATACTTTTTATTCTTTTTTCTGCACAGTTACCGAGCGTTCATTTTTCCCACACCGTATAGAGCTGTACGCTACTCACACACAAACCGTAACGGCTGTTATCACGGACAAATATATGCTGACTATCTGTGTGTGACTCCGGAAATATATACGGTGATTGAAACTTTCCCCTACACCGTATACAGTGTAGGCTTTTGAGACAGTACCGTATATCTGGTCTTTGTATTATGGTCAAATCCATACTGAGAGAGCGCTGTGTGGACTCGGAAATATATACGGAGATTGCAATTTTCCCTACACCGTATAGAGCTATACCATCAGATACAGTACCGTATATTGCTCTTTGTATTATGGTGAAATCCATATGAGAGAGCGTCTGTGTGTGACTCCGGAAATATATACGGAGATTGCAATTTTCCCTATGCCGTATACAGCTGTCCGCTTCTGATACAGTACCTTTTTTCTGCTCTTTGTATTACGGTGAAATCCATACTGAGTGAGCGTCTGTGTGTGACTCCGGAAATATATCGGAGATTTAAATTTTTACCTACATCATATACAGCTGTACGATCCTCATACAGTACCATATATCTGCTGCTATTTTTGGTACATTTTCCCAAAATGAGGAAGTATGGTGGAAGAAGCCGCGGACATGGTCGGGGGGGAGCAGCTGGGAATGATGGTGGTGGTGGTGCATCTGCTGGTAGTTCCAAAAGCACAATAGCACCTAAGGCAGCAGGTGTTGAGCTGCATCATCGTCTGGCTCCAGAAGGCTGGAAGGCTCCCTTTTCTGGGAGTAGGTAAACCGCTTTTAAAGCCGGAGCATCAGGAACAGGTTTTGGATATACATTGCCGAAACAGCCTCCAGCTCTATCGCCTCCTCTTCTGAAGTTTCAAAAACTGCAAGCACTGAGTCGTCAGTGCAGGCTCCTGGTCAGGAACAACACCTTTCCTTGTGTCCTTCACCCCCACCACAAGTGAAGGATGCTGCAGGCTTCACTTCAGATTACTCCTGGAGCTCTTTTCACATACCATGCCTGGGTTATCAAGTGAATCCTGAATTCCCCGTCCAAGATGAATATGACATATAGTGCACTGAAATTTTTTATTTATTTTATTTTAGGCCATTTTTTTTCCTGGTTTTCAGTGCTCTGGGTGAATGTACCAGCAGAATCAGACAGCCACTGCTATCTGATTCTGCTGGTAATTCACCCAGAGCACTGAAAACCAGGCACAAAAAAAAAAAAAAAAATGTCCTAAAATAAAATAAATAAAACATTTTTTTGCAAAAAATGCATGAAGGTAGTAATAATTATAAGGGTATTTAGTAAACATAATTTTGATCAAAAGAATGTGCAAGCCAACCGCCACGTCAAGGCAACCCTTGTGGGACAGTCTACTTAGTATTAAAACCTTTCCACTTGTCAAGTGACGTAAATGTGAACAAGGGCAGAGGGACTGAACCCACCAGTTAAAGCATAGGCCAGACAGGACACTGCTATCTGATTCTGCTGGTACATTCACTCAGAGCACTGCATTGCCCTCGCAGTCTACTGAGCCAGAATCTGACCCTGCTGAAACTCAGTGCCCTTCCCGCATACTCTAATACCTACACGGTGACACAGAGGAAGGTGCAGATGAAATTGAAGAGGAGGTGATGGATGACCCAGTTGTTGACCCGGATTGGCATCCATTGGGGGAAGAGGGTGCCGCTGGCAATAGCTCAGAAGAGGAGGAGGATCCGCAGCAGGCATCGACATCGCAGCTGCTGTTATCTGGCAGGCCCGTAGCAGTCCAAAAGGTGTTAAAAAAACAAAAAGAGTTGCAGGACAGCTTGGCCAGACGGTCACAGTAGACAGCGTGCAAGCCCTGAAAATTTAGCCTATAGTAGGAAGAGTGCAGTGTGGCACTTTTTTGAACAAAATCCTATTGATGAGGCAAAGATTATCTGTAAGAGGAGCAGATGGACCTTTAGCCAAGAGAAAAATCTCTGAAAATTGAATACCAGTTGCATGCTTAGACATTTAAACACCATGCACTTGCAAGCGTGGAAGAAATACAAAACCTCACTGGCTTTGAACGCCTACATTGCCAAAACTGATCTCATTAGAGATGATTGCCCTTCCGTTTGGTTGAAAGCACAGCGTTCCGAGAGCTCATGGCCTACGCTGTCCCACCTATGACCTACCCAGTCTGCACTTCTTTCTAGAAAAGCCATCCCTGCCCTCACTGCATGTAAAGACCGCATTGTCCATGCACTCAAACAATCAGCGAGTGAAAAGGTGCACCTCACAACAGATGCATGTTCAGTAGGCATGGCCAAGGCCGTTACGTGTCCATCACTGCGCACTGGGTTAATGTGGTGGATGCAGGGTCCACAGGGGACAGCGGCGGTGGGACAGTGCTGCCTAGCCCACAGTATAGGCAACAGTTGGCTGTAGGCGTTCGACCTTCCTCCTCCAGAAGCAAAAGCTCGTCGACAGAGCGAAGTCGCATGAGCATTCCATCCGCAGCTGCCAGTGTTGCACACAAGGTGTCCACTATCCAACAGCTAGTGGTAAGTGTCAGCAGGCTGTTTTAAAGATGATGTCTTTGGGCGACAAAGACACACCGCGAAGGTACTGGCCGACTACTTGCAGCGAGAAACTGAATCATGGCTGGGCAGTCTACATCTTGAGCCAGGCAAGGTAGTCAGTGATTACGGCCGTAATTTTGTGGCGGCCATAGCCCTGGAAAACTCAGACACATACCTTGCTTGGTTCACTCCTTGAACCCGGTGGTGCAGTGCTTCATAAATAATTATCTGTAGTTACCAGCCCTGCTCCATAAGGTGCGATACATACAAAAAAAGGCTGCACTCAAGCATACTGAAGCATGACAACATAGAATACATGAAATTTTGAATAGCAATATGGCTTTGGAGTATAAGGAAAAATTTGAGACGCTTAGTATAAACATTTGGCCAAACATTTTAAAGCCCACCAACCATCATCAAGGTGGTCTCAATTCTGGTGAGTCCCTGACCTAATGTGAACATACCTCTATTAGGCTGATATCTGAATTTCTGGGTGAAAATGCACCTCTGTCAGTAATGCCTGCATTTATGGGTAAAGTAGGGACCTGGTGTAATTAAAATTACCACCTGGTGGGGGCGGAGTGCTCGGTCAGTAAGCTAACATTCAAAAGACAAAAAAACCTGACTGGCATGTTTAACATGGGGGTAGCTCCCTTTGGTTTGCACCTAGTTCACATTAGTCTGGAAGTGCCAGTCAGGTTTTTTTGCCATAAGGTGCGAAGACTGTGCTCACACATCCGTCGCTCGCCCGTAGACTCCAGTCATATGCAGAGGCTGCAGCGATCGCTCCACCTCCCCAGCACCGCCTAATCATAGACGTTGCAACAAGGTGGAACTCCACCATGCACATGGTTGAGAGGCGGTGCGAATAGAGTCGGGCTGTAATTCATTTGTGGGAGGATGCACGGGCAGGCAGTTTGAGGGCAGACATCGAGTTGTCGGGTGTGCAGTGGTCAAAGCTGAAAGACCTCTGTAAAGTCCTTCAGTGTTTTGAGGAATGCACACGGCTGGTAAGCGCAGACGACGCCATCATAAGCATGAGCATCCCACTTATGCGTCTGCTCATGCAAAGTTTGACGCACATTAAGGATCAGGCGTCTGCAGTGGAGAAGGAAGAGGAGCTGGGAAGCCTTGATGACAGTCAGGCATTGTCTGCTCTGGGAACTGTTCTGGACGAGGTGGAGGAAGAAGAGGAAGAGGAGGAGGATGAGGGGGATGATTATTTTGGGGAGGAGGATGCTTCTCAGGGGGCAAGAGAAAATGTTGGCTTGCTAAGGTCAGGTACAGGGTTTCTGCGTGACTGGAGGGATGTGGATTTGGCAGAAAGTGCTCCTCCACCCACCACTGGCAGTGCATCATTGACACCTGGAATATTGGCCCACTTGTGTGATTATATCTTGCGGATCCTAAAAAGGGACCCCTGCATTGCCAAAATTATGAAGGATGATGACTACTGGTTGGCCAGCATCCTCGATCCATGCTATAAAGGCAAATTACAGAACCTCATGCCACAGGAGAACCTAGAGTTAATATTGGCGAACAAGCACGCAACTCTCATAAACTGTTTGTTAGTGGCATACCAAGCACACAGCAGTGGTGCGGGTTCTACCACGAGCCGTACTGGGCCAAATGGCGCACACGAAATGGCATTGGAGACAGGGGTTTCATGACCATGTTGTGGACTGATTTCTCGAGTACCGCTCACACGACTGTTAATACTGAATCGATTGCAACAGACAGGAGAAAGCAGTTGACAACTATGGTTCAAAATTACCTCTCCTCCCCTATTGATGTTCTCCCTCACAGTTCATTCCCTTTTGACTACTGGGCCTGTAAACTGGACACCTGGCGTGAATTGGCACAATATGCCTTACAGGAGCTCGCTTGCCCTGCTGGTAGTGTGCTATCAGAAAGAGTCTTCAGTGCTGCTGGATCAATCCTGACAGAAAGAAGGACCCGACTGTCGACCAAAAATGTAGGTGATCTCACCTCATTAAAATGAACCATGCCTGGGTTTCAAAGGATTTTGTACCACCTTCCCCTGATGACACATAGGTTGCCAGCAAAATGGCTCACTTTGTCCTCCTCTTCCTCCGACTTCTCCAATTCCTCCATTTGCAGCTGCTGAATGCTGAATGTCCAGCCTACACCTCAACATATGCCAGTTTTTCCACCCCCCCTAACTGGGCTGTACCCCCCCATGGCCGGCGTCAGCACCTGGTGCACCCGGGCAAGTGCCGGGGCCCTGAGCAGGCGGGGGGGCCCACTCGCCGTCACACACACCGGCTTACAATGAGGGGCCCTGTGCCAGTTCCCGGTGCCCATGAGTGTGCCCCCCTGCTTGCTCAGGGCCCAGCACTTGCAATACTTACCTCTCCCTGCTCCACCGCTGTGACGTCTTCCGCGTTTCCTGACAGTGACATTCTGGTCAGAGAGCGCGATGATGTCACGTCTGTCCCCTCTGCCTGAACAATCACAGTGCAGAGAGCTGGAAGATGGCGACGCTGAGGAGTCCAGAGTAGAGCAGTGCCCAGCGAGGAGAGGTATTTCATTTTTTTAATGGTTGGAGCAATATATGGGGAGCATTATACACTGGAGAATAATATATGGGGCCCATCATACACTTGAGCATCATAAATAGGGCCCATTAACACTGGAGCATTATATGTGGGGCCCATCATACACTGGAGCATCATATGGGGCACATTATATATGGAGCATCACATGGAGACCATTATATATGGAGCATTATATATGGGGACCATTATATTTGGAGCATTATATGGGGCTCATCACACACTGGAGCATCATATAGGGGCCCATCATATACTAGAGCATCATATGGGGTTCATTATTTATGGAGCATCATATGGAGCACATATGGGGCCTATTCTGTATGGAGCATTATATGGAGCCCATTCTGTATGTAACATTATATGGGGCTCATTATTCTGTATGGCGCACTATGTGGTGCCCATAATACTGTATGAAGGACTATACTGTACGTTTTTTTGAGCTATTGTAGAATTTAAAATAGATATCAGTCATGTCATGTAAGAAGTGAAGTATTTGTCATTGTACTATACCTATATTTCTCTGCCGTATCGGAGCATCATGAATTGTGGTATGTGTTAAAGGGGGCTCACTGAGACTCTTTCGCCCGGGCCCACAAAAACCTAGAGCCAGCCCTGCCCCCCCAACAACTTTAGCCAATTAACCCCCAGTTTTCAATGTGTAACTATTATTTTACAGTTAATTAAGGTTGACAAGCTTAAGTAATAAGAATTGATGTCGTTGGCATTGAAATGGGCACTGTAGGTGTGTTTACTGTCCTCCACTCACTGCCGAATTTTATTCCCCATTGACTTGCATTGGGGTCGGATTTTCAACTCCGACTCGACCTTTTCCGTTAGTCGGCTGACTTCGTTAGACTCGACTTTTGCGAAAGTCAGGTGGTCCGAAACCCGACTCGACCCTCCGGAGCCAAAGTCGCCAATCTCTACTTATGACCATGTGATATTTCAGCTTTTCTCTTTTAATAAATTTGCAAAAATTTCTACATTTCCGTTTTTTTTCAGTCAACATGGGGTGCAGAGTTTACATTAATAATAAAAAAAAATGAACTTTTTTGAATTTACCAAATGGCTGCAATGAAACAAAGAGTGAAAAAATTAAAGGGGTCTGAATACTTTCCGTACCCACTGTATACTGCTCAATACACACACATTACATTGGCCCCCGAGGAAGCTAACTCAAAACGCACGTGGGGGCTCCATCTGGACACGCTCAGGCACATATGCCCTTCATGGGTAAGAAACGCCTTTTTTTTTACATGTCACTTTCCATTCACATATTCTGACTGGTACTGTTTGGTATTTTCACACTGATTGTGCAGTCCTGGTGGAGTATATATAGTGCTGTACTTGGTTATCCTGATACACAGGGATCAGACTGTCTGTACACCACTTGTTTATACTTGCAACTTCCACGTCAGTGTTTTATCCATTCTGACCAGGCGCACATATCTACTATATAATTGTCTAATTCTGTCTGTCTGTAATGGAAATCCTGCGTTGCTGATTGGCCGCGCCCGGCCGAACGCGACCAATCAGCGACAGGCACAGTCCGGCCGCGAATTGGCGCAGGATTTGAACCATGCACGCCACTGTTATCGTCGGTAGCCGCGGGTCATACTCACCTTCCGTCCCTGATCCCTGTCCCGGCGTGTCTGCTTCTTCCTGTGCGGTGCGGTCACGTAGTAACCGCTCATTAAGGTCATGAATATGGACGCGACTCCACTCCCATAGGCGTGGCGTCCATATTCATGACCTTAATGAGCGGTACCACGTGACTGCACCACACAGGAAGAAGCTGGCGCCGGGATAGAGATGCAGGAAGTGCAGCGACGGTGTGAGGGTAAGTATGATGGGGACCCAGCGGAGCCCAGCCATGCATACAAGGATGGACAGGAGAGCCATGCATACAAGATGGGATGGGAGGTGGGAGTGGGCGAGCCATGTATACAGGATGGGAGGGTGGAGCAGAGCCATGTATACAGGGATGGGAGGGTGGAGCGGAGCCATGTACACAAGGGGGGAGGGTGGGAGCAGAGCCATGTATATAGGATGGGAGGGTGGAGCAGGAGCCATGTATACAAGGATGGGAGGGTGGAGCGAGCCATGTATACAAGGATGGGAGAGTGGAGCGTAGCCATGTATACAGGATGGGAGGTGGGAGCAGAGCCATGTATACAGGATGGGAGGTGGAACAGACCATGAACAATGTTGTGACCGCACCACAATTGTGGGTTACCAGGGCAATGGGGTACTCGGAGCCGAGCCTGTAGATTTCTATAGGGAATGTCACTGGTAGCGTGGCTCGGTCCGTGGCCCTGGCGGTCAGGCGTATGATGGGGGGAATTATTTACAGGGGATTAGTAGATAACAGTTCGTGACGCCACCTGTAGTTTTCTAGTCACTAAGACCAGCGCTGCTGTAGATCTCTGAGGGGATGTTGTGGCAGCTAGATGACGGTCCCCCACAGGTGGGACTGGTCCCTCAAAGTCTATGGTTAATGATGTCGGGTGCAGATAAATAAATCAGTCTCACACCATCCAGCGTCTTTCCATACCTTTTACTTGTCAGATGTTTAGGCAGGTCCCAGGGAGGCTGGTCGGGATGGAGACTGCACGTCCAGGTAACAGCAGAGCAGGTTTGGGGCCTCCTTTACTTCCAATATCATGAGTCCAACTAGCATAGGCTAAGTTCACTCCGACTTCTTCAGCTTACTCCTTTAGCTGTACTGCCCGGTCAGTTTTGTGGTGGAGCCTTCTATGTGGTGGGAACAGAGTCCTTCTATGCTAGGCCTAGCTAAAAGTCCTTGTTCCTCCTGACCCCGATTACGTACCGACACTTCAAGGGCTGCTTTCTGCGACCTAAGGTCCAGTAAGACTCTGGTTGTCCCGTTACTATGAGTGAATCAATAGCAACTCCTCGGTCCCCAGTGACCGGATAATTAGTGTAGGCAATTCACTACCTAAGGCACTGCTCCGTCCTCTCCACTGTGCCCTTCGCCCTGCTTTCCACTCTCAACACAGGCACTGCACACTTTCTAAGGTAGTACAAGTCAATCCTTTCTTCAAAGCTGTCTCTGTCTTCAGGTTAAGGAACAGCTCTGACTAGGCTAAGGTGAACTGGCTCACCCTTACTAGCCTCCACTTTATGAACTGCTGACAGGAACCAACTGAGTGACTGTCTTTCACTTCACTTCCTGGAAGACTTCCCACTACTCCACGAATCCAGACTAGACTGACTGGCTCTGCTGCATGTCACAAGCTTATATACCCTGAGGGTGTGTCTAAAGTGTGAATGGATGATGTGAGCTTTAACTGTTACCTTTCTGTGCAGACTCCAGGATAATGTGTGCCTTACATACCAGGGCTACACATCCCCCCTTGGTAAAATACAGCACTCCCGGGCTGTGAAATACAAAAAGAAAAAGACATTTTGTTTTGCATTTAAACAATTAACAGGAAACTCATCCCATCCGGGAGGTACGAAATCTTAAACGTTACAATATGTACAGTAAGAAAATACAAAAGTATCAGAACATCAAGACACTCAATAAATATTCATAGTATTCTTGTGAAGGACCCGCACCAAACCTTCAACGTGGGTCCTGGGTGGGCTGCAGGACATTTGACTGCAGACCTCGCTCAGTGCCACACCACACGGGTTTTATGTTCAGAGGTAAGTCAAGGCTTCGTGTGAAACCGAGACAAGGCACAAAGTGCAACTATTTACAGGATACAGTTTTTGGGCTGGCTCAGTCCTCAGCCACGCAGTCCATTATAAGACATTCTCAAGTAATTCACATTATATCACAATACTTTAAATTCCTTCAAATGCAATAAACTTCTTTATACAACTTTATACAATTGGTCATAAATAATAACCCTTTTCTGAGTCATAATAAACTAGTTTGTTAGGACTACTGTTGATAACGAATAGGTAGCTTCCCTTTCGTTGTTCGTTCCGATCTACGTGGAGTAGCATCAGGTATATTGGTCTCTGATCTATCTGTTCTGCGTAACGACAAACTATAATACTGTCTCAATCTTTCTATGGATCTGGCAAGCGTACTGAGGGCTGGGCGGTGTGAGTCAGCTTCACCAGGGGATCCCATAGCATGGGGCACTGCTTCTGGTGATTCTACTTCTTGAGATTCTGCAGGCTGGGGTTCTGCTGGAATAGGTACCTCTAGAACTGGTTCTGTTGGCACAATGGGCATGACTGGAGGTGGAGCTTCCTCTTGTGGCTGATAAAACTGCAACACAGGAATGATTACCGCATCTCCCAGTCTGGGCCAATCCGCAGGTAAGTCTCCCAGATCCGTGTGTATGACCTCCTCTTCACTTTCTTCTCGATTGACGACAGGGTTCTCTTCACGAAGCTTTAATGGCTCTGGACACAATTTTAAATGGTCTCTAGACACAGTGGCGGTCGTTCTTCCTCCATCCTTACTAATGATACAGACTTTTCTGTTATCATATTTGGAATCTTGTACAACATAGGGCTCTTGTTCCCACTGGTTGTCCAACTTGTGCATCTTTCTTTTCCTTTTTAACACCATTTCTCCAGGCATCAAAGGCTTAGCGGGAGCATTCTTGTTGTAAATATTCTCCTGCTTTTCCGAGCTTTATTAAGACTTTCTTCTACGCAGGCTTGCACTCTTCTGTATTGCTCTTGCCGATTTGTGTCCCAATTTCCAACGGTGTCATCTGCCTCTGGTTCCACCACACCAAGTTCCAAGTCCATTGGCAGTCTTCCAGGCCTTGCTCTCATAAGGTAAGCTGGTGTGCAGTTGGTAGAACTCACTGGTATGTGGTTGTACAAGTCAACCAGGTCAGGTAACAATTCTGGCCACCGATTTCTTTCTTCCAGCGGTATGGATTTTAGCAAGTCAACGACAATGTGGTTCATTTTCTCGCAAAGGCCGTTGGTTTGGGGGTGGTATGGCGTCGTTCTAATTTTCTTACACCCATACAAGTGACAAAATTCCTTAAACAGATCCGCTTCAAAAGCAGGGCCTTGATCAGTCAGTACCTGCTCCGGATACCCATGTGGTCTGCAGAAGCTTGCTTGGAAGGTCCTTGCTGCCGTCACTGCTGTCTGATCCTTGACGGGGATGACCACCAAAAATCTCGAATAATGATCCACCATGGTCAGGGCATATGAGTATCCAGACCTGCTTGGCGACAATTTGACGTGGTCCAAGGCCACGATCTCCAAGGGACGAGTCGTCCGGATAGGCTGCAGGGGTGCCTTCTGACTACCGTAGTCCTTTCGTCTGAGACCACAGGGTCCACAGTTCCGACACCACCTCTCGATGGAGCTGCGCATTCCTACCCAGTAGAACCGGCACCTCAACAGGGTCTCCAGCTTTCTCCAGCCAAAGTGTCCTGCTTGATCGTGGTATGCTTCCAACACCATTTGGACGTCTGCCTTAGGGACCACTATCTGCCATACCATCTCATGGGTTCTGGGGTTGACGTATCTCCTGCACAACTTCTCACGGTATAGGAACAACCGGCTTCTCTCATTCCACAGGAGCTTTGCTGACATAGGTGCATCCTTTTCCAAGGAGGAACCTTCCTGTCTTAACAACTCCTTGATACGGTTGACCACTGGATCGCTGTCCTGAGTCTCTTTCCAGCTGTGATGGGGTAAGGGATTTAATGTTGCGCCATACTGCTTTCTGTAGACACGCTGCTCATGGATTATCCCATTTCGATGGAACGCAGGTAGCTCAATTTCTTCCAGGTCGTCCGATTCTTCTTCCGTGTCAGATTCATGTGGCATTCGGGACAATGCGTCGCGTTAGCATTCTTACGGCCTGCCCGGTACTTGATGGTAAACTGGTAATTTGACAACCGAGCCATCCAACGCTGCTCCATGGCTCCCAGCTTGGCTGTTTCCAGGTGCGTTAACGGGTTGTTGTCTGTGTACGCCGTGAACTTGTTGGAGGCAAGGTAGTGCTTAAATCTTTCAGTAATGGCCCAGACCAGCGCCAGAAACTCCAGCTTGAAGCTGCTATAATTTTCCGGATTCCTCTCAGTTGGCCTGAGTTTTCTGCTGGCGTAAGCAATGACTTTTTCTTGGCTATTCTGCTTCTGACTGAGAACTGCTCCCAAACCTTCATTACTGGCATCGGTGTACAGCAGGAACGGTTGGCTGTAATCAGGATAGGTCAAGATTTCATCACCTGTAAGGATCTCTTTCATCTTTTGGAATGCTTCAGCCTGTTCCTTACCCCAATTAAAGGGAGGGTTTTCTGCTCTTTAGGGATTGTCCTACTAGGAGGTCCTGTAGAGGCGCTGCCTTCTTCGTGTAATCTTTCACGAACCTCCTGTAGTAACCCGTTAGTCCCAGGAACTGTCGCACTTCCTTGAGGTTCTTCGGCTCCGGTCATTTCTGGATGGCGGTGACTTTCTCTGGGTCCGGCGCTACTCCCTCTGAACTGACGATGTGCCCCAAGTATTGTACCTTCTGTTTGAGTAGATGGCATTTTGAGGGTTTCAACTTCATCCCGTACCTGGACAGGGACTCGAATACTTCTGCCAGGTGCTTCAGGTGATCCTCATATGTCTTGGAATACACGATGACGTCGTCTAGGTATAGCAGCACAGTTTCAAAATTGAGATGACCCAGGCAGTTCTCCATCACTCTCTGAAATGTTCCCGGGGCACTGCTGAGCCCAAACGGCATTCTGTCGAACTCACAGAGCCCCATTGGGGTAGTGAAAGCCGTTTTCTCACGATCCTCCTCAGCCACAGCCACTTGCCAGTACCCACTAGTCAGATTAAGGGTAGAAAAGTAGTTAGCCGTTTTCAGAGCAGCTAAGGACTCCTCAATTCGTGGTAATGGATAAGCATCTTTATGTGTTATGCGATTCACTTGCCTGTAATCCACACACATTCTCATACTACCATCTTTCTTTTTAACCAGAACTAGAGGGGCTGCCCAGGGGCTACAACTATCCCTTATCACCCCGGCTTCCTTCATATCATGTAACATTTCCTTAGCTTTCTGATAATGGGCTGGAGGTATAGGCCTGTACCGCTCTTTGATGGGAGGATGACCACCTGTAGGGATATGATGCTGTACTCCCTTAATGGCCCCAAAGTCGAGGGGGTGTTTACTAAACACTTGTGCGTACTCTTGTACCACCCGTAATACCCCTTGTTTTTGGTGGGCGGGAGTGGTGTCTGTCCCGACATGGAGTTGCTGACACCAATCCGCCACCGGAGTTGCCGGGTCATTATCCTCCGCTAGTTGGCGGGAGTCTAAGGACTCAGTCGGGAGAATAGAATTATTGTCGACGGCATGTAATTTAGCAACTGTTGCATAACGGGGTAAATTTACTTCATCATCTCCCCAGTTGAGAAGCCGTACCGGTACTCTCCCATTTATCACTTCCACTACCCCCCTCGCTGTCATGAGTGTGGGTCTATGTTCTGAGCAATGGGGTTCTACTACTGCTTGGTAGTTTTGTCCTCTCAGACCTATGGCTGCCCTACACCATATTATCATTTCACTCATTGGGGGTATCACAATAGGATTCGAGTCGGTGACCCGTACATTACCAATTTCGCCGTCTGTAAGCTTCGCTTGCTGCTGACACATCAGGGCCCGGATCTCTCTCTGGATCACTCCCTTCTGCCTTGGTCGGGCGATCTCAGCGAGCTGTTGGAGTAGAAACACAACTTCTCCCAGACAGTTACTGATAATGTTAGTACCCAAAATTATATTTAAACCGTTCTCTTCATTTACAGTCTTTACTACTAGAAGCCCCTGGTCTTTCAACTCCTCTCTGCCCACTTTCACATCTACACTTTTGGTCCCGAGTACTTCCACAGGGAGACCATTAGAAGCATACACGGTAAAGTCAGGGCTCGGGGGTTGAAGACTATCCATAGACCAGAACTTCGTATATAGGGCATCAGGTATTATGGTCACCTGAGACCCAGTATCTAGCAACGCCGGAACTGCAATCCCATCCAGAATGATGGACAGGTAGGGTCGTCCACCCACGAACCTGCGGTTCCAATCTAAGGGGCCTGACGAGTCTCCACCTGGGTGTTGGCCCTCGGACCCAGGTTCTGCCCGTTTAAAGGACACTGTGTCGACATATGACCTTTCCGGTTGCAGCGGTAACAGATGATCTCCCGGCGAGGAGGGTGCTGGTCAGGGGTTGCTCCTGGGGGTGGCGTTGTCCTCTTCCGGTGGGGCGACGTCCTCCTTCTCCTCCGGTTCATCCATGGGACATCCTCCGGGCAGTCGGCTAATAAGATCTTTCCTTCTTCCTCTTTCCGCAGCTGCAGGGCATTCATCACAGCAGCCAGATTTTTAGTCAACTGGCGCACTTCTGAGCGCAGACAGTCCAATTCACTAGGGGGCGTCACCTGCGTTTTGGCTTCTGCCGCTAGCGGGGAAAAGGTGGGTACTGCCGGTTCCAGAGTGATTTCACCCTGGTGATGTTGGGTTGCCACTTCAGGTTTGCCCAGGGGTCGCAGTCCTTTTATTGCCATGTCCTTTAGGGCATCAAAGGTGGCATCTGGATGATCTAAAGACCACCAATTTACAGTTCTGCGTTCCGCTTGGGACCTCAGTCCTTGCACAAATTGTTCTTTCAGCATCTTATTTTCATCAATGACACTTATGGTATTAACCTGCTTGAGGGCTCTCAGGGCCCCTTGTAGTCGGCAGGCATAGTCCCTTATGCTGTCACTTGGTTGCTGTGAACAGTTGTAGAATGCCATCCGGAGATCTGTTTCGGTGCGATCTTCAAAAATGGCCTGTAACTTTAAGAGGATCGCAGGCACTAACTCCTGGTCCGTGGTAGCCCAAGTCTCCACTTCTCTCTCAGCAGCGCCAGTTAGCTGCCCTATTAATACTGCAGCTTTTTGCCTCTCAGACATAGAGTACATTTCCAGGACACTGCATATCTTCCGTTTGAATCCTGCTAAAGTGCCTGGCTCGCCGCTGTACTGGGGAAGCCATTTCGCCCCAGGCATATATGGGAGCGTTAGTGGCATGAGCGGGACTACCGGGCCGGGTGCTGGGCCTGCGCCCCCATCCGGCGCTACAATGCCACGCGGTGCGGGGTCGGGGCCTCCGGCTGGGGCCGCACTGTCGGACGGTTGTTGCGACATATTAGTGCCCCCTTGGTTAATCGGGGCCTACCGTTTCCAGAAGCTGCCGCTCCACAAGCACAGCGATGGGGACAGGACCTTCGTCGCAGGCGCTCTGATGTCATAGCGTTCACTTCTTGTCGCAGGACCTGCCGCTGAGTCAGAGCCGGGGGCGTGTCCGAGACTCTGCGCGCTTTTCAGGTACGCCCACCTTCTTCTCCAGCGCCTCAGGGCGCGAATATGGCGGCAAATATGGCGGTATTTGGCGCCAAAAGCACAGATAGTCTTTTTCACCAAAACACTCCACAGGCACACAGGGCTCGCAATGCTGCAAGTTTCGGATCCTGTTCGTGACGCCAAGTTTTGTGTTGTGACCCGCACCACAATTGTGGGTTACCAGGGCAATGGGGTACTCGGAGCCGAGCCTGTAGATTTCTATAGGGAATGTCACTGGTAGCGTGGCTCGGTCCGTGGCCCTGGCGGTCAGGCGTATGATGGGGGAATTATTTACAGGGGATTAGTAGATAACAGTTCGTGACGCCACCTGTAGTTTTCTAGTCACTAAGACCAGCGCTGCTGTAGATCTCTGAGGGGATGTTGTGGCAGCTAAATGACGGGTCCCCCACAGGTGGGACTGGTCCCTCAAAGTCTATGGTTAATGATGTCGGGTGCAGATAAATAAATCAGTCTCACACCATCCAGCGTCTTTCCATACCTTTTACTTGTCAGATGTTTAGGCAGGTCCCAGGGAGGCTGGTCGGGATGGAGACTGCACGTCCAGGTAACAGCAGAGCAGGTTTGGGGCCTCCTTTACTTCCAATATCATGAGTCCAACTAGCATAGAGCTAAGTTCACTCCGACTTCTTCAGCTTACTCCTTTAGCTGTACTGCCCGGTCAGTTTTGTGGTGGAGCCTTCTATGTGGTGGGAACAGAGTCCTTCTATGCTAGGCCTAGCTAAAAGTCCTTGTTCCTCCTGACCCCGATTACGTACCAACACTTCAAGGGCTGCTTTCTGCGACCTAAGGTCCAGTAAGACTCTGGTTGTCCCGTTACTATGAGTGAATCAATAGCAACTCCTCGGTCCCCAGTGACCGGATAATTAGTGTAGGCAATTCACTACCTAAGGCACTGCTCCGTCCTCTCCACTGTGCCCTTCGCCCTGCTTTCCACTCTCAACCAGGCACTGCACACTTTCTAAGGTAGTACAAGTCAATCCTTTCTTCAAAGCTGTCTCTGTCTTCAGGTTAAGGAACAGCTCTGACTAGGCTAAGGTGAACTGGCTCACCCTTACTAGCCTCCACTTTATGAACTGCTGACAGGAACCAACTGAGTGACTGTCTTTCACTTCACTTCCTGGAAGACTTCCCACTACTCCACGAATCCAGACTAGCCTGACTGGCTCTGCTGCATGTCACAAGCTTATATACCCTGAGGGTGTGTCTAAAGTGTGAATGGATGATGTGAGCTTTAACTGTTACCTTTCTGTGCAGACTCCAGGATAATGTGTGCCTTACATACCAGGGCTACACACAAGGATGGGAGGGTGGAGCAGAGCCATGTATACAGGATGGGAGGGTGGAGCGGAGCCATGTATACAAGGATGGGAGGGTGGAGCAGAGCCATGTATACAGGATGGGAGGGTGGAGCGGAGCCATGTATACAGGAGGGGAGGGTGGAGCGGAGCCATGCATACAAGGATGGGAGGGGGAAGTGGAGCCATGAATACAAGGATGGGAGGGGGGAGCGGAGCCATGTATACAGGATGGGACAGGGGAGCCTTGTATACAAGGATTGGAGGGGGGAGCCATGGATACAAGGATGGGAGGGTGGAGCGGAGCCATGCGTACAGGATGGGAGGGTGGGAGCAGAGCCATGCATACAAGGATGAGAGGGTGGAGCGGAGCCATGCATACAAGGAGGGGAGGGGGGAGAGGAGCCATGTATACAGGATGGGACAGGGGAGCCATGTATATAAGGATGGGAGAGGGGAGCCATGCATACAAGCATGGGAGGGTGGGAGCGGAGCCATGCATACAAAGATGGGAGGGTTGGAGCGGAGCCATGCATAAATAAACTACATACATATTCTAGAATACCCGATGCGTTAGAAACGGGCCACCATCTAGTACTTGAATAACTAGCTCTACACATTTTGGGCTTTCTTGACTTTTGTTGTTTTCTTCTCCTTGGGCATATTTATAATTATTAACTATCATGTCTTTGTTACTTTTATATAGATATACCTATGCATTGCCCTTGTTCATAATGACCTGTGCTTCTGTCCTCATAGTTGTACTGTCACTGCCCTGTTCTGTTCATCATTTATTAATTAACTGATTTTACCTAAACCTGTTTTTATAGATTTTATCAATAAAATTCTTGTATTTAACAATACACAGGTTACTTGGCTATTTCTCAGATTTCCTCAGGGAATTTCTTGTTCCTTATGTTCTTTTTTAATGTACCATCATAACTAGCCTGTTACCCATACTTTGCCAATTTTTGGGAATTCTAGTCTGGAGGAGCATTGACTGACTAATTTTTTTCCTATCACCATCACATAATTTTAGATCACAGTCTCTCTATGCTCCATCTTTGCCCCCACTTTCAGGCTATGGTTCCACGGTCCGGAACCATAGCGCTTTGGACGGAGCGGAAATTCCGCTCCGTCTAAGCCCCGCCCCCTTTATGACGCGCGATCTTTCCGGAGGTGTTCAGGACACCTCCGGAACACCTCCGGAAAGAGCGCAGGGCTACATAGCCCTGTGTAATATTCTGTTGCGGCGACGCAGCGTCGCCGCAACACGCGAGGACATGCTGCGGTCTAAAAAGACGCGCCGCATGTCCGTTATCGCAGGTTTGCCACCTGCGTATTGTTACGCATAGTGGAGACGGGATTTCTTGAAATCCCCTCCACTATGCTGTAACATCTGGACGCTGCGTGTTTGGCGCTGCGCCAGCGCACAGCACCAAACACGCAGCGTATCCTGACCGTGGAAACTCACCCTCAGTCCTCTGAAATATGCATTTGAACTCTGGCTCTCCGTCTAGTAATGAAGCATTCTGTAGTCACACAGAAGAACATTCTGTAAACATTTCTTTCTGAAAGATTGGGCAAATGTTGGTAATATCTTGGAGAAGTCTTGGAGGTCTCCCTTTTTCCCCGTTCAGGAACAGTTAGCAAGTTGTTCTTAATTGGCTTCTAGGGATGAGCGAACGTTCTCAGTGATACTCGGATATCACAAGAGTATCTGGGTGCTAGGATGTTCTCGGCACTCGGCAAGTATTAGCCAGTGCTCAAGTTTGAAGCTTAAATCCCCGCCTCACCTGTTTGGCGCCGATAAACATGCGGGGATTGCCTGCCAATCACTGTATTGTCATAGCCATCTTGGTAGGGGTAGTAATCTGAACGACTGGTCCCCATTTCCTTATCATAGGTAATAAAAGGACAGCTGCCGCCACGCTCGGCACACTGACGCCATTGCACAGCTTAGGGACAGTTTTGATTGGAGGGAGAGAGCAGATATCCAGGCCTGTGTGTGCATACTTTAACAAATCAGAGTCCTACAGTGATACTGGTGTTGAAGCTGAACCATCATACTAACAGTCCTTCTAAGGACTGATTTTGTTCTTTTTATATTTCTATGAAATACATTCTGCATTTCGCTAAGGGACAGTTTCAGAAGCAAGAAGAGTGGCAGAATACAGCGTCTAGGCAGGGCTTAGGGCCTTGCAGTCTGTTGTTAAATATTTGCTGTACGTGACCACAATCTTTTTTTGGTGAGGTGAAAAAATTGGCTATATTGTTATCCATAGAGTATTAAGTTCTTTCTGTGAAATTTCAGTGGTATATAACACTCAAAAAAAGTGTTAAAAAATGTTTCTTTATTCAATTAGTCATCCATAGAATATTACATGCTTTGTGGTACATTTCGGTTGTAAATAACACTCCATAAAGCGTTGAAAAAATTTTCTGGGTTCAATTAGTCATCTATAGAGCATTACGTGCTTTGTCTTACATTTTGGTGGTATATAATACTACAAAAAAGTGTTCAAAAATTTTCTGCATTCAATTAGTCATCCATAGAGTATTACGTTCTTTCTGTTACATTACGATGGTATCTAAAACTAAAAAAAAATTCAAACTTTTTTTATGAATTCATTTAATCATCTATACAGTTTAACACAGTTATTGTTAAATTACGGTGGCATATAGAACGTCAAAAAAAAGTTCAAAAATGTTTCCTGGATTCAATTAGTCATCCATACAGTTTAACATGCTTTGTGTAAAATTATGGTGGTTTAACATTTTTAAAAACCGTTTCGCTTGGTAAAGTTCACATAAGTTTTTGGCTCTAAAAATTGACTATTGTCATATATACTGTAGAACTTGGTTTAGTGAAATTTCTTTGGTTTGAAATAAAAACAAAAATTGACCTGCTACAGGTGTACAAATTTGGTTGTTCAAAAATTGACTATTGTCATTTATACTGTAGAACTTGGTTTGTGTGAAATTTTTCTGGTTTGAAATAAAGACAAAATTTGGCCTGGTACAGGGGTACAAATTTCAAATTTGGTCCCTCGTTACTCGGTCTCCACTATTTCTCACATGTCATTGTGACATAAAAATATACATATATTTATAGTTCATACACTTCTACATAGTAAAATAGCCTCTGATTCAATTGCCGGGCAATGCCGGCTTTTGTGAAATTACTGAAGCATCCGACATGAAATGACACATGGTTTACATAGAGTTAACCATGTCTTTTCATGTAGCTTGATATATGGTTTTCACTAACAATTACATGAGTGTATGTGTGCAAAATTTGACACATGTAGGGGTTAATTAAAGGTGTAAATTCGTTGGAAAAAAAACACATTTTTTTGCTACGAATTTACACCTTTAATTAACCCCTACATGTGTCAAATTTTGCACATATACACTTATGTAATTGTTAGTGAAAACCATATATCAAACTACATAAAATGACATAGTTAACTCTATGTAAACTATGTGTCACTTCATATCGGGTCTGTAATTTCACAAAAGCCGGCAATTGAATTAGCGGCTATTATACTATGTAGAAATGTATGTACTATAAATATATATATATATGTGTCACAACTTCAATGACATGTACAGTACAGACCAAAAGTTTGGACACACCTTCTCATTCAAAGATTCTTCTGTATTTTCATGACTATGAAAATTGTAGAATCACACTGAAGGCATCAAAACTATGAATTAACACATGTGGAATTATACATTACACTTTACAAAAAAGTGTGAAACAACTGAAAATATGTCTTATATTCTAGGTTCTTCAACTTAGCCACCTTTTGCTTTGATTAAAACTTTGCACGCAGAAAAGGTGAACGGATGGACTCTACATGCCTAGTTCCCACCGTGAAGCATGCAGGAGGTGGTGTGGGAGTGCTTTACTGGTGACACTGTTGGGCATTATTCAAAATTGAAGTGGTGAACTGTCCAGCTCACCCCAAACCATCTCGATTGGGTTCAGGTCTGGTGACTGTGGAGGCCAGGTCATCTAGCATAGCACCCCAACACTCTCCTTCTTGGTCAAATAGCCCTTACACAGCCTGGAGGTGTGTTTGGGGTCATTGAAAAATAAATGATGGTCCAACTAAACGCAAACCGGATGGAATATTATGCTGCTGCAAGATGCTGTGGTAGCCATGCTGCTTCAGTATGCCTTCAATTTTGAATAAATCCCCAACAGTGTCACCAGCATAGCACCCCCACACCATCACACCACCTCCTCCATGTTTCACGGTGGGAACCAGGCATGTAGAGTCCATCCGTTCACCTTTTATGCGTGCAAAGCAGTAATCAAAGCAAAAGGTGGCTACTTTGAAGAACCTAGAATATAAGACATATTTTCAGTTGTTTCACACTTTTTTGTAAAGTGTAATGTATAATTCCACATGTGTTAATTCATAGTTTTGATGCCTTCAGTGTGATTCTACAATTTTCACAGTCATGAAAATACAAAAAAATCGTTGAATGAGAATGTGTGTCCAAACTTTTGGTCTGTACTGTATATATATATATATATATTATATATATATTATATATATATGAGGTGTAAAATTGTTGAAAAAAATGCGTGGGCTCCCGCCCTATTTTCTCAACCAGACAGACAAAGCCAGCGAGTGGGGGCAGATAATAATAGCCCAGAGAGGGACCATTATTTTGACCCCCCCTGGCTACTAACATCTGCCACCAGACACCCCAGAAAAGGCAAATCTATAATTAGATTTGTCCTTTCTGGCACTTTGCCGGTTTATTCCCATTGCCCTGTAGCGGTGGTTAATGAGTTAATAAGGGGTTAAAGCCACCTTGCTATTGAAAGGTGACTTTAAGCCAGGTTAATAATTGAGAGCTGTCAATTAGACAACTATCAATTATTAATCCTATTGTATGAAATAAAAATAAAACACACACACTTTAATTAAAAATCATTTTAATGAAATAAACACACAGTTTTTGACCATATTTTATTTTACTGCCATTCCTTGCGAAGCCCTTGTTCACCTGTAATAAAAATAAAGTAATAAAGCAACATTATTCTTACCTATCCGATGTTCAGTCAGGTCCCCCGATGTAATCCTTCTGAAAGGGTTAATGTTTACTGCAGAGACCGCAGCTAATGCTGACAGCCTCACGGTAAACCCCCGACTGAATCATCTCCTCTCCTGGCTGACAGGAGAGGAAGTGGTTAGCATAATTGATTGCTTCCTACTTTCACTTCAGGTCAGCCAGGGACACTGCACAGCATCAGTGACGTCAGAGGGAATCCCGGCTGACCTGAAGTGAACTGATTAACAAAAATAGGGGATCCCCTCGAAAAAAAAAATGGCGTGGGGTCCCCCCTATTTTTGTTAACCAGCCTGATAAAGCAGACTACTGAGGCCTGGTTTTTCAGGCTGTTAAGGAGCCAATATCCATGGACCTTGCAAGCCTGATAATACCAGGCCACAGCAGTCTGCTTATCTTGGCTGGTTAACAAAAATAGGGGATCCCCTCGAAAAAAAATGGCGTGGGGTCTCCCCTATTTTTGTTAACCAGCCAGATGAAGCAGACTGCTGAGGCCTGGTTTTTCAGGCTGGTAAGGATCCAATATCCATGAACCTTGCAAGCCTGATAATACCAGGCCACAGCAGTCTGCTTAGCTTGGCTGGTTAACAAAAATAGGGGATCCCCTTGAAAAAAAAATGGCATGGGGGTCCCCCTATTTTTGTTAACCAGCCAAGTAAAAAGCAGACTGCTGCGGCCTGGTATTAAGACTGTCAAGACCCATGGATTTTGGCCCTCAACAGCCTAAAAAAAAACCAGGCTGCAGCAGCCCCACAATTGGCGCATCCAAAGATGCGCCAATTGTGGCACTTTACCCGGCTCTTCCCACTTGCCCTGTAGAGGTGGCAAGTGGGGTAATAAGGGGTTAATGTCACCTTTGATTGAAAGGTGACAATAAGCCCGATTAATAATGGAGAGGCGTCAATAAGACACCGATCCATTATTAATCATAGTTTGTAAATTTTTAAAAAAACACACAGCCAGAAAAAAGTATTTTAATGAAATAAAACACCACACAGTTTTCATTATTTTTATTGTACGCTCATCCTGCAACGCCATCGATCTCCTGTAAAAAAAACAAAAATAACAAACCAACACAAACACTCCGTGTCCGACACAGTCCAAAATCACGAGTGTCCCACGACGAGTCCAGCTCTGCTACATCTGCATGTCAGGCTGAGCCTGACATCCACATAGAGCAGAGCTGCTTACCATAGGTGAATCCCCGGCGGTGACGTCATCGGACTGGTTTACGGCCAGCTGTCGCGAGAGTACAGCTGGCCGAGATTACCCAGTACCCGGCAGTCACTGCAGTTATCGCGAGAAGCTGCACGTGACTGCCAGGGAGAGGGTAATGGCCGGCCTGGATGATGGATGGACGTGACCGCCGGAGATCTTCTGCCAGGTAAGTGCTGCTGACACATGACAGACCCGACCGACACTGACAGTGACACTTTCGGGAAGTTCCTGTGTCACATACTTCGTTCTGTGACACAGGAACTCCCCATAGAAAACTCCGATTCCAGTATCCGATATGCAAAAAATATTGGATCTCAGAATCGGAATTCCGATACAGCGAATATCGGCCGATACCCGATATTTGCAGTATCGGAATGCTCAACACTAGTCCAGGGACATCACCTGTGTCCTTACCATTGGGATTGTCCACTTAATGACCGACACATGGACAAGCGCTTGGGGCCATGGATGCTAGGGACCTTAGATTTCCCTAATGCCACACTGGGTGAACAATGTGGACTCCTTCGCCGAGTCTCACCCTGGCATGGCACATGTGCTACCAATGCTGAAGATTGCTGACCCTACTTCTATCAGGGATTTCTCCACCTACTACACCAATGTCTGTACTCCCTCCTGCTCCTCATCCTCTCTCTCTGCTGTACTATGTCAGAGCACATTGTCCACATTAGCGGGAAGCTCCGCAGCACTGCCTCAGCAAAGCTGCAACAAGCTCTGCTTCAGCTAATTTGTCTGGGAGACAAACCGCATACTGTGGCAGAGTTATTGAAAGGAATAACAGACCAGACAGATCTGTGGCTCTCACCGTTGAACCTACAACCAGGCATGGTTGTGTGTGTATTCTAGTCAGCCTCGGCACACGTAAGATCTAAAGAGTGGATATCGATGTCTGACATTTGTGCAGTTCTCTAAGACTTTGTGGACTCTACAAAGATGTTGAGAGGCGATGATGAGGAAGACTTGAGACATGGCGATACTACCCAGCCCCTCCTCATCTCATCTGCTCAGCAAGGATTGGATAACAATGAGGAAGTGGCGGCTGAGGAAGATGAGGAGGAACAGGAGCTGGCTTTGTCCCATCTTTCCCTCATGGTTGAGCTGAGGAGGAAGAGATAGAGGAGGAGGAGATGGAGAGTAGTCATCATGGTAAAGACAGGGAAGTGTTGGCTGTTTAGACCTTGGCACTTATGGCATACTTTATGTGCCACTGCCTTTCTCGTGACCCTTGCATTACATTCATTTTGGCCAAAAAATATTACTGGTTGTTCACCCTGCTAGACCCACGCTACAAGTAGAACCTTGCATCTCTTCTTCTTGAAGCAAAGAGATCTACTAAAATGGTGCTATACCAGAAGGCCATTGTGGAAGATATGTAGAAAAAACTCACATCAGACAATGCTAGTGGTAAGGGGCAAGCTTCCTTGACCAACCAAGGAGGAGAGGTGAAGGAGACACACACCAGGTACAGCAAAGGAAGGGATACATTATCAAAGGCCTGGGCCACTTTTATGACACCCTCCCAGTAACCAAGCCCTATTGACCTGGTATTTTTGACAAATAGGAAAAAAAGGTTTTTAAAGATGGTCAAGCAACACCTGGATGCAAAAAACAGTGTACTCCCTAATGCGATCTTTAGCAGTTGGGTTTCAAAGCCGGACACCTGGCATGAGCTGTCCCTTTATGCCTTGGAGGTGTTGAGCTGCTCTGCCGCTGGTGTCTTGTCTGAGCGGGTGTTTAGTGCCACCGAGGCGGTCATAACAGGCAGGACCTTTCACCTGTCAAAAGAAAGTGCTGACAAGCTCACCCTGATAAAAATGAACAAAGCCTGGATTAGCTCCAACTTTTCCACACCACCAGATGACAGCAGCACATAAAGTGTTTTTAATTTTCAATATTTGAATGAGGTCCACCAGTTGTTGCCTTCAAGAGTCTATGGATGACTGAATGATTCTACTTTTTATCCTAGCTTTCTACAGTGCATAGCCTTTATGAGTGTAGGAGGTGTATCTGAGTCCTTCTTCCATCTAAATTTTGCTTCCTTCATAAATTACACTGAAATTTCCATTTTTTAAATAAAAATTTATAAAAAACTAAATTTTGGTTTACTTAAAATATTATTTTTTTTATCCTTTTAAAATGTTACCTTATGCTGTATATAAGTCATTGTACAAGGAAGAATGTTTCTTAACATTTTGTTTCCTGTAAACTCCAATTTCTCATGAATTTTGAATGTTGTATTGTCAGTCCTTAAAGTGGAGTAAAAGTGTGACACAATTATTCTCAGCAGCGATTTGGGAGTCAAAGATGCTTCCAGAGTCTTCCTGATGTTGTTATCCTTCCATTCAGCATTTTTTCCATCTATTTCAACATTTTCACTGCCCCCCACACATCCTTGTAGGGTCTGCCTTAAAAATGCTCAGATTTCCTATTTACTCCCATTATACTCGTTACTCAAAATGAGCATCCAAGCATGAGGAATTGCTCGGTTTGCGTAACAAGCATCCGAACATTTTAGTGCTCACTCTTCCCCATTGGTTGTGAGAGAGGAACAAGCGCGGAAGGTGGTGGGCAAATGCTGGAGGTCCTCTAAAGATCATACACCAGAGACTCCACACAGAAAATAAGTGGTAATTTCATAATGGCGCGGAACAGCCAGTATATTACATCATCATCGTGCATCTCGCTGAGTATATAAGGTTGGAGGAATTAGAGCCTAAAGTAAATGTGTAATTTTCCCTAAGAATAAAGTCATCTGATAATATAAAATCAATAGCAAAGGCAAAAGCAATTCAGCTAAGTAATAAGATGCTAACTGACACAGTTACAGAAACATTACTTACAGTTAAAACCACAGGGCCGTGTTTATAAAGATAAGTGATGAGTATGTAGAAGCTGATTCCTGGAAGAACAAATGTGTACACGGCCGGGAATATCATGGTGGATCTAAGAGAAATTACTAGTTAACAGTTGAACTGCACATTAGCTATACGCAGAACTTTATGTTTGAAGTCAGGCTCCTGTAACAGATGGTAATTCTCCTATTCGTGCATAGTGCTTCCTAAATATTGTGTTAAGCCCAGAATACACTGATTAATATGACCCATGATTATACTCACAAAATGGCATGAACGAACAATCGTTATTCCTTACCAATCGTTATACCGATGCCTCTACCTTGTGCCAGTCATTACACTGGTTACCCATCCACTCCAGAATCCAGTACAAACTTATTACCCTCACCCACAAAGCACTCCATGGCTCAGCACCACCCTACATCTCCTCCCTTGCCTGAGCCTACCATCCTACCCGTGCACTCCGTTCTGCTAAAGACCTGAGGTTAACGTCCTCAATAATCAGAACCTCCCACTCCCGTCTCCAAGACTTCTCACGTGCTGCGCCAATTCTTTGGAATGCACTACCCAGGTTAATATGATTAATCCCCAATCCCCACAGTTTTAAGCGTGCCCTAAAAACGCACTTGTTCAGACTGGCATACCGCCTCAACGCATTAACCTAACTATCCCTGTTGGCCCATTCAAAAAAATTTTCTACCATAATCAGGTACCTCGTATTATGTTCTCACCCGCTTTATGCATTTAATAGCCCTCTGTGTCTGTACTGTTACATACTTAAGCTGATAACCGGTTCATGCAGCATTACATGAACACCCGATTCTTACACTATGGCTGGTCCGAACAACGAAAGCAATTGTTGCCATCTACCTTTCATGTCTCCCCTTTTTCCTCATAGATTGTAAGCTTGCGAGCAGGGCCCTCACTATTCTTGGTATCTGTTTTGATCTATGTGTTTATTGTTATGCTGTAATTTCTATTGTCTGTACAGGTCCCCTCTGAAATGTAAAGTGCTGCGGAATATGTTGGCGCTATAGAAATAAAATTATTATTATTATAATTATTATTAATCACAGAACACTTCTTTGGACATTATTGCAGCAGTATCTGTGCATAGAAATCCAAAGAAAATTCCATTGCCAAATAGGTGAAAAATGTCCTGTAGCTGTCATTGTAAATAAGTCATGGATAGTCCATCTCTGAGCAAATTACCCTTGAATCTGTATGTAAATGAGGCCACAAGAGCAACGAAGGTGGGCCGATTTACCGGTAAGTGCTTATTCCATATCTTACTCCATCCCCATGGATTACATTGACTTTTATTCAGCACTCCTGATAACAGTGACGTAGTGGTCCTGAGCAGACGTCAGTCAAGCCAATGGGTGGCACTACACAGAGGATAAATGCACTATTTCAATATCGGCCCTCCCTCGGTGCACTCGCAGTCTCATTTACATAAAGATTCAAAGGTGATTTTCCGCAACGATGGACTATCCATTGATCTCAAGGACATTTTGTGGTGTGTGAACCTTTCTTTTACTATTGTACCCAGCAAAGTAAAGAGTTGGATGTCGCTAAATATCTTAACATTTTCATTTTGATCCCATAACTTATGTGGCACCCCTGAGGGTCCAGTCGCCACAGAGGTACTGCACCTCATCCAGAGGTGTGGTATCCCACTCTCAGGTAAGGAGGTAGCACCACCCAGGACTCTAACACTCGCACCCAACACACACTAGCTCATTCAGGGCACCTGGGCGTACCCCAAGGGAGGAGAGCCTCATCTCAGGCTGGGTAGGAAAGGGTGTTGGGGTGTGGGTGTAGAAGGTAGGAAAAAGCGGAGGAGCTTAGAGAGCGGGAAGAAGACTGGAGAGTCAGTCAGAACGGGAGGAGAGCTCACGCTGTGAGGAGCTTGTCCCCAGACGAGTAGAGAGAATTGAGAGGGAGAGGCTGAAGGAAGCTCCCGGGAGGACAAAAGGTGTCCTAGGGGCATGGATAGTGAGAGATCCATCTGTGGGGCCCGATCCAGTATTGGAGGGACCAGATAGCAGTGGGGAACTGGCTCCCAAGCCTAGTGGAGGACTTCAAGACTCAGCTAGCAAGCTGGAGGCAGAGGTATCTTTACGTGCCTTGGCCACATCCACAATTATTCGCCAAAAAGGCAGCCATATAGGAGCAAGGGGACTTAGAAAACGTTCGCCCGACAAGGTCCGCGGCTGCTGGCTTGGGACACTGATTGTGTTGGCGCTGGGCAGAAGGGCGAAAGCCAGTGCAGTGAGATGGCCAGGAAAGGAACGTACTGAAGGGAATCCTGGAAAGGTGTATCCTGATCTACCTGGGAGTTTGCTGGATCCCTCATCTGGAGGACACGACACCAAGCGGGCATCTGTGCACAAGTGAACTGTGAGTAAAGCATTGGAAACTGCACCCTGCTGTGTCCTCTGACTTATTCCTGCATCATCTGCCCTGCACCACACTCACCACCAACATCACCTTTAATATACTAACTGCCCTGGGAAACAGCTCTACCCGTGGAGAGCTTAATCATCTTTGCTTCCCTATCATCATCCCAGAGGATCGGCACCGCAGCGTCGGTCCCCTGACCGAATACCACGGGTGGCGTCACGAACACTTTATTACAAACTTTATTATTTCCCCTTTTTATCAACTCCCCTTTTATTGGACGCTCAGGGCCAGGGACCGGGTCACTGCTGCTGTAACATTTCCCCTTTAAGAATCAGCCCGGTACCAAGTATCCCCACTGCCCTGGCGTGCGATCCAACTACACATAGAAATAAGCCCTTTTTAGGCGCTGCTGTTGACCCATGGAGGTTTTCTGTTTAAGTCTATTCTTGCAGGGGTTGACCTGGAAAATTTTTAGTTTGGGTTGACCTGGCCAATTTTTGGATGTTTTACTTGGTTACCCCTCACCTAGTTTGGGTTGACCTGGCTAATTTTTAGATGTTTTACATTTTACTCTAAACTTGCAGAGGTTGACGTGGAAAATATTTGGATATTTTCCATGGTTACTCCTTTCTTAGATTGGGTTTGATCCACTTGCAGGGGTTGACCTGGTCAATTTCTGGATGTTTTACATATTACTCTATACTTGTGGTGGTTATCCTGGACAATTTTTGCATGATTTACAATTTACTCTACATATGCATAGGTTAACATGGCAATTTTTTGGATGCTTTACATGGTTACTACTTTCTTAGATTGGGTTGACCTGACAAATTTTTTGATGTTTTACATTTCACTCTATACTTGCAGTGGTCGACCTAGACAATTTTTTGGTGACATATCATTTACTAGGTCAACCCAATAACCAGTTGGCATTTACTTCACTTTTACAAAACTTTTATTTTCTTTTTTCGATCACCTCATCCAGCGAATAATCTGAGCAGAGCGGTAACATAATCACAGAGAATGTATTTATGCTCGCAGGTCTGGCTCGGCAGGAGCTCAACCTTTGCAGAATAGCCTCTACTCCTACACACACAGACATATCCGTGTACATATTTATTTATAAACGCCTCCTGAGGTTATTTCCTTGTAATGCTTAGACTGTAAATTATTGAGTACAGTATAAGGATTACTATGGATTACCTGCTACTGTATTATGATAATCGCCTATGGTGGAACAGGGTGTTTTACGCTGCAAATGTTAGACTACATCTTCTACTCAGCGTGCAGCGGCTTTGGTTATTCTATCATTATATGTATTTCAAAGTCCTCTTTTTCACATTCAATATTGACAGTTTTGATGTATAGAGGGGGGGGCAAGCTGAGAGATCAAGCTGCTGCGAGCTATAAAAATGTGATCATACTTTGGCTGGACCATTGAGGGACCTAGTAGTATATTCAGCTAAGACTATACTTTGGAGAAAGAAAATACTATGTAATCTGCGTCCCTGACCATTGCAGTAGGTACTTTCTATTACTAATGTATATACCGTAACCTAATTCTATAATAAGCTGGCATTAGGGAATTGTTCAGAGGAAAAAAGATTACTCTTTCCCGCTGGTCTCTTGGTTTTCACTTCTTGGTTGCATCTGGATACATTGGAAATGGTCAGAAATGCCAAACATTGCTACGACAAATTTCTGGACATTTCTGGAAGCTCAGTGTGTGTATACTTCTTAATCCAGCAAAGAAATCCATGAGGGTAAGCATATAGATAAATAGAGGCTTATACCAGTCTCAGTTCTTTTAAAAAAAATTTTTGTCTCCTGAATACCTGCTTTAATATTTAATGTATTTAGCAGATTGTGGAAAGTGAACGTAGGAAACAATTTGCTATAAAGTTTAGAAAAAAAGATTGCCTTCTTTGAGCCAAAATGGGAAGCCACTAGTAAAGTCGACCTTGTCCGCACTTGTATATGATAGTCCACCAATTATTTTTTATTGCCTGGCATGTTATACCATATATCTCTTGTAGTGGTCACTGCAGAGGAAAGGGATTGTCAAGTTAAAGGGGTTATCCAGGCTTGGAGGTCACTGTATGTGACTGCAGACTTGTGAATCTTTACAGTACACACAGTGTGCGCTGTCAAGATTCTCCGGTGCTGATGTTGGGAACAAGCGGGCGCAATTTGCGTACATTGCAGCCACATGCCAACTAGTTGTGCATCACACAATAAAAGTTAATAGAGCAAGGCCAAAAAAGTCTAGTTATAATTTGGCTGGAAGTAAAAGAAATCACACCAGAGAATCCTGACAGCATGCACTCTGTGTGCTGTGAGGATTTATAAGTCTGGAGTGTTAGGGTTTGAGTTCCCACTGCTGCACAAGGGGAGTCTCAAACCAGTCCCTCTGCTGTCCCCCATCCATCTCCGCCGCAGTGGAGCCTGTTCAGCAAAGACGTCGGTCCCAGCGTCTCGCCCAGTTTAACACTATGCAGAGGCTTGTTGTGGTCTTTCCTGGTTCCTCTATTATAACCAGTGCTGGAGCAGGCAGTTCGGGAACTAAGTCCCTGCTTTCTCCATCTGAGCATGCCCAGGGCAAGATCTCCCATTGGAGATCAGGGGTCACATGCTCGGTTACAGCAGCGACTCCCATTGGTCCGCCAGGAAGGTCCTGAAACTACATGTGTTCTGGAATGGTTTCGCATTGGTCCTTTTCTGGTAGGTTCTGCAGTTGCTATTATAAAAGGGTGGCATGGCTGGGCCGCCATGCGCTAGTATGAAATCCGTTATGTGCTTGCGCCAGTGTGGTCATGTATGCATGTGGTTAGGTCTGTCTGAAATAAGCCCCTAGAATACCGGCACCTCCGGTGAGGAGATTGTATGCACGTGTTCAGGGCTCGGCTGAAAACGCCATTAGAATACCGGCTACTCCGGTGAGGAGATTATTGCTTGTGTTCTGACTGCATGATCACGGACTGCTATCCGCACAGCAGTTAACCGTGTACCTGGACCCAGTAGGGTTACTCAGTGACTTTGTGACACAACAGGGTTCGCTTTAGAACGCTAGTCAGCGCCCTAGTGTTTTACTTTGCGGCTCACTGAAGCTAAGTGAGTTCGCACTTATCGCCATATAGCGCTGTGGCATTCCCGCTAGCGGCTCTGTGGATTAACAGAGTTTGCACTAACTGCCACAGCGCGCTACGGCGTTTATTGTAGCGACTCTGGGGGATAACAGAGTTCGCTACTCACACCATCTTACTAGCAGCAGGCTCTGCCTGCACGGTGGACCCCGGGCTGCGAACGCATCTCTCCTTAATATCTATAAGGTGCGTTCCGCAGGCCCTTAACATAATACTAGCGCCAGGGTCTGGCTGGTAAAATGGCGGACGACCAGCGTCTACAGCAGTACATCCAGCAGCTGGAGGGTAGGTTGGCGGTCCTTGAGCGCACAACCTCAGCTGTGGATGTTACCACAGTCGCTGTTCAGGCTGCTAGCGTAGCTGCAGCCAGTTTGTCCACCACTACCTCTGCTCCGACATTATCCCACCCCCCACTTCCAGACAAGTTTACGGGTGACAGTAAACATTGTCGGGGATTCGTGAGTCAGTGCTCTATACAGCTTGAGCTTCTGGCAACACGTTTCCCCACGGAACGGGCACAAGTGGCTTTTATTGTGTCTCTTCTGTCGGGCAGAGCATTGGAGTGGGCAACCCGCTGTGTGGGACGCGACGATCGTGTGGTGCGGAGTGCTCCTCGGTTTTTGGAGGCTCTGAAAAAGGTCTTTTTAGGACCTCAGGTCACGCACGATACGGCACTCCAACTGCTGGCAATGTCACAGGGCTTGTCCATGGTCAGCCAGTTCTCAGTCCAATTTCGGACTTTGGTCTCTGAATTAGAGTGGCCAGATAAAGTTCTTATTTCAGTGTTCTGGAGAGGACTGGCAGAGCATGTAAAGGACGCTTTGGCTACCAGGGAGATTCCTTCCACACTGGAGAAACTCATTTCTATATCTACCTGCATCGACCTCCGTTTTCACGAGCGGAGGTTAGAGCGGACCCAGCGTAGGCAGAGGTTTTGGCTGGCACCCACCTTTGCCAAACCTCTTGAATTTCTCGTTCGGGCGTCCGACTCCCCAGAGACCGTGGAGACTACTCGAGTGGGATCTAAGTCTCTGACCACTCGAGTATCCATGGTCTGTAGAGTGTGTCAGTAGCGAGGACATTATGCCAACCGATGTCCCCAACGAATGAGTAAACGGTCATGTTCCGTGACCATGGGTGCAGGGTCATTAGACGCGAGGGATTTTGCTCTGAAAGTGCTCCATAAAGGGTTATCTCTCTAGGTTCATCCACTCTTCCCGCCAAGCTTTGTGTGGACTCTGGAGCAGAGGGGAATTTTATGTCCTACTCCTTTGCCTCTCGCCATTCTATACCGCTGGTGACGCTCGCCGAGCCAATATCAGTGAGAGTATTGAATGGAGCAATCCTGCCCTTACAAATCACCCACCAGACTGTCTCTCTACCTCTGTCTATGTCCCCTTCTCATCAGGAGAATATATCCATTTTTGTTCTTCCTGAGGGAATAGATGATGTTTTGTTGGGATTACCCTGGCTTCGCCACCACTCTCCCCATATTGAGTGGTCCTCTGGGAGAATATTGGGTTGGGGTGATCATTATAGAGACAGATGTCTCAGAGAGGACGTTCAGGTTTCCACCACGGAGATACCCATAGACCTTGCTTCTCTCCCCAAGGTTTATCGGTCATAAAAAAGGCAGCGGAGACTCTTCCGCCTCATCGCCCCTATGACTGTCCTATAGACCTCTTGCCTGGAACGGAGCCCCCTCGGGAAGAGTGTATCCTCTCTCTCTTCCTGAGACGGAGGCCATGTCACAATACATCCAGGAAGACCTGGCAAGAGGGTTTATTAGGAAGTCAGTGTCACCAGCAGGGGCAGGATTTTTCTTCGTGCAGAAGAAGAATGGAGAATTACGACCGTGTATAGACTATAGGGGTCTTAATGCCATTACCGTTAAGAACAAATATCCTTTGCCCTAATATCTGAGCTCTTTGATAGGCTCCGGGGAGCAAGGGTATTTACTAAGCTGGATCTTCGTGGTGCCTATAACCTGATCCGCATCCGTGAGGGGGACGAATGGAAGACGGCGTTCAATACCAGAGATGGACATTACGAATATCTTGTGATGCCCTTCTGGCTCTGTAATGCTCCAGCCGTCCTCCAAGATTTCATAAATGACATCTTCCGGGACATGCTTGCCACCTCTGTGGTAGTCTATCTGGATGACATTCTCATCTTTTCCCAGATATGGACACCCACCGGAGAGATGTTTGCAGGGTCTTCGACCTCTTGCAGGCAAATTCCTTATGTGCGAAGTTGGAGAAGTGTGTGTTTGAGCAGGAGTCTCTGCCATTCCTGGGCTATATCATCTCCACTCAGGGATTGGCTATGGATCCTGCCAAACTACAGGCTGTAATGGACTGGCAAGAACCCCACTCTCTTAAAGCGGTGCAGCGCTTTATGGGGTTCATTAATTACTATCGCCAATTCATTCCCCACTTCTCTACTTTGGTTGCTCCCTTGGTAGCCCTCACCAAGAAGGGAGCCAATCCCAAATTGTGGTCAGAGGAGGTCTCCAAGGCCTTTACTTCAATCAAGTCCCATTTTGCTAGCGCTCCTATCCTACATCGTCCCGAGGTTGATAAGCCTTTTATATTGGAGGTAGATGCCTCGTCCGTTGGTGCTGGAGCAGTCCTTTTTCAAAAGGATGCTCAAGGTCGTAAACATCCTTGCTTCTTCTTCTCCAAGACCTTCACACCAGCGGAGAGGAATTATTCCATTGGGGATAGGGAGTTGCTAGCCATGAAGTTGGCCTTTTCCGAGTGGAGACATCTTCTGGAGGGGGCTCGCTTTCCCTTTCAAGTGTTCACTGACAACAAAAATTTGGTCTATTTACAGACCGCCCAGCGGCTAAATTCCCGTCAGGCCAGATGGTCCCTGTTCTTCTCCCGGTTCCATTTCACCCTCCATTTTCTCTCCGGGGAGAAGAACATTTGTGCCAATGCTCTGTCTCGCTCCGTGGTGTCCTCTGAGGAGGTGGAGGAGGAGACTCGGCTGATTGTCCCCACAGAGAGCCTAAGAACTGTGGCCCTGGTTTCACTTGAGTCTGTGCCTCCGGGCAAGACTTTTGTGCCCATCAATTTGCGACCGGAGGTACTCTTTTGGGCACATTCGTCCAGGGTGGGTGGACATTTTGGGGCAAAGAGGACATCTGAGTTGCTGGCGAGGACATACTGGTGGCCACATATGGTCCGTGACGTCAGGGAATACATTCAGGCGTGCGTCTCCTGCGCCAAGAATAAGTCCCCTCGACAACGGCCAGCTGGGTTACTTTTCCCTTTACTGGTGGCAGACAGGCCCTGGGAGATGGTTGGGATGGATTTTGTGGTGGACTTACCCAAGTCTCGGGGCTACACCATCATCTGGGTGATAACTGACCACTTCTCCAAAATGGTGCACTTGGTGCCGTTACCACGGTTACCGTCTGCACGGGCCTTGGCAGCATTATTCATTAGGCATATTTTCCGCCTACACGGTATGCCAGACAAAATTGTCAGTGATCGAGGTCCCCAGTTTGCGTCTCGGTTCTGGAGAGAGCTGTGTCGTTTACTCAGCATTGAGTTGAATCTCTCCTCTGCATACCATCCCGAGACGAATGGGTTGGTAGAGAGGGCCAACCAGACCTTGGTCACATACTTGCGACATTTTGTCTCTGCCAGGCAGGATGACTGGGCATCCTTGCTACAGTGGGCTGAGTTCACTCTAAATAATGCTGTGGCTGACTCCACCGGACAGACCCCATTCCTCCTGAACTACGGTCAGCATCCGCGGGTACCAGTGCCCATGCCCGTGTCTTCCGCCGATTCCAGGGTGGCAGACTGGGCTGTGGAGGCGCGGGACATTTGGGACCGCACCCAGGATGCCATTCAGGCCTCCAAAGAGAGGATGAGGTCTTCGGCCGATGCCCATCGGCGCCCCGCTCCTACATTTGCTCCGGGTGACCTAGTGTGGCTCTCTGCCCGAAACATCAGGCTATGTGTAGAGTCCACCAAGGTGGCACCTCGCTTTTTGGGTCCCTTTAAAGTTCTTGAGCAGGTGTACCCTGTGGTTTACCGCCTAGCCCGTCCGCCTCGCCTTGGTATCACCGACACCTTTCACGTGTCCCTCCTGAAACCCGTGGCCAGGGCCGGCTCCAGGTTTTTATGGGCCCCGGGCGATAGAGTCTCAGTGGGCCCCCTTAACACAGACCACGATTCATGATGCACAGATACTGTAGAGAAATATGGGTATAGCACAACGCCAAACACTTCTCTTCTTCCATTACATGACTGATACCTATTGTAAATTGTACAATAGCTCAAAAACCGCCAAATCCTCACAGCGCACAATACAGACTGGACAGTACAGTCCTCCATACAATATTATGGGCACCACATAGTCTCCCCCTCATCAACCATATAATACCCCATGCAGGATGTCACCCCGCCATCCCCCATATAATGCTCCATACAGAATACTGGACCCAATATTATGCTCCATACAGAATGCTAGACCACATATAATGCTCCATACAAAATATGGAGCTCTCCTCTACACTGTGCTGCGTTCTGCACTCTTACGGCTCAGGAAAGGGCGCTGTGGAAAGACTCCCCATTATCATCATCATTGCCTGCCCATTATCATCATCATTGCCTCCCCTCATCATCATTGCCTGCCCATCATCATCATCATTGCCTCCCTATCATTATCATTGCCTCCCCATCATCATCATTATCATTGCCTCCCCATTAATATCATCATCATTGCCTTCTCATTATCATTGCCTCTCCATCATCATCATTATCATTGCCTCCCCATTAATATCATCATCATCATTGCCTTCCCATTATCATTGCCTCCCCATCATCATCATTATCATTGCCTCCCCATTAATATCATCATCATCATTGCCTTCCAATTATCATTGCCTCCCCATCATCATTGCCTCCTCACCACCATCACTGCCTCCCCCACCACCATCACACATACAGCACCGCAGGCAGCACTCTCTCACATACACACATGCAGCAGGCACACACACACACACACGCCTCACCTGTCTGGCGTCCGCGCGCTCTCTGCCACAGTCGGTCGCTGAATGATGACGTCATTCAGCGGCGCTGCTGTGAGAGAGGAAGCGCCAGCGCAGGCGCCCCCTGGAGCTTGGAGCTGCGGCAGCGGAGGCACGGGGAGAGGTGAGTATTGCGCCGACTGCTGCCGGGGCCCTGAGCAAGCGGGGGGGGCCCATTGGCGGCGCTGACACCGCTAACGGGTGCCGGGGTGCCCGACGGCGAGTGGGCCCCCCCGCCTGCTCAGGGCCCCGGCACTTGCCCGGGTGTGCTGGGTGCTGACGCCGGCCCTGCCCGTGGCCATTTCCCAGTTTTCCGAGTCATCTGCCGGGACGTCGGGTTCATCTACCGATGATCATGAGGTGAAAGCCATTGTTGGGTGCAAGGTGGTACGAGGAGAAAAATTTTATTTGGTGGATTGGAGGGGTTATGGGCCTGAGGATAGGTCCTGGGAGCCTGCCGAGCATGTTCACGCTCCGCAGCTCATCGCTGCCTTTGAGCGAAGCGAGGCCCAAAAGAGGGGGGCCCTAGGAGGGGGGGTAATGTTAGGGTTCGAGTTCCCGCTGCTGCACAAGGGGAGTCTCGAACCAGTCCCACTGCGGTCCTCCATCCATCTCCGGCCGCAGTGGAGCATGGTCAGCAAAGATGTCGGTCCCAGCGTCTCGCCCAGTTTTACACTGTGCAGAGGCTTGTTGCGGTCTTTCTTGGTTCTTCTATTATAACCAGTGCTGGAGCAAGCAGTTCGGGAACTAAGTCCCTGCTTTCTCCATCTGAGCATGCCCAGGGCAAGATCTCCCATTGGAGATCAGGGGTCACATGCTCGGTTACAGCAGCGACTCCCATTGGTCCGCCAGGAAGGTCCTGAAATTACATGTGTTCTGGAATGGTTTCGCATTGGTCCTTTTCTGGTAGGTCGTGCAGTTGCTACTATAAAAGGGTGGCATGGCTGGGCCGCCATGCGCTAGTATCAAATCCGTTACGTGCTTGCGCCAGTGTAGTCATGTATGCATGTGGTTAGGTCTGGCTGAAATAAGCCCCTAGAATACCGGCACCTCCGGTGAGGAGATTGTATGCACGTGTTCAGGGCTCGGCTGAAAACGCCATTAGAATACCGGCTACTCCGGTGAGGAGATTATTGCTTGTGTTCTGACTGCATGATCACGGACTGCTATCCGCACAGCAGTTAACCGTGTACCTGGACCCAGTAGGGTTACTCAGTGACTTTGTGACACAACAGGGTTCGCTTTAGAACGCTAGTCAGCGCCCTAGTGTTTTACTTTGCGGCTCACTGAAGCTAAGTGAGTTCGCACTTATCGCCATATAGCGCTGTGGCTTTCCCGCTAGCGGCTCTGTGGATTAACAGAGTTTGCACTAACTGCCACAGCGCGCTACGGCGTTTATTGTAGCGACTCTGGGGGATAACAGAGTTCGCTACTCACGCCATCATACTAGCAGCAGGCTCTGCCTGCACGGTGGACCCCGGGCTGCGAACGCACCTCTCCTTAATATCTATTAGGTGCGTTCCGCAGGCCCTTAACATGGAGTCACATAGAGTGACTCCAGACTTGTATCCCATGCCTCAACAACCCTTTTAAAACAAGCTGTCACCTATCCTCAGGATAGTTATTATTTTTTGATTATTGTGGTCTGACAGTTGACTTCTTCATTGATCGGCAGATCATAGAATTTTTAGTCCCAAAAGAATTTTTTTTATCATAGTTACAAAATGGCATGGCAAGTCAGACAACCGACCTCCGCTCCTTTAATTTTGCTATGGGGCCACAGGGTATGAATGGAGTGGAGGTTCTTAAAGGGATAAAAGTTCCGCATTCTGACGATCGGTACAGGTTCTAGCAGTCGGCCTCCCACTGATCAGCGCGTTATCACCTGTGCTCTAAATAATTAAGCTTCCCTCGACCATAAGAGCTGTTATCACCAGTCGCAGTTATGATCATGAGAATATCGCTTTTTTACTGGCATCACAGGGTTTTTTCCACCCTTTACAGATTGTCCATTAAAAACATATACAATCGGGATACTTGGTAATTAGAAGGGTTGTACAAGATTAGAAACGCATGGCTAATTTCTTCCAAAATCAGTCCTACATCTGTTTACAGGTTGTGTCTTGTTATGGCAAATCGGCCATAAACACTTAAAACGGCATTCACACCTGATAAATTGTTGCAATTTTGGCAGGATATGCCAATACTTTATGATGGGTGGGACTCCAAATGATCCTGAGAATAGAGGGGCAGAGGCCATATTAATGGAAATGTCACTGGTTTTATCTTCATAACAACACCTGTAATAGGTCCTGTGGAGTGGGAAGCTGGAAATCTGCTCCATTGCCCCCTCATTCCCATGAGCAATGAGGGTCCCACAGATCATGAAGTGATGGTATATCTTAGAGATTGTCCATGTGGACTGTACATCTGTGAGATCTGACGAGGGTAGAATCCATTCTCCGTTGTTGCAATTGTAAGAAGTCTCCACTATCTGTGGACGGGGAGTTCTCAGTTGGCTGGTTGTTGAGGAATATACCGGGACACTCAGGGTTAAAAAGTCCATTCGGTTTATTAGTACACAGAGTAATCCTCTCTTCAGGAACTTTGTAATATACAGCACCCCGTGCACCGTCCGGCAACCATTCAGCTTTATAGAACCCACGGTCCTCTCTGAGCCCCGGTATGCCTAATACGGATTAGTGTCCGTTAACTGTCCATGACGACAGCACAGATCTCCGGATACCTCTTATCCTCAGAGGTGTCCTCTACGGATGTTTATCAGGCCTCCTCACTCTGGCTCAGACTAGCCAGCTCTGCTGCCCACGCACAAATACACAGGCTCCATCTTGGGTGTTGTGACACACCCTCTTGTGTGGGGTATGTAGGTGACTGGACCGAGTCACCGAGAAAGCCTGCCCAATGTATAGTAAACCCTCAGCAGTAGATCTGCTGAGCAAAACAAGCTCAGGCTTCCATCACAGGGCCACCCACCTCTGTGATACATACCGCCCATTAACTACATGACCAGTCCCCATACCACACAATATATGTGTATATTGATTTTGGTAGACCCTAGAAAATCCCAGGCTAATAAGTAGGGGTTCTGTCTGTTAGCACATCCTGTCTTATTAATGGTCTCTTTCTTTGGACTCCCCTGGTAATTGTGCAGCTTTTCACAGCAGCAGATAAATCAGAATTCAATTTCGCATCAAGAACATTATTGCAAAATTGCTCAGTTATCACAAGTGGCAATTCACCAATGCCGTTCTCTCTACAAGACATAGAAATCCGCAAGTGCTTCATTACGTGGTGTGATTTTCCCCTGTGGCAGCCTGAAAAGTCCCTGTATAGCTATTACAGAGAAGGAAAATGAGTCTTTTATGTGGGAAAAATGAAGTTAGCAGTGGTAATTTCTGCTGTTACAGAGAAAATAGAGGCGATCATTCCTATGAAATCTTACCGGAATGTATTGACCGCCGTGACTCTGCACACACACTATTATCAGTTTTTTAAAGTTTCCATATTATGTAATGTTGTCAATTTTTTATCTTTAACAGTGTCTTCTCATTTTGTTTTTATCAGGGCTCATGCGCATGCAAGCGATTATTCCCATCTATATGAATTGATATTGTCAGATAATTCCAAGCAATTTTTACATTTACAGCTTATTAAAATTTTCAGACGTTTTTGAGATATTAACACTTTTTTTTTGGTTACAGCTCGTTTTCTTGAAGACCGACCACTACACAGTCATGAGCAGCATTTACAAGCTTTTTTCTATTCGGCTTGTAAGCACTTTTTTTAAGCTAATCAGGATCGAATGGCAGCAAATTTTGATAATCAGTAAATAGCAAAAGTATACGCTCTATCCGACAATATCCATCCATGATGATGGGAATGACACTTTAATAAAGCTGGTTGCACACACCTTGCATGGGCACTTACTGAATCACGCACTCACTGTGCCACCATGTGATGCCATATTCTACATGGTAAGCATGGGCGTACCCAGGATCAAAACTAGGGGGGGGCAAGCCATGGTCGTTCAGGTTGTAAAATATAAGAACAAAAAATGTGAATAAAACGAAAATGAACGCCATACACAACATAATTCCTTATACCAAGACCAATAATATCACATACAAGGAGAAATACCACCATGATCAATCCTATTATGTAAACAATTTATTGATTTTAGGCTTACCTTTGCAGTCTTCTCTTCTGTTCAGCAGGGGGACTTCAAGCTCATGCGTGTTTATCACACACTGACACTGAGCCATTCACACTGCCCTTTCTAAACACAGCAATTGGATTGATCTTTGGGGAAAAAAAATGAATGATAGATAGATAGATAGATAGATAGATAGATAGATAGATAGATAGATAGATAGATAGATAGATAGATAGATAGATAGATAGATAGATAGATAGATAGATAGATAGATAGATAGATATAGAAAACCAGACAAATTGGAGGCAGCACATAGTTTGTAGTGAAAAAAAAAGCTATTTAATAAGGTCAAAAGGCGACATTTCGGTCCAAACAACACAAACCTTTCTCAAGCCTTGAGAAAGGTTCTGTTGTTTGGACCAAAACGTCGCCTTTTGGTCTTATTAAACAGCTTTTTATTCACTACAAACGGTGTGCTGCCTCCAATTTGTCTGGATTTCTATAATTGATGTTTGGTATTTGCCTGGGGGGCTCTGCACCAGGACTCTTTCTTTGTGCTGCTATAATTTTCTGATAGATAGATAGATAGATAGATAGATAGATAGATAGATAGATAGATAGATAGATAGATAGATAGATTTAAGCATGGAATGCAAGTAGATTCCACCCTGAAATTGCCCCATCATTGTCCCCTTCTTGTAGTAATATGCCCCATCATTGTCTCCTTCTTTTAATAATGTGCCCCAGACCAGCACCTGTATATACATCAGCCCCAGCCCAGCCTCTGTATGTCAGATATACAGTATATTACTGAAGATATAGACTGTACGGGCTCCTGTCAGGTATATATTACAGTAGATATAGACTGTACGGGCTCCTGTCAGGTATATATTACTGTAGATATAGACTGTATGGGCTCCTGTCAGGTATATATTACTGTAGATATAGACTGTACAGGCTCCTGTCAGGTATATATTACTGTAGATATAGACTGTACAGGTTCCTGTCAGGTATATATTACTGTAGATATAGACTGTATGGGCTCCTGTCAGGTATATATTATTGTAGATATAGACTGTATGGGCTCCTGTCAGGTATATATTACTGTAGATATAGACTGTATGGGCTCCTGTCAGGTATATATTACTGTAGATATAGACTGTACGGGCTCCTGTCAGGTATATATTACTGTAGATATAGACTGTACGGGCTCCTGTCAGGTATATATTACTGTAGATATAGACTGTACGGGCTCCTGTCAGGTATATATTACTGTAGATATAGACTGTACGGGCTCCTGTCAGGTATATATTACTGTAGATATAGACTGTATGGGCTCCTGTCAGGTATATATTATTGTAGATATAGACTGTATGGGCTCCTGTCAGGTATATGTTACTGTAGATATAGACTGTATGGGCTCCTGTCAGGTATATATTACTGTAGATATAGACTGTATGGGCTCCTGTCAGGTATATATTACTGTAGATATAGACTGTACGGGCTCCTGTCAGGTATATATTACTGTAGATATAGACTGTATGGGGTCCTGTCAGGTATATATTATTGTAGATATAGACTGTACAGGCTCCTGTCAGGTATATATTACTGTAGATATAGACTGTACAGGCTCCTGTCAGGTATATATTACTGTAGATATAGACTGTATGGGCTCCTGTCAGGTATATATTACTGTAGATATAGACTGTACAGGCTCCTGTCAGGTATATATTACTGTAGATATAGACTGTATGGGCTCCTGTCAGGTATATATTACTGTAGATATAGACTGTATGAGCTCCTGTCAGGTATATATTACTGTAGATATAGACTGTACAGGTTCCTGTCAGGTATATATTACTGTAGATATAGACTGTATGGGCTCCTGTCAGGTATATATTATTGTAGATGTAATATATACCTGACAGGAGCCTGTACAGTCTATATCTACTGTAATATAAACCTGACTGGAGCCTGTACAGTCTATATCTACAGTAATATGACAGGAGCCCGTACAGTCTATATCTATAGTAATATATACCTGACAGGAGCCTGTACAGTCTATATCTACAGTAATATATACCTGACAGGAGCCCGTACAGTCTATATCTACAGTAATATATACCTGACAGGAGCCCGTACAGTCTATACAGTAATATATATCTGACAGGAGCCCATACAGTCTATATCTACAGTAATATATACCTGACAGGAGCCTGTACAGTCTATATCTACAGTAATATATACCTGACAGGAGCCTGTACAGTCTATATCTACAGTAATATATACCTGACAGGAACCTGTACAGTCTATATCTACAGTAATATATACCTGACAGGAGCCCGTACAGTCTATCTACAGTAATATATACCTGACAGGAGCCTGTACAGTCTATATCTACAGTAATATATACCTGACAGGAGCCCATACAGTCTATATCTACAGTAATATATACCTGACAGGAGCCCATACAGTCTATATCTACAGTAATATATACCTGACAGGAGCCCATACAGTCTATATCTACAATAATATATACCTGACAGGAGCCCGTACAGTCTATATCTACAGTAATATATACCTGACAGGAGCCTGTACAGTCTATATCTACAGTAATATATACCTGACAGGAGCCCGTACAGTCTATATCTACAGTAATATATACCTGACAGGAGCCCATACAGTCTATATCTACAGTAATATATACCTGACAGGAGCCCATACAGTCTATATCTGCAGTAATATATACCTGACAGGAGCCTGTACAGTCTGTATCTACAGTAATATATACCTGACAGGAGCCCGTACAGTCTATATCTACAGTAATATATACCTGACAGGAGCCCGTACAGTCTATATCTACAGTAATATATACCTGACAGGAGCCCATACAGTCTATATCTACAGTAATATATACCTGACAGGAGCCCATACAGTCTATATCTACAATAATATATACCTGACAGGAGCCCGTACAGTCTATATCTACAGTAATATATACCTGACAGGAGCCCATACAGTCTGTATCTACAGTAATATATACCTGACAGGAGCCCATACAGTCTATATCTACAATAATATATACCTGACAGGAGCCCGTACAGTCTATATCTACAGTAATATATACCTGACAGGAGCCCATACAGTCTATATCTACAATAATATATACCTGACAGGAGCCCATACAGTCTATATCTACAGTAATATATATCTGACAGGAGCCCATACAGTCTATATCTACAGTAATATATACCTGACAGGAGCCTGTACAGTCTATATCTACAGTAATATATACCTGACAGGAGCCTGTACAGTCTATATCTACAGTAATATATACCTGACAGGAACCTGTACAGTCTATATCTACAGTAATATATACCTGACAGGAGCCTGTACAGTCTATATCTACAGTAATATATACCTGACAGGAGCCCGTACAGTCTATATCTACAGTAATATATACCTGACAGGAGCCCGTACAGTCTATATCTACAGTAATATATACCTGACAGGAGCCTGTACAGTCTATATCTACAGTAATATATACCTGACAGGAGCCCGTACAGTCTATATCTACAGTAATATATACCTGACAGGAGCCCATACAGTCTATATCTACAGTAATATATACCTGACAGGAGCCTGTACAGTCTATATCTACAGTAATATATACCTGACAGGAGCCCATACAGTCTATATCTACAGTAATATATACCTGACAGGAGCCCATACATTCTATATCTACAGTAATATATACCTGACAGGAGCCCATACAGTCTGTATCTACAGTAATATATACCTGACAGGAGCTCATACAGTCTATATCTACAGTAATATATACCTGACAGGAGCCCGTACAGTCTATATCTACAGTAATATATACCTGACAGGAGCCCGTACAGTCTATCTACAGTAATATATACCTGACAGGAGCCCATACAGTCTATATCTACAGTAATATATACCTGACAGGAGCCCATACATTCTATATCTACAGTAATATATACCTGACAGGAGCCCATACAGTCTGTATCTACAGTAATATATACCTGACAGGAGCTCATACAGTCTATATCTACAGTAATATATACCTGACAGGAGCCCGTACAGTCTATATCTACAGTAATATATACCTGACAGGAGCCCATACAGTCTATATCTACAGTAATATATACCTGACAGGAGCCCATACAGTCTATATCTACAGTAATATATACCTGACAGGAGCCCGTACAGTCTATATCTACAGTAATATATACCTGACAGGAGCCCGTACAGTCTATCTACAGTAATATATACCTGACAGGAGCCCATACAGTCTATATCTACAGTAGATATAGACTGTACAGGCTCCTGTCAGGTATATATTACTGTAGATAAGGAGACATCAACCCATTAATTAATAAATCCTCCTATGTCACTGAGGACTCTGACTGACCTCAGATTTCCCTCCTGCGGCTTCTCTTCCTGGCTTCCTGGCTTTGCAGAACACGCCCCCGGGAACGATGTCACACCGCTGGAAAGAGCCCATACAGTCTAGTATGTGAGTCGCAGCCAGCCCAGAAGCACCTTTTAAAGGGCCGGCTGATGCGATGGCCTCATCTTGGCACGGCGCGCCCCTGCTCCTAGGGGGGGCAACGGCCCCCCCCTGCCCCACGGTGGGTACGCCCATGATGGTAAGTAATGTTACATGATACAGTACGTGATGGAGCATAACCTTAAAAATAAAATTATTACGGATTCAGTATAGTTTTTTCAGAAAAAACACCATATATCACTGAAAAAAATAGATATAGTATGTCATGACTAGGGATGAGCAGACCCGTGGATGTTCAGGTTCATATGGTTCTGCTGAACCAGAAGTAAAAGTTTGATTCAAGATTGTACTCGACCTTGAACTTGACCCTGGACCTGAAACCAATAGAAATCAATGTGGTTCTGTCACCATAGCAATTATGGTAAAATTGGAAGTAATTAAATAACATGAAAATTGTACCAGTGCCCTCACAGAGACTGGGGCTGGCTAACGCCAATACAGTTATAAATGTCACCCACAGAACCCATACAGAAACAGCTTACAAATTTCACCCACAGAGCATGAGGAAGAGTACCCCCAAAGAAGCAGCTTACAAATTTCACCCGCACAGCACGAGGCGGAGTACCCCTACAGAAGCGCAGTTTACAAATTTCACCCACAGATCATGGGTCAGAGAATCCCTACAGAAGCGCAGTTTACAAATTTCACCCAACAGAGCATGGGGCAGAGTACCCCTACAGAAGCAGCTTATAAATTTCACTCACAGAGCATGGGGCAGAGTACCCCTACAGAAGCAGCTTACAAATTTTACCCACAGAGCATGGGGCAGAGTACCCCTACAGAAGCGCAGTTTACAAATTTCACCCAACAGAGCATGGGGCAGAGTACCCCTACAGAAGCAGCTTATAAATTTCACTCACAGAGCATGGGGCAGAGTACCCCTACAGAAGCAGCTTACAAATTTTACCCACAGAGCATGGGGCAGAGTACCCCTACAGAAGCGCAGTTTACAAATTTCACTCACAGAGCATGGGGCAGAGTACCCCTACAGAAGCAGCTTACAAATTTTACCCACAGAGCATGGGGCAGAGTACCCCTACAGAGGCAGCTTAGAAATTTTACCCACAGAACATGGGGCTTAATACCCCTACAAAAGCAGCTTACAAAATTTCCTTGAAACGCCTCCCAATGCTATTGCTTTAGGGTTCGGGGGCCTGAAGTGTTTCCCTTGAAAAAAATATTGCTTAAAGCAGGCAACCACACCTGAATACTTCAGCTAGGGATAATGGATTTGTGCTCCATTTCTATTTTCTTGTTTGTTTGAACAGCGGTCATGATAAAGAGAGAACCCGGTGGAACACAAAGCGAAAGAACTGGAGGTACTCTCAGCCATCCAATCTCAAACCACCTCTATTTGTTTTGCCCCTCCCCATTATTACAGTTGTACTTGGGTCTACGAAATTATGCAGAACGTAAACATTGCACAGTGTACATATTTTTTATTTATTTTACTAATTTATATAGGCCTATTAATTCCACAGCGCTTTACAGACATTATCATCACTGTCCCCAATGGGGCTCACAATCTAAGTTCCCTATCAGTATGTCTTTGGAATGAGGTAGGAAACCGGAGAACCCGGAGGAAACCCACACAAACACGAGGAGAACAAACTTCTTGCAGATGTTGTCCTTGGTGGGATTTGAACCCAGGGGTCTCATTTTTCCTACAAAAGGCAACGAGATGGCTGATGCTAATGTGTGGCCCAGCTATTTAAGGCACACATAAAATCCAGGAGAGTGCACAGGAAGGTAATCGCAACGCTTGATATGCATTCACTTCACTCACACTTTTAGACACACCCATCAGGGGTATAAAAAGGGAGTGACATGTAGCGGAGTGAGTGTTCCGTTTGACTTCGGTCAGTTAGCTTCTGTTTAAGGACAGAGCAGCCATTCAGTTTCCTGTCTGAGGACAGTAGAGTCCAAGACAGCATAGTCTGGACTTGGAGGATACTGAGATCTGTGCAGCGAGCTCTGGGACAAGCTGACATTTCCCTCGAAAGCTACAAGTGCTTATGTTAAGAGCGGGAAGCAGGGCGAAGGGCGCAGTGGAGAAGACAGAGAGAAGTGCCTTGGGTATTGGATTACCTGCACTAAATTGCCGGACACCGGGGTCCGAAGCGTTGCTAGTGTTTCAAGCATAGTAACAAGAAAACCGGAGGCATCTGGACTACAGGTCGCAGAGTGCAGCCCAAAGCGTCAATACATAACCGGAGTCAGGGAGAACGGGGCTTTGAGTCAAGCGCAGACAAAAGTAAGGACTTAGTTCTCACCACTTAAAAGGCTCCATCACAATGTTGGCCGGGCATTACAGCTATAGAGAAAGCTGGAGAGTTCAGAGTTAACTTCGCTTCAGGCAAGTTGGGCTCACATACATATAGAAGTTAAGGAGGCCTCTAACCTGCTCAGCGGCTACCCGAGTGTGCATTCTCCACCCCGACCAGCTCCCCGGGATCTTCCTGAAACACCTTCAAGTAAAAGGTATGAAAAGAAGCTATTTCGTGTGTGACTGAATTATTACCTACACCCTGCATCATCACCATAGACTTCCAGGGACCAGTCTCACCTGTGGGAGACCTACCACCCAGCTGCCCCCATAACATCCCCTGTGAAGATCATTATAGCAGCGCTGGTCCAATTAACCAGATACCACAGGTGGCGTCACGAACTACCTATCCTAATAATCCCCTGTAAATATCCCCCATCGCTTGACTGCCAGGGCCACGGACCGAGTCCCGCTGCCAGTGACTACTCCCATAGAAATCATTGGGCTCGGCTCCGAGTACCCCATAGCCCTGGTAACCACTTCAGTGTGGTGTGAGTCACTAATTATTTTTTGCAACACTACTAGAAATAGCACAGTGGTCCAGAAAAATTAGTTGTTTAGCCTACAAATGGCAACGAGATGGCTGATGCCAATTATTTATTTCTCATACAACTAGAAATCACATAGAGGTCCAGAAATTTATTTTTTTGGCCTACAAATAGCAATGAGATGGCTCATGCCAAATATTTATTTGCAGCACTACTAGAAATCACACAATCGTCCATAAAAATTAGTTATTTGGCCTACAAATTGCAACAAGACGGCTGATGGCAATTTTTTATTTCTCATACTGCTAGAAAACAAACAATGGTCCATAAAAATTATTTTCTTTGGTCTACAAATGGCAATAAGATGGCTGATGCCAATTATATATGTTGTGACCACGCACCACAATTGTGGGTTACCAGAGCAATGGGGTACTCAGAGCCGAGCCCATGGAAGTCTATGGGGTTGTCACAGGTAGCGCTGGCTCGGTCTGTGGCCCTGGCGGTCAGGCGTATGTTGGAGGGTATATTTACAGGGGATAGGTATATATACAGTTCGTGACGCCACCTGTAGTTCTCTGATCACTAAGACCAGCGCTGCTGTAGATCTCTGAGGGGATGGTGTGGCAGCTAGATGTCGGGTCCCCTACAGGTGGGACTCTTCCCTCAGGGCTATGATGATGACGATGTTGTGCAGGGATACAATTAAATGAAACAGTCTCACACCATCCAGTGTCTTTCCATACCTTTTACTTGTCAGATGATAAGGCAGGTCCCAGGGAGGCTGTTGGGGTGGAGGATGTGCTTCGAGATAACAGCTGAACAGGTTGGGGGCCTCCTTTACTTTCAATATTATGATGAGTCCAACTAGCATAGAGCTAAGTTCACTCCGAGTTCTCCAGCTAACTCCTTAGCTGTACTGCCCGGTCAGCTTTGTGGTCGGAGCCTTCCTTTGAGAGAGCTGGGTTCCTACTGTTGTCCTGCATCGACTCAAGGTTCCCACTCTCCCTGACCCCTGTTACGTACCGACACTCCAAGGGCTGCTTTCTGCGACCTAAGGTCCAGTAAGACTCTGGTTTTTCTATCACTATGCCTAAAGCTATAGTGACACTTCGGTCCCCAGTGACCGGTGAAATCATGCAGGATAGTCCAATCCTTAAGGCACTGCTATCACTTCTTCCACTGTGCCCTTCGCCCTGTTCGCGCTTGTAGCATAAGCACTCCACACTTCCTAGGGTAAAATACAAGCTAATCCCTTCTTTCTTCTTCCCAGAGCTCGCTAACAGAGGCTCAGTAATCTTCTAGTTCAGGAGCACGTCGACTGAACTCCACTGTCCTTGGGACAGGCGACTGAAGGTTCTGCTGCTGACTCCTCTTTCTTCCTGCACAGACTGCACACAGGTGGGATGACTCACTCAGGAGCCACCCGGGCTAGACTCACTGACTACTCTGTCCGAAGACAGGAAACAGACTCAGCTCTGCTGCATGTCACTAGCTCTTATAACCTATGGGTGTGTCTAAGTGTGTGATGGAGTGAATGTTTATTGAGCATTAAACTGTTACCTCTCCGCACATCCTCCAGGGTACTGTGTGTGCCTTCACACAGGGCTACACATATATACTACTAGAAAACACACACTGACTTATAGGAACAGTACTCCAACAGGTGTGGGGTGCAGATTACACAAAGCGGCTAAAGAGAACAGTACTCTTACAGGTGGGAGGTGCAGAATACACACCACAGCTTAAATGCACAGTACTCTCACAGGCAGGGTTGCAGAGTACACAGCGGCTTAAAGACACAGTACTATCACAGGCGGAGTTGCAGAGTACACACAGCATCTTAAAAGCACGGTACTCCCACAGGCGGGGATACAGAGTACACACAGCAGCTTTTGGCACAGTACTTCCACAGGCGAAGTTGCAAAATACACACAGCAACTTGTTTGCAGAGTGCTCAGTCAGATTTTGTCCCTCACACCAGCTGCGTCTTGTCCCTAAACTGATAAGAGCAGAATGGCAGCCTCACTCATAATCTGGCCTTTATACAGGCTGGGTCATGTGCTGAGCCGGCCAATCACAACCATGCCAATACTTGACATGGCTGTGATGGCTCTGGATGTGCCCACTGTTTAAAAGCTTGTAGACTGACTGTGTGTAGCCCTGGTACACAATATCAGGAGGATGAGTGGAGAGGTAACAGTTAAGGGCTCTTCATAACATCACGTACACTTCGGACACACCCAGCAGGGGTGTGGAAGGGAGTGATTCAGTCAGTCAGATTCCTGTCCTTGGACAGAGCAGACGTGTTCAGTCTGAGCCTGTTAGCAGTTCAGAAAGTGGAGGCTAGTACAGGTGGTCTAGTTCACCTCAGCCTAGTCAGAGCTGTGCCCCACTGGAAGACAGACTGAGATATCTATTAAGAGTGTGAGCAAATCGAAGGGCAAAGTGGAAGAGAACAGAGAAGTGCCATAGGTCAAGGATACCTGCACATTGCTACCGGTCACTGGGGACCGAAGGATCACTATTAGCTTCAAGCATAGTGGTAAGAAAACCAGAGACTTACCGGACCTTAGGTCGTGGCGAGTAGCCCTGAAGAGTTAGTACGTAACTGGGGTCAGGGGAAGTGAGGACCTTGAGTCTCTGCAGGACAAGATAGGAATTCAGCTCTCCCACAGGAAGGCTCCGACCACAAAACTGACCGGGCAGAGCAGCTTTGGAATAGCTGGAATTATAGAGGGAACTACGCTTCAGGCTGGTTGCACTCATCATCATTGGACAGTAAAGGAGGCCCCTAACTTGCTTAACCGTTGCCTCAAAGCTCATCCTCCATCAACCCCATCAGCCTCCCTGGGACCTGCCTTACCATCTTACAAGTAAAAGGTATGGAAAGACGCTGACGGTGTGAGACTGAGTTATTTGCATGCCTGCACAACCCTGCTTTAACTACCGACCTGAGGGAAGAGTCCACCTGTAGGGGACCCGACATCTAGCTGCCTCACCATCCCCTCAGAGATCTACAGCAGCGCTGGTACAAATTACCAGAGACTACAGGTGGCGTCACGAACTGTATATATATCTATCCCCTGTAAATATTCCCCCCAACATACGCCAGACCGCCAGGGCCACAGACCGAGCCACAGCTACCTGTGACAAATCCCCATAGACTTCTGCGGGCTCGGCTCTGAGTACCCCATTGCCCTGGTAATCCACAATTGTGGTGGCGGGTCGAGACACAAAACTTTGGCGTCACGAACAGGATACGAAACTTGCAGCATTGCGAGCCCTGTGTGCCTGTGGAGTGTTTTGGCGAAAAAGACTGTTGCTGTTGTTTGGCGCCAAATACCGCCATATTTGCCGCCAGATTCGCGCCCTAAGGCGCTGGAGAAGAAGGTGGGCGTACCTGAAAGAGCGCGCAAAGTCTTGGACACGCCCCCGGCTCTGACTCAGCTGCAGGTCCTGCAACAGGAAGTGAACGCTCTGACATCAGAGCGCCTGCGACGAAGGTCCCGTTCCCACTGCGGTGCCTGTGAAATAGCAGCGTCTGAAACCGGTAGGCTTCGTTCAACCAAGGGGGCGCTAAGATGTCACAACAACCGGCTGACAGTGCGGCCCCAGCCGGAGTCCCCAATCCCGCACCGCCTGGTATTGTAGCGCCAGATGGGGGTGCAGGCCCAGCACCCAGTCCGGTAGTCCCGATCATGCCACTAACGCTCCCATATATGCCTGGGGCGAAATGGCTTCCCCAGTACAGCGGTGAGCCAGGCACTTTAGCAGGCTTCAAGCGGAAGTTATGCAGCATCCTAGAAATGTACTCCATGCCTGAGAGACAAAAAGCTGCTGTGCTAATAGGGCAGCTAACTGGCGCTGCTGAGAGGGAAGTGGAGACTTGGGATACCATTGATCAGGAGTCGGTACCTGCGATCTTCCTTAAGCTACATGCCATATTTGAAGACGCACAGAAACAGATCTCAGGATGGCCTTCTATCACTGTTCACAACAGCCAGGTGACAGCATCCGGGACTATGCTTGCCGACTACAGGGAGCCCTGAGAGCCCTCAAGCAGATTAACAATTTAAATGCTATCGATGAGAATAAAATGCTGAAAGAACAATTTATACAGGGATTGAGATCCCAAGAGGAACGCAGAACTGTAAATTGGTGGTCCTTAGATCATCCGGATGCTACCTTTGATGCCCTAAAAGACATGGCAATAAAAGGGCTGCGGCCCCTGGGCAACCTGAGGTGGCCACCCAACATCATCAGGGTGAAGTCACTCTGGAACCGGCAGTAACCCCCTTTTCCCGCTAGTGGCTGAAGCCAAAGCGCAGGTGACACCTCCTAGTGAATTGGACTGTCTGCGCTCAGAGGTGCGCCAGCTGACTAAAAATCTGGCTGCTGTAATGAGTGCCCTGCAGCTGCGGAAAGAGGAGGAAGGAAAGATCTTGTTAGCTGACTGCCCAGAAGACGTCCCGTGGATGCACCGGAGAAGAAAGAAGACGTCGCCCCCCCGGAGGAGGACAACGCCACCCCAGGAGCGACCTCTGATCAACACCCTCCTCGTCGAGAGATCATCTGTTATCGCTGCAACCGGAAAGGTCATCTGTCTCCACAGTGTCCTTTAAACGGGCAGAACCTGGGTCCGAGGGCCAACACCCAGGAGAATACCCGTCAGGCCCCCTAGACTGGAACCGCAGGTATGTGGGCGGGCGACCCTACCTGTCTATTATTCTAGATGGTATTGCTGTTCCAGCATTGTTAGACACTGGGTCGCAGGTGACCCTAATACCTGATGCCCTATATACCAAGTACTGGTCAATGGACAGTCTTAAACCTCCGAGCCTTGACTTTACCGTGTATGCTTCTAATGGTCTTCCTGTAGAAGTACTCGGGACAAAATGTGTAGATGTAAAGGTGGGCAGAGAGGAGTTGAAAGACCAGGGGCTTCTGGTAGTAAAGACTGTAAATGAGGAGAACGGTTTAAATATAATTTTGGGTACTAACATTATCGGTAATTGTTTGGGAGAAGTTGTGTTCTTGCTCCAACAGCTCGCTGAGATTGCCCGACCAAGGCAGAGAGGAGTAATCCAAAGAGAGATCCGGGCCCTGGTGTGTCAGCAGCAAGCGAAGCTTACAGACGGCGAAATTGGTAATGTACGGGTCACTGACTCGGATCCTATTGTGATACCCCCAATGAGTGAAATGATCATTTGGTGCAGGGCAGCCATAGATCTGAGAGGACAGAATTACCAAGCTGTAGTAGAACCCCACCATTCAGAACATAGACCTACACTTATGACTGCTAGAGGAGTAGTAGAAGTGGTGAATGGAAGAGGTAAATTTACCCCGTTATGCAACCATTGCTAAACTACATGCTGTCGACAATAATTCTATTCTCCCGGCTGAGTCCTTAGACTCCTGTCGAATAGCGGAGGACAATGACCCAGCAACTCAGGTGGCGGAATGGTGTCAGCAACTCCATGTTGGGACGGACACCACTCCCGCTCACCAGAAGCAAGGGGTATTACGGGTGGTGCAAGAGTACGCCAAGTGTTTAGCAAGCACCCACTTGATTTTGGGGTAATTAAGGGAGTCCAACATCATATCCCTACAGGCAGTCATCCTCCCATCAAAGAGCGGTATAGGCCCATACCTCCAGCTCATTATCAGAAGGCTAAAGAAATGTTGAATGATATGAAGAAAGCCGGGGTGATAAGAGATAGTTGTAGCCCTTGGGCAGCCCCTCTAGTTCTGGTTAAAAAGAAAGATGGTAGTATGAGAATGTGTGTGGATTACAGGCAGGTGAACCGCATAACACACAAGGATGCATACCCGTTACCACGTATAGAGGAATCATTAGCTGCTCTGAAAACGGCTAACTACTTTTCTACCCTTGATCTGACTAGTGGTTACTGGCAAGTGGCTGTGGCTGAGG
>JARQOD010000005.1:39654266-39797386 GCA_033576555.1 Oophaga sylvatica
CCTTCACTCATCCCCAGGTCCCAATACCGCTGCACCCACCGGGACAATACTCCTTCACTCATCACCAGGTGACAATACCCTTTTTCAATCCCATGACAATCCCCTTTTCCTTTTAAATCACCAGGGAAAATTTTATCCTTCACCATCCCAGGGACATACGCGCTTCATGCATGCCAGGTGACAATACTCGCTTCACCTCACCATGAAAACTCGCTTTTCACCAACTCACCAGGTGACAATACAGCTTCAACATCCCAGGTCAAACCGCTTTTTCAAACCCATGGACAAACTCGCTTCACCATCACCAGGTGACAATAAAAACGCTTCCACCTCACCAGGTGACAATACACCTTCACTCAACACCAGGTACAATACACCTTCACCATCACCAGGTGACAATAACCTTCATCATCACCAGTGACATACTCGCTTCAATCTCACCAGGGACAATATCGTTCACTCAACACCAGTGACAATACAGCTTCCCTTCCACCATATGTTGACGATCGAAAGAAATATGGCTACGGCCGATATTACTGTATCGGGTTTCGTAATTCTTTTCGATATTTTCGTCATATCGGATACCGAATGGATTGTCACGTCACTTGAGTGCCGTCGGCGGGTCTGTCAAGTCAGCGGCCTTACCTGGAGAAATCTCGCGGTCACGCCTGGTGTTGATGGCCGCCTTATCTTCTCCCTGGCGGTCAATGCATTTTTTTTTTTCGCGATAACTGCATGACTGCGGGGGAATCCCGGCCGTAAACTTCCGATAGTCACCGCCGGGGAAGCAGGAATCAGCGTGCTGCCCGGGGTGACAGGCTCTGCCGTCATTTGATGTTCAGACTGGTCGCGTGGGACACTCTTACTATGGACTGCGTCGGTCAGGTGGTAACTTTTTTTTTTTTTTTTTTTCATTTTTTTAAGGAGATCGATGCGTCCGCAGATACATAAAAAAGAAATGAAAACTGTTTTTTTTTTTTTTTTATTAAATTAAAAAATTTTTTTTGGAACATTCACTCCCCGGGTAATAAACAATTTAACTTTTATTTCAACAGGGACCTTCCGGGTTATTTTAACTTCTTTGGCGGCCTCTTCCAGAACCACCTGGTATCTTCTTAATTTGCCAAACATCCGAGGGCACCAAGGACCACCAACTAGGACTCGGTGGCCTGTACAGACGTTGGCCCGCTACTGGGTCTGTGTGGCCACCTCTTTCATCCCCTCCGGTTGGACCCTATGTCACGGACTGTACAACCCCAGGGGGGCCTAACAGGCGCCGGGTACGGCCAGCTATATTATCATGTCCAAGCGGGTCTGAGGAACCACTGAGGGAGGCTGGGGAGTTTTTTCGGCGTGGGGTGGGCACTTTTGCAGAGGCCTGGATGTGGGAGGTGAAGCTTCGAGGGTCCACAGGTTCCTGGCACACGGGGGTAGGGGTCCGCACCTGGGGTAACATTAGGCGTTTCCACCCATTTAACCCCATGTCGGGTGAAGTCACCAATCCCTGGCAACTCCCTCCCTGGGGTCCTTCTGGAGGTGAGCCCCACGTCCCCGGGCACAAAGACTTCAAAAAAGTCCGGTCCTTGATAAGCCCCAACCACCCTTTCAATTTAAAGTTCCTACTGCACCCTTACCCGCGGCTCATCAGGGCCTTTGTCCTTTCTCATCCGGTTCTTTCTGCCCGGTCCTTCCCAGGTGCTTGCCAAGTTTTAGGGTTTCCGCTGCTCCCTTTTCCTCTGCTTCCTTCTCCCAAGCTCCACTCTTCCCCTCGCCGGTTAAAATTTCTCCTCCACCTTGCCCATGTCTCCCCACTCCACTGCGCTTACAGTGTCCGGTTTGCGGAGTCTCCTGTCGCCCCCCCCGTCTGGCGGCGCTCCCCTGCGGAAAGCAACGGTCTAAACAATGACAGTCGGGCGGCCGGTACAGGCAGGTAGTGCTCGGTGCCTGCGCGGCCTCCTCCATGAGGACGGGTGTCGTTCTTCTTCCACGACCGGGGCAGACAGCGGGCTGGGGTGCGCTGACGGCTGCGGGTTTTTGCAGGAACGGGTGCCTCCACTGCGACAACGTCAACCGGACACATTGCAAAGGGCCTCTACAGAACGGGCCTCACCTTCCTACAGAGTCGACACTTCAGGAAAGGTTGGCGCCGCTCCAAGTTTAGTTTTAGGGAATGCCACGGCTTCCACCTTGCGACCTCCCCCGGTGCCGGGCCAGGCCTCTTTGGGTATCCTCCGTTCTTGCAGCGTAGGAGGGTTTACAGGCCCCGGGGGCCAAAAGGGATTCTGGCGAGGGTCGCTTCCCCGGGGGGAAGCTCTGACGCCCATCCCTTCCCACTTCTGCCGGTCCATTACCATCTTTGCCAAGTCACATGTGCTATCGGAGAGGGCCCCTCTTTTGTAGGGAGGTGGGACCTCCCACACGAGGGGATGAGGAGGCGGAACTCCAAGCTGTGGGGCACGATGTTACATTGCGACCATTTACAGTGGGCAGCCATGTTTCACGCCACTAATCACCAGGTGACAATACAGATTCACTCATCACCAGGTGACAATACACCTTCATGCATCACCAGGTGACAATACTCGCTTCACTCATCACCAGGTGACAATACACGCTTCATGCATCACCAGGTGACAATACTCGCTTCACTCATCACCAGGTGACAATACTCGCTTCACTCATCACCAGGTGACAATACTCGCTTCACTCATCACCAGGTGACAATAATCGCTTCACTCATCACCAGGTGACAATACTCGCTTCACTCATCACCAGGTGACAATACTCGCTTCACTCATCACCAGGTGACAATAATCGCTTCACTCATCACCAGGTGACAATACTCGCTTCATGCATCAGCAGGTGACCATACGCGCTTCAGTCTCAGCAGATTCCTCTGGGTTATCTATACAACAACCAGAGTTAATAACCATACCAGCGAGCGACCCTGCAGCGATTTCAATTACCTTTTTTTTCCTCTTCCTCTGGTAATGTGCCTCTTGTCAGTAACACCACATATATTGGAAATAGCTTCATAAATCAACCAGGTAACTTTTTTTTTTTAATCCACCATTGAACGCATTGCTTCACACCGGACTCTGGAAAAAAAAAAGCTAGTGTTATCTTTTACATCGAGGTATACATTCCCTGCACGGTTTATATCTCAGTATTAATGTCATCCTAGGGTAACATATGGTACCAGTCAGCCATAATAATCTATCTGGGGTCCCTGGGACCATAGCGGCAAATACTCCTCTTCCAGTGTTTTAATACTAGGACGTAGGTGTAATTAAAACCAACATTCTTCCAATTTCACCGGCTATAAAATGTCTGAGACAGCTTTATTCGGCATTGAACGGTGACCTTGCTTTAGACCGATCCAGTCTGACCTCGTTCACATCAAACTATCAATCTGGCTATCAGGAGAAGAAAGGAAAATCGTAGTTCATTCTGGAGTCAGCTGTTACCTTTGAGCTCTTGACTGAGAGTGTGAATGGTATAATTGAATATATGGCGAGCCGGGCTTAGCTAGTACACAATCACTAACACAAGTTGAAAGGAGTAGGTCGGTTTTTGTCACGCAGCTCTGTTCCTCTGCTGTGGTTTGGGCTGTCTTCTCAAACCATTCATAATGGTAATACCCACACTGCGTTCTAGACATACCGTGGAAAAGAAAAAAAAAAGATTTACAGGCACAGAATCAAAAGGGGCTTGTGATACACAGCCCTAAGGCTGCTTTTTTTTAATCAGCATTTTCAGGATTTCAAACCTACTGGGACAATGAAGGGGTCCCATTTTACCCTTTTCTCACTCCAAAGAGGTAGAGACCATGTATGTGACTCTCTCCATGAAAAACTAAAACTTTAAGTGTTTCACTATTGCCATTAGCTGCAGTTACACTGCACGATTATCCTTTGAAAGCATGATAATCATTTAGTTTAAGCAAACTGCCCGTTCTTAGGCTTACTGGGCAAGGTGAATCTTCAAAGTCCAAAGTCTGGGTGGGCACATGGGCCATGGGCACCAGTGCAGCAGGCAGATGTGAAGACTAGTGTTGAGCGATACTGCTCGATATCTAAAAATATCGTATCGGGATGGTATCGCCGATATCACTAAATATCGTCGATATCCGATTCCGATACCGGAAGTCCCATGTAAGTCTATGGGAACAAAATATCGCAACAAAAAAAACCCTTTCTTTCGTTGTAAACACAAAATATACACACATAGAATACATTATATATATATAATACATGTCATTGTGACATATATATATACATATATTTATAGTTTATACACTTCTACATAGTAAAATAGACTCTGATTCAATTGCCGGGTAAAGCCGTGACATACCCCATAGAAGTCGACGGGCTCGGTGCCGAGTACCCCCAAAACCTCTGGCTCTGTGCGACTCAACTTGGGCGTCACGAACAGGATTCTGTAGCTCGCTATAAGCGAGTCCTGTGTGCCTGAATTGAACTGGTTTTGTGCTTGAGATTGCTAAAATCATCAGAGAATGTATTTGCCATTTTTCAGCCATATCTGCGTCACGACGAGGCACTGGTGAAGAAGAAGGGCGTGCTCTTCGTGGGTGTACACTCACTCAGTGGCGCGAAAACGATGGCCGACCACTGTAAATGGTACTGCAATGTAAGATCGTGCCCCACAGCTCTTCAGTTCCGCCTCCTCATCCTCCTCAGTGTGCGGAAACTAACAAGAAGGTCCCGCCTCCCTACAAAAGAGGGGCCCTCTCCAGATGCTAATGACACATGTGACTTGGCAGAGATGGCTAATGGACACGAGCAGAAGTGTGAAGGGATGGAGCAGTCAGAGCTCTCCCCCCACGGAAGCGACCCGATCGCCACGGAACCACCGTTGTGCACCTGGCCTGGAAACCCTCCTACGCTGCAAGAAGCGGAGGATACCCTAAGAGGCCTGGCCCGGCACCGGGAGGAGGTCGCCAGGATGGAAGCCAGCTGGCGTGCCCTAAAACTAAACTTGGAGTGGCGCCAATCCCTCTTACCTGAAGTGTCTGTACCGGAAGGTGAGGCACCCGTTCTAGTAGAGGAGTCCGTGCGGGCATCCCAGCCCTTGCAATGTGATCCGGTTGACGTTGTCGCAGTGGAGGCACCCGTTCCTGCAAAAAACTCTGCACCGGCAGCACCCCAGATCCCGCTGTCTGCCCCCGTCGCTGAGACAGAAGAAGCGACACCCGTCCTCATGGAGGAGGCCGCGCAGGCACCAGAGGTCTACCTGTCTGTACCGGAGCCCCGACTGTCATCTGTTCCAGAGCCGGCTGCTTCCTCCGCAGGTGAGCGCCGCCAGGACTGGGGGGCGCCAGGAGAGCTGCCGCAAACCGGACACTGTAAGCTGCAGTTTGATGGTGGAGACATGGAGCTGCTGGTGGAGGAGAATTTCAACCGGCGTCAGGAGGAAGAGTGGAGACGTTGGGAGCGGGAAGCAGAGCGACAAAGGGAGCAGCGAGAAACCCAAAAGCTTCGGCAACGTAACCTGGAGAAGGACCGGGCAGATAAGGACCGGATGAGAAAAGATAAAGGAACCCTGTGGGAGCCGCGGCGTAAGGGTGCAGTACGGAACTTTAAATTGAAAGGTGGTTGGGGCTTCATCCAGGAGCCTGGACTTTATTTAGAAGTTTTTGTAACCCGGCGGGACGTGGAGGCTCACCTCCCAGAAGGACACCCGGGGAGGGACCTGTTGCCAGGAGACTTGGTGACTTACACCCGACACTGGGGTTACAATGGATGGTACGCCCTAAATGTTACCAGGTGCGACCCCTACTCCCCAGAGTGTCAGGAACCTGTGAGACCCTCGGAGCCTTCAGCCTCCCACATCCAGGCCTCTGCACAAGTGCCCACCCCACGCCGTAAATCTCCCCAGCCTCCCTCAGTGGTCTCCTCAGCAGCCCCAGCTATGGACATGATAAGTATAGCTGGCCCGTACCCGGCGCCTGTTAGGCCCCCTGGGGTTCGTTCAGTCCGGGACATAGGGTTCCAGACCCGGAGGGAGATGAAAGAGGTGGCCACACAGACACAGATAGCGGGTCACGACTTGACTGTACAGGCCACACGACGTCATCAGGTCCTGGTGGTCCTAGTGAAGACTAGTGTTGAGCGATACGATACTGCAAATATCGGGTATCGGCCGATATTAGCTGTATCGGGCTTTCGATTCCGAGTACCGATATTTTCGTCATATCGGATACCGGAATCGGATTTGTCACTGTCACTGTGAGTGTCCGTCGGTCGGGTCTGTCAGGAGTCAGCGGCACTTACCTGGCAGAAGATCTCCGGCGGTCACGTCCTGGACTGCTTGATGGCCACCATTATCTTCTCCCTGGCGGTCACATGCAGTTTTTCGCGATAACTGCAGTGACTGCAGGGTAATCCCGGCCGTAAACCAGTCCGATTACGTCACCGCCGGGGAAGCAGGTAATCAGCTGCGCTGCGCCGGGATGACAGGCTCTGCCTGTCATTCTGATGTAGCAGAGCTGGATCGTCGTGGGACACTCGTTACTATGGACTGCGTCGGACAGGTGGTATACTTTTTTTTTTTTTTTTCATTTTTTTACAGGAGATCGATGGCATCGCAGGATGAGACTGTAATAAAAGTAATGAAAACTGTGTTTTTTTTTTTTATTAAATTGAAAAACTTTTTTATGAACATTCACCCGTCCGGGTACATCAACAATTTAACTATTTACATACAGGGACCCTGTCCGGGTTATTTATAATTCTTTGGCAGGGGTGTTCCAGGTACCACCTGGTACTCTTCTGATGCTTGCCAAACATCCGAGACACCAAGGACCACCAGGACCTGATGACGTCGTGTGGCCTGTACAGTCAAGTCGTGACCCGCTATCTGTGTCTGTGTCTTTCATCTCCCTCCGGGTCTGGAACCCTATGTCCCAGACTGAACGAACCCCAGGGGGCCTAACAGGCGCCGGGTACGGGCCAGCTATACTTATCATGTCCATAGCTGGGGCTGCTGAGGAGACCACTGAGGGAGGCTGGGGAGATTTACGGCGTGGGGTGGGCACTTGTGCAGAGGCCTGGATGTGGGAGGCTGAAGGCTCCGAGGGTCTCACAGGTTCCTGACACTCTGGGGAGTAGGGGTCGCACCTGGTAACATTTAGGGCGTACCATCCATTGTAACCCCAGTGTCGGGTGTAAGTCACCAAGTCTCCTGGCAACAGGTCCCTCCCCGGGTGTCCTTCTGGGAGGTGAGCCTCCACGTCCCGCCGGGTTACAAAAACTTCTAAATAAAGTCCAGGCTCCTGGATGAAGCCCCAACCACCTTTCAATTTAAAGTTCCATACTGCACCCTTACACCGCGGCTCCCACAGGGTTCCTTTATCTTTTCTCATCCGGTCCTTATCTGCCCGGTCCTTCTCCAGGTTACGTTGCCGAAGCTTTTGGGTTTCTCGCTGCTCCCTTTGTCGCTCTGCTTCCCGCTCCCAACGTCTCCACTCTTCCTCCTGACGCCGGTTGAAATTCTCCTCCACCAGCAGCTCCATGTCTCCACCATCAAACTGCAGCTTACAGTGTCCGGTTGCGGCAGCTCTCCTGGCGCCCCCCAGTCCTGGCGGCGCTCACCTGCGGAGGAAGCAGCCGGCTCTGGAACAGATGACAGTCGGGGCTCCGGTACAGACAGGTAGACCTCTGGTGCCTGCGCGGCCTCCTCCATGAGGACGGGTGTCGCTTCTTCTGTCTCAGCGACGGGGGCAGACAGCGGGATCTGGGGTGCTGCCGGTGCAGAGTTTTTTGCAGGAACGGGTGCCTCCACTGCGACAACGTCAACCGGATCACATTGCAAGGGCTGGGATGCCCGCACGGACTCCTCTACTAGAACGGGTGCCTCACCTTCCGGTACAGACACTTCAGGTAAGAGGGATTGGCGCCGCTCCAAGTTTAGTTTTAGGGCACGCCAGCTGGCTTCCATCCTGGCGACCTCCTCCCGGTGCCGGGCCAGGCCTCTTAGGGTATCCTCCGCTTCTTGCAGCGTAGGAGGGTTTCCAGGCCGGGTGCCCAACGGTGGTTCCGTGGCGATCGGGTCGCTTCCGGGGGGGGAGAGCTCTGACTGCTCCATCCCTTCACACTTCTGCTTGTGTCCATTAGCCATCTCTGCCAAGTCACATGTGTCATTAGCATCTGGAGAGGGCCCCTCTTTTGTAGGGAGGCGGGACCTTCTTGTTAGTTTCCGCACACTGAGGAGGATGAGGAGGCGGAACTGAAGAGCTGTGGGGCACGATCTTACATTGCAGTACCATTTACAGTGGTCGGCCATCGTTTTCGCGCCACTGAGTGAGTGTACACCCACGAAGAGCACGCCCTTCTTCTTCACCAGTGCCTCGTCGTGACGCAGATATGGCTGAAAAATGGCAAATACATTCTCTGATGATTTTAGCAATTCTCAAGCACAAAACCAGTTCAATTCAGGCACACAGGACTCGCTTATAGCGAGCTACAGAATCCTGTTCGTGACGCCCAAGTTGAGTCGCACAGAGCCAGAGGTTTTGGGGGTACTCGGCACCGAGCCCGTCGACTTCTATGGGGTATGTCACGGCTTTACCCGGCAATTGAATCAGAGTCTATTTTACTATGTAGAAGTGTATAAACTATAAATATATGTATATATATATGTCACAATGACATGTATATATATATATATATGTATTCTATGTGTGTATATTTTGTGTTTACAACGAAAGAAAGGGGTTTTTTTGTTGCAATATTTTGTTCCCATAGACTTACATGGGACTTCCGGTATCGGAATCGGATATCGACGATATTTAGTGATATCGGTGATACCATCCCGATACGATATTTTAGATATCGAGCAGTATCGCTCAACACTAGTGAAGACACGTAGCAGAGGTGCTGGAAACCACAAACAGGTAGAAGAGATCCAGGAAGTCACAGGCAGACTGGAGACATCCTGGAAGCCACAGGTGGTGTATCGACCCGCCACCACAATTGTGGATTACCAGGGCAATGGGGTACTCAGAGCCGAGCCCATGGAAGTCTATGGGGTTTGTCACAGGTAGCGGTGGCTCGGTCTGTGGCCCTGGCGGTCTGGCGTATGTTGGGGGGAATATTTACAGGGGATTTGATTTATATACAGTTCGTGACGCCACCTGTAGTCTCTGGTAATTTGTACCAGCGCTGCTGTAGATCTCTGAGGGGATGGTGAGGCAGCTAGATGTCGGGTCCCCTACAGGTGGGACTCTTCCCTCAGGTCGATGGTTATGGTGGGGTTGTGCAGGCATGCAATTAAATAACTCAGTCTCACACCGTCAGCGTCTTTCCATACCTTTTACTTGTAAGATGGTAAGGCAGGTCCCAGGGAGGCTGATGGGGTTGATGGAGGATGAGTTTTGAGGCAACGGCTGAGCAAGGCAGGGGCCTCCTTTACTTTCCAATGATGATGAGTCCAACCAGCATAAAGCGTAGTTCCCTCTATAAACTCCAGCTATTTCAAAGCTGTACTGCCCGGTCAGTTTTGTGGTGGAGCCTTCCAGTGATGAAACTAGGTTCTTCTATGCTTGGCCTAGCTCAAAGATCCTATTCCACCTGACCCCTGTTACGTACTGACACTTCAAGGGCTGCTTTCTGTTACCTAAGGTCCAGTAAGCCTCTGGTCCTTTTACCACTATGCGTGAAGCTATAGTGATGCTTCGGTCTCCAGTGACCGGTGACAATGTGCAGGATACTTCAATCCTAAAGCACTTCTGATTTCCTTCCACTGTGCCTTTCGACTTGCTCAAACTCTCAATCTCAGCACTGACTAGGCTAAGGTGAACTGGCTCACCTGTACTAGCCTCCACTACTGTACTGTCTCTCTGAATCGACAGGAATCTTGGTGCTCCAGACAGGCACTCCTTCTCCCTCCCTTCACCTCAGGAGACACTACTCGACTCTCTTGTGCTAAAAACCACACCCCTCTACACCCCTGCTGGGTGTGTCCGAAGTCTATGTGATGTCATGTAGAGCCCTTAACCGTTACCTCTCCACTCATCCTCCTGGTATTGTGTACCTTAAATACCAGGGCTACACATTCCCCCATGGTAAACGACAGCACTCCCGGGCTGTGAAATACAAAGAGACAATTTTGTTTATGCATTAAACATTAACATTAACTCGTCCCATCCGGGAGGTAAGGATTTCTTGAACGTTGCAAACAAAACATTAAATATAGAAAAATACAAAATATTAAATAGACATGTTCATATAAATAAACGGCAATATTCTTGTGAAGGACCCGCACCAAACCTTCAACGTGGGTCCTGGGTGGGCTGCAGGACATATGAATGCAGACCTCACTCAGTGCCACACCACACGGGTTTTATGTTCAGAGGTAAGTCAAGGCTTCGTGTGAAACCATTATAAGGCACCTTAGTGCAACTATTTACAAGATAAGTTCTGGGCTGGCACAGTCCTCAGCCTCTCAGTCCATTATAAGACACCATAAGGAAAAGACACATATATATATATATACTTTTTACAATATTCACATTAATTTGTTATAATTACTGCTGGTATCGAATGGGTATCTTCCCTTTTGTGATTCGCTCTGATCTACGTGGAGTAGCTTCAGGTATATTAAGTTGTGATCTGTCTGCACTGCGTAACGGCAAACTATAGAACTGCCTCAATCTTTCTATGGATCTGGCAAGCGTACTGATGGCTGGGCGGTGTGAGTCAGCTTCACCAGGGGATCCCATAGTATGGGGCGCTGCTTCTGATGATCCTTCTTGAGATTCCGTAGGTTGAGGTGTTGCTGGAATGGGTAACTCCTGAACGGACTCAACTGGCACCACGGGCACAACTGGAGGTAGAACTTCCTCCTGTGACTGATAAAACTGCAACACCGGAACTATTACAGCATCTCCCAGTCGGGGCCAATCCGCAGGAAAATCTCCCAGATCCGTGTGTATGACCTCTTCCTTTCCTTCTTCTTGATTGATGACAGGGTTCTTTTCACAAAGCTTTAAGGGTTCTGGACACAATTTCAAATGGTCTCTGGACACAGTGGTTATTGTTCTTCCTCCGTCCTTACTGATGATACAAACTTTTCTGTTGTCATATTTAGAATCTTGTACAACGTAGGGTTCTTGTTCCCACTGGTTATCCAATTTGTGCATTTTCCTTTTCCTTTTTAATACCACTTCTCCAGGCATGAAAGGCTTGGCAGGAGCATTTCTGTTGTAAATATTTTCCTGTTTCTCCCGTGCCTTGTTGAGACTTTCTTCTACACAGATTTGCACTCGTCTGTACTGCTCTTGCCGATTGATGTCCCAGTTTTCAATGGCGTCGTCTGCCTCCGGTTCTACCACTCCAAGTTCTAAATCCATTGGTAGTCTTCCGGGCCTTGCTCTCATAAGATAGGCTGGAGTGCAGTTAGTGGAACTTACAGGTATATGGTTATACAAGTCAACCAAATCAGGTAGTAAGTCCGGCCATCGATTTCTGTCTTCCAACGGTATGGATCTCAACAAGTCAAGGACAATATGGTTCATTTTTTCGCAAAGACCGTTGGTTTGAGGGTGGTATGGCGTTGTTCTAATTTTCTTGCACCCGTACATGTGACAGAATTCCTTGAATAAATCAGCTTCGAAAGCAGGTCCTTGATCGGTTAATACTCGCTCCGGAAACCCATGCGGTCTGCAGAAGCTTGCTTGAAAGGTTTTCGCGGCTGTCACTGCGGTCTGATCCTTAACTGGAACAACCACCAGAAATCTGGAGTAATGGTCCACCATGGTCAGGGCGTATGAGTATCCAGATCTACTTGGCGACAGTTTGACGTGGTCCAGGGCCACAATCTCCAGGGGGCGAGTCGTCCGGATAGGTTGCAGGGGTGCCTTCTGACTACCGTAGTCCTTCCTTCTGAGACCACAGGGTCCACAGTTCCGACACCACCTCTCAATGGAGCTGCGCATCCCTACCCAGTAGAACCGGCATCTCAACAGGGTCTCCAGCTTTCTCCAGCCAAAGTGTCCTGCTTGATCGTGGTATGCTTCCAACACCATTGGGAAGTCTGCCTTGGGGACCACGATTTGCCAGACCATCTCATGGGTTCTGGGGTTGACGTATCTCCTGCACAACTTCTCACGGTATAGGAACAACCTGCTTTTCTCGTTCCACAGGAGCTTGGCTGACATAGGTGCATCCTTTTCCAAAGAGGAGCCTTCCTGTCTTAACAACTCCTTGATGCGGCTGACCACTGGATCGCTGTCCTGAGTCTCCTTCCAGCTGTGATGGGGTAAGGGATTTAACGTTGCACCATACTGCTTTCTGTTGACTCGATGCTCGTGGACTACCCCATTTCGATGGAACGCAGGTAGCTCAATTTCTTCCAGGTCGTCCGATTCTTCTTCCGTATCAGAGTCATGCGGCATTCGGGACAATGCGTCAGCATTAGCATTCTTTCGACCTGCCCGGTACTTGATAGTAAACTGGTAATTGGACAACCGAGCCATCCATCGCTGCTCCATGGCACCCAGCTTGGCGGTTTCCAGGTGCGTTAAGGGGTTGTTATCTGTAAACGCAGTGAACGATTGGAGGCCAGATAATGCTTAAATCTTTCAGTAATGGCCCAGACCAGCGCCAGAAACTCCAGCTTGAAGCTGCTATAATTTTCCGGATTCCTTTCAGTTGGCCTGAGTTTTCTGCTGGCATATGCGATGACTTTTTCTTGGCCATTCTGCTTCTGACTGAGAACTGCTCCCAAACCTTCATTACTGGCGTCGGTGTACAGCAGGAACGGTTGGCTGTAATCAGGATAGGTTAAGATCTCATCACCTGTAAGGATCTCTTTCATCTTTTGGAATGCTTCAGCCTGTTCCTTACCCCAATTAAAGGGAGGGTTTCTGCTCTTTAGGGATTGTCCTACTAGGAGGTCCTGTAAAGGGGCTGCCTTCTTCGTGTAATCTTTCACGAATCTCCTGTAGTAACCCGTTAGTCCCAGGAACTGTCGCACTTCCTTAAGGTTCTTCGGCTCCGGCCACTTCTGGATGGCAGTGACTTTCTCTGGGTCCGGCGCTACTCCTTCCGAACTGACGATGTGCCCCAAGTATTGTACCTTCTGTTTGAGTAGATGGCATTTTGAGGGTTTTAATTTCATCCCGTACCTGGACAGGGACTCGAATACTTCTGCCAGGTGCTTCAGATGATCCTCATAAGTCTTGGAATACACGATGACGTCGTCTAGGTATAGCAGCACGGTTTCAAAATTGAGATGTCCCAGGCAGTTCTCCATCACTCTCTGAAATGTTCCTGGGGCACTACTGAGCCCAAACGGCATTCTGTCGAACTCACAGAGCCCCATTGGGGTGGTGAAAGCCGTTTTCTCACGATCCTCCTCAGCCACAGCCACTTGCCAGTAACCACTAGTCAGATCAAGGGTAGAAAAGTAGTTAGCCGTTTTCAGAGCAGCTAATGATTCCTCTATGCGTGGTAACGGGTATGCATCCTTGTGTGTTATGCGGTTCACCTGCCTGTAATCCACACACATTCTCATACTACCATCTTTCTTTTTAATCAGAACTAGAGGGGCTGCCCAGGGGCTACAACTATCCCTTATCACCCCGGCCTTCTTCATATCATGCAACATTTCTTTAGCCTTCTGATAATGGGCTGGGGGTATAGGCCTATACCGCTCCTTGATGGGAGGATGACTGCCTGTAGGGATATGATGTTGGACTCCCTTAATTACCCCAAAATCAAGTGGGTGCTTGCTAAACACTTGGGCATACTCTTGCACCACCCGTAATACCCCTTGCTTCTGGTGAGCGGGAGTGGTGTCCGTCCCAACATGGAGTTGCTGACACCATTCCGCCACCTGAGTTGCTGGGTCATTGTCCTCCGCTATTTGACAGGAGTCTAAGGACTCAGCCGGAAGAATAGAATTATTGTCGACAGCATGTAGTTTAGCAATGGTTGCATAACGGGGTAAGTTTACCTCATCATCTCCCCAATTGAGAAGCCGTACCGGTACTCTTCCATTCACCACTTCTACTACTCCCTAGCAGTCATAAGTGTAGGTCTATGTTCTGAATGGTGGGGTTCTACTACAGCTTGGTAATTCTGTCCTCTCAGACCTATGGCTGCCCTGCACCAGATAATCATTTCACTCATTGGGGGTATCACAATAGGATCCGAGTCAGTGACCCGTACATTACCAATTTCGCCGTCTGTAAGCTTCGCTTGCTGCTGACACACCAGGGCCCGGATCTCTCTTTGGATTACTCCTTTCTGCCTTGGTCGGGCAATCTCAGCGAGCTGTTGGAGCAAGAACACAACTTCTCCCAAACAATTACCGATAATGTTAGTGCCCAAAATTATATTTAAACCGTTCTCCTCATTTGCAGTCTTTACTACCAGAAGCCCCTGGTCTTTCAACTCCTCTCTGCCCACCTTTACATCTACACATTTTGTCCCGAGTACTTCTACAGGAAGACCATTAGAAGCATATACGGTAAAGTCAGGGCTCGGGGGTTTAAGACTGTCCATTGACCAGTACTTAGTATATAGGGCATCAGGTATTAGGGTCACTTGGGACCCAGTGTCTAACAATGCCGGAACTGCAATACCATCTAAGATGATGGACAGGTAGGGTCGCCCACCCACATACCTGCGGTTCCAGTCTAAGGGGCCTGACGGGTATTCTCCTGGGTGTTGGCCCTTGGACCAGGTTCTGCCCGTTTAAAGGACACTGTGGAGACATATGACCTTTCCGGTTGCATCGATAACAGATGATCTCTCGACGAGGAGGGTGTTGATCAGAGGTCGCTCCTGGGGGTGGCGTTGTCCTCCTCCGGGGGGGCGACGTCTTCTTTCTTCTCCGGTGCATCCACGGGACGTCTTCTGGGCAGTCAGCTAACAAGATCTTCCCTTCCTCCTCTTTCCGCAGCTGCAGGGCACTCATTACAGCAGCCAGATTTTTAGTCAGCTGGCGCTCCTCTGAGCGCAGACAATCCAATTCACTGGGAGGTGTCACCTGCGTTTTGGTTTCGGCCACTAACGGGGAACAGGGGGTTACTGCCGGTTCCAGAGTGACTTCACCCTGATGATGTTGGGTTGCCACCTCAGGTTTGCCCAGGGGCCGCAGCCCTTTTATTGCCATGTCCTTTAGGGCATCAAAGGTAGCATCCGGATGATCTAAGGACCACCAGTTTACAGTTCTGCGTTCCTCTTGGGATCTCAATCCCTGGATAAATTGTTCTTTCAGCATTTTATTCTCATCGATAGCATTTAAATTATTAATCTGCTTAAGAGCTCTCAGGGCTCCTTGTAGTCGGCAAGCGTAGTCCCGGATGCTGTCACCTGGCTGTTGTGAACAGTGATAGAAGGCCATCCGGAGATCCGTTTCTGTGCGGTCTTCAAATATGGCATGCAGCTTAAGGAAGATCGCAGGTACCGACTCCTGATCAACGGTATCCCAAGTCTCCACTTCCCTCTCAGCAGCGCCAGTTAGCTGCCCTATTAGCACAGCAGCTTTTTGTCTCTCAGGCATGGAGTACATTTCTAGGATGCTGCATAACTTCCGCTTGAAGCCTGCTAATGTGCCTGGCTCACCGCTGTACTGGGGAAGCCATTTCGCCCCAGGCATATATGGGAGCGTTAGTGGCATGATCGGGACTACCGGACTGGGTGCTGGACCTGCACCCCCATCTGGCGCTACAATACCAGGCGGTGCGGGATTGGGGCCTCCGGCCGGGGCCGCACTGTCAGCCGGTTGTTGTGACATCTTAGCGCCCCCTTGGTTAAACGGAGCCTACCGGTTTCAGATGCTGCTACTTCACAGGCACAGCAGTGGGAACAGGACCTTCGTCGCAGGCGCTCTGATGTCAGAGCGTTCACTTCCTGTTGCAGGACCTGCCGCTGAGTCAGAGCCGGGGGCGTGTCCAAGACTTTGCGCGCTCTTTCAGGTACGCCCACCTTCTTCTCCAGCGCCTTAGGGCGCGAATCTGGCGGCAAATATGGCGGTATTTGGCGCCAAACAATAGCAACAGTCTTTTTCACCAAAACACTCCACAGGCACACAGGGCTCGCAATGCTGCAAGTTTCGTATCCTGTTCGTGACGCCAAAGTTTTTGTATCGACCCGCCACCACAATTGTGGATTACCAGGGCAATGGGGTACTCAGAGCCGAGCCCATGGAAGTCTATGGGGTTTGTCACAGGTAGCGGTGGCTCGGTCTGTGGCCCTGGCGGTCTGGCGTATGTTGGGGGAATATTTACAGGGGATTTGATTTATATACAGTTCGTGACGCCACCTGTAGTCTCTGGTAATTTGTACCAGCGCTGCTGTAGATCTCTGAGGGGATGGTGAGGCAGCTAGATGTCGGGTCCCCTACAGGTGGGACTCTTCCCTCAGGTCGATGGTTATGGTGGGGTTGTGCAGGCATGCAATTAAATAACTCAGTCTCACACCGTCAGCGTCTTTCCATACCTTTTACTTGTAAGATGGTAAGGCAGGTCCCAGGGAGGCTGATGGGGTTGATGGAGGATGAGTTTTGAGGCAACGGCTGAGCAAGGCAGGGGCCTCCTTTACTTTCCAATGATGATGAGTCCAACCAGCATAAAGCGTAGTTCCCTCTATAAACTCCAGCTATTTCAAAGCTGTACTGCCCGGTCAGTTTTGTGGTGGAGCCTTCCAGTGATGAAACTAGGTTCTTCTATGCTTGGCCTAGCTCAAAGTTCCTATTCCACCTGACCCCTGTTACGTACTGACACTTCAAGGGCTGCTTTCTGTTACCTAAGGTCCAGTAAGCCTCTGGTCCTTTTACCACTATGCGTGAAGCTATAGTGATGCTTCGGTCTCCAGTGACCGGTGACAATGTGCAGGATACTTCAATCCTAAAGCACTTCTGATTTCCTTCCACTGTGCCTTTCAACTTGCTCAAACTCTCAATCTCAGCACTGACTAGGCTAAGGTGAACTGGCTCACCTGTACTAGCCTCCACTACTGTACTGTCTCTCTGAATCGACAGGAATCTTGGTGCTCCAGACAGGCACTCCTTCTCCCTCCCTTCACCTCAGGAGACACTACTCAACTCTCTTGTGCTAAAAACCACACCCCTCTACACCCCTGCTGGGTGTGTCCGAAGTCTATGTGATGTCATGTAGAGCCCTTAACCGTTACCTCTCCACTCATCCTCCTGGTATTGTGTACCTTAAATACCAGGGCTACACAGTGGAAACTTAGCAGCGGTCCTGGAAGACAGGGAACAGGTAGAAGACCTGAAAGACCCGAAACAGGTAGCATAGATACTTGAAGCTGCAGGTAGACAGGGGACACCGTAGATAGGTAGGAGAGGTACTGTAATCCACAGGCTGTCAGGAGATGTTCTGGAAGGAGCAGGCAGACATGTAGTCACCTAATGAATGAGCAAAATGTTCTTGTGAAATACTTGCTGCATAAAAGATCATCATTCTAGCCAGCACATTGTCCTCTGTAATCAGGATCTGTGCTGCAAAGAACAATTTCAGCCTTTGCACACTGAACTAATACAGATTGTTCATTGAAGCACTGTCTGCCTATGTGTGTCGACCCGCCACCACAATTGTGGATTACCAGGGCAATGGGGTACTCAGAGCCGAGCCCATGGAAGTCTATGGGGTTTGTCACAGGTAGCGGTGGCTCGGTCTGTGGCCCTAGCGGTCTGGCGTATGTTGGGGGAATATTTACAGGGGATAGATATATTTACAGTTCGTGACGCCACCTGTAGTCTTCTGGTAATTTATACCAGCGCTGCTGTAGAGCTCTGAGGGGATGGTGAGGCAGCTAGATGTCGGGTCCCCTACAGGTGGGACTCTTCCCTCAGGTCGGTAGTTAGGTAGGGATTGTGCAGGCATGCAATTAATAACTCAGTCTCACACAGTCAGCGTCTTTCCATACCTTTACTTGTAAGATGGTAAGGCAGGTCCCAGGGAGGCTGATGGGGTTGATGGAGGATGAGCTTTGAGGCAACGGTTTAAGCAAGTTAGGGGCCTCCTTTACTGTCCAATGATGATGAGTGCAACCAGCCTGAAGCGTAGTTCCCTCTATAATTCCAGCTATTCCAAAGCTGTTCTGCCCGGTCAGTTTTGTGGTCGGAGCCTTCCTGTGAGAAAGCTGAATTCCTATCTTGTCCTGCAGAGACTCAAGGTCCTCATGTGTAGCCCTGGTGGTAGGCACACGCAGTACCCTGGAGAGTGTGTGGCGAGACAGCAGTTTAATGCTAAATATTCATTCACTCAACACACACTAGACACACCCTTAGGGTAGTGGAGTTTACTCTTGAGGGAGTGGTCAAGGTATGTGTTGGAGTGATTTAGTGAGTCTAGTTCCTGTCTTCGGACAGAGAAGACGTCTGGAGTTTAGTTCCTGACTTCAGAGAGAGAGGACGTCTGGAGGGAGGAAGGAGTCCAGATTGCTCTATCACCAGCTTTGGAAAGTGGAGTCTAGTATAGGTGCTTTAATTCACCTTAGCCTAGTCAGAGCTGTACCTCATCAGCATACACTGGAAGGAAAGAAGAAGTTTAGTGCAGAAAGTCTTCAGTATCCTGTCTAAAGGACGGTATCAGGTTCAGAGACGTGCTCCTGCCTATTGATAACTGAGCATCTGTAACTAACTTTGAAGTGAAGGAAAAGAAAGAAGTGACTGCTCGACCCTTGGCTAGTGTGAGTGCTTATGTTACCAGCGTGGACGAGGCGAAAGGCACAGTGGTTTATTGGAATAGTGCTTACGGATTGAAGAAGTCCTGCACATTGCTACCGGTCACTGGGGACCGAAGGATCACTACTGTTACAAGCATAGTGGTAAGAAAACCAGGAATTTACCGGACCTTAGGTCGCGGCAAACGAGCCCCATATAGTCAGTACGTAACTGGAGTCAGGGGGAGTGAAGACTTTGAGTCAGTGCACGACAAGATAAGAATTCAGCTTCTTCGCAGGAAGGCTCCTAACACAAAGCTGACTGGGCGGTACAGCTATAGATTAGCTGGAGTTATTGAGGGAACTACGCTTCAGGCTGGTTGTACTCGTTGTATTGGAAGTAAAGGAGGCCCCTAACTTGTCCAGCTGCTGTCTCAAGATACACTCTCCTTGGATCAGCCTCCCTGGGACCTGCCTGAACATCTTACAAGTAAAGGTATGGAAAGACATTGACCGTGTGAGACTGTGTTCTTTATCTGCACCCGACTTCACAAATCCCATAGACTTTGAGGGACCAGTCCCACCTGTAGGGGACCCGACATCTAGCTGCCTCACCATCCCCTCAGAGATCTACAGCAGCGCTGGTACAAATTACCAGAATACTACAGGTGGCGTCACGAACTGTATATAAACCTATCCCCTGTAAATATATCCCCCAACATACGCCAGACCGCCCGGGCCACAGACCGAGCCACAGCTACCTGTGACAAAATCCCCATAGACTTCTACGGGCTCGGCTCTGAGTACCCCATTGCCCTGGTAACCCACAATTGTGGTGGCGGGTCGACACAAAAACTTGGCGTCACGAACAGGATGCGAAACTCGCAGAATTGCGAGCCCTGTGTGCCTAAGGAATTGTTTTTGTGAAAAAGGACTGTTTGCACTTTTGGCGCCAAAATCGCCATTTTTGTCGCCATATTCGCGCCCTCAGGCGCTGGAGAAGAAGGTGGGCGTACCTTCGTGGGCGTCTACCCCCCTGTGGCGCGAAGAAAATGCCTGCCCTCTCAAAGTGCTATTACAACATGCGATCCTGCCCTACAGCAAAGGAGGTCCGCCTCCTCTTCCCCTTCCCTGCGAGGAGGAGGAGACGCAAACCCCACCTCCACGGAAGAGACCGGATGTCTCCGCAGGAAGAAGAAAGAATCTTCTGGAACATCATGGAGGCAGGACGTGTGCAGCCGAGCAGGGAAGCGGAGGAAGGCAGGCCCCGTGCCCCAGCCAAGCTGCCACCAGCACCGGAGTTATCCGTGGTCCTGCACCTGCAACAGGCGTTGCTAGAGATTCGAGAAGAAAATGCACGCCTGAAGAAGATGGTCCAGCACCAACCTGGCTTTGAAGAAATCGAGAGACGCCGGCGTACCCTGGAACAGCGGAGGCTGTGGGACACGGTGATCTCTCCCCTCAACGACCCCCCACGATTCCAGATACCGAAGAGTCTGCTGCCCAAGGCGAAGGAGCAACCGGAGGCTGCCCCCGAAAGTACCGATCCCGATCCCACCGGTGAAGCGGTGGAAGCGAAGGAGGTTGAGGAGGTACAGCCAATCCCGGAACGCCCGCCCGGCCAAGAGGCCGCAGCAGATGATCGGTCCCCGGCAGGGACACCGGAGGGGTCCTGTCCGTCACTACCAGATGTGGACTGGGACGAAATGGCGCGCCTGGATGACGTCGCCTATACCGCCCAGTGGGAACAGGAATGGCAGAGTCGTGAGGAGAAGAAGAAACGCCAGCAGGAGGAAGAGCGGGAAGCTCAGCGGAACCGTCAGCAACAATATGCAGAGCTGATCGCGGACAAAGAGAGTGTCCGGAGAGATAAAGGTACCCTGAGGGAACCGCGGCGGCAGGGGTGTGTGACTGAGTTCCAGCTCCGGAAGGGCTGGGGCTTTATCCGTGAACCGGGCCTCTACCCAGGGGTCTTTGTCAGCAGGCGTGACGTAGAATCCCACCTGCCGCAAGGCCATCCCGGGAGGGACTTAGCAAATGGAGATATCGTCACATATACGCGGCACTGGGGAATGAAGGGATGGTATGCCCTTAACGTCACCATCGTCCGTGACCCCGTCCCAGACGCAGGTACCGTCACCATTACCGCAGCGTCCCCGTCTCCAGCTCAAGCAGTATCCGGCCGTGCCCCAGCATCGCCCCTGCAAATTCATCGCAACTAGCGACCCAGAGTTCATCGCAAAAGAAAGTTATATCTTCATCGCAACATGCGACCCAGTCTCAATCGCAATCCATGACGCGGTCCATATCGCTAACTGTGATTGAAACGCAATCGGTGTCACGTGAAGAAAATGTACCCGTTGCGCCCCTAGAGGTTCGCACCAGAACTGTGGCGACCCAGACCCTAATCGCAGCACATGATTTGCTAGTCCTGGGATCTAGGGCCCATTGCATTGTTCCAGCCCCCGGGGTGGAAAATGTATTGGAAAGTGTATTTGCAGAGAATGAATAGATAGTGAGGAAAAAGTGGTGAGATCCCTATCGGGTCTACCAAAAGTAAAAAAGTTTGAAATGTTTTATAAAGTTTTGCACAAATTATATGGTGAATATATATATTTCTAGCTGTAGAATGCCGGCTGGGTAAATGATAAATAGTAACCAGAAAAGTTGCACTTTCGTATTATGTGATTTGATATAATATGTCTTTGGTTTTACAATGGACTTGGAGGTTGAGGACTGTGCCAACCCAGAACTTACTTGTACATAGTTGCGCTTCGGTGCCTTATTTTGGTTTTACATAAACCAGTACAACTACCTCTGAAAACAAAACCCGTGTGGTGTGGCACTGAGTGAGGTCTGCAATCGGATGTCCTGCAGCCCACCCAGGACCTACGTTGAAGGTTTGGTGCGGGTCCTTCACAAGTATATTGTATATTTATTGAATGCTATTTAATACTTTTGTATTTCTATATAATGTTATTGTTCGCAACGTTCAAGATATCCTCACCTCCCGGATGGGACGAACCAATGTTAATTGTTTAATGTTTTCATGCATAAACAAAATGTCTCTTTTGTATTTTACAGCCCGGGAGTGCTGTCTTTTACCATGGGGGAATGTGTAGCCCTGGTGGTAGGCACACGCAGTACCCTGGAGAGTGTGTGGCGAGACAGCAGTTTAATGCTAAATATTCATTCACTCAACACACACTAGACACACCCTTAGGGTAGTGGAGTTTACTCTTGAGGGAGTGGTCAAGGTATGTGTTGGAGTGATTTAGTGAGTCTAGTTCCTGTCTTCGGACAGAGAAGACGTCTGGAGTTTAGTTCCTGACTTCAGAGAGAGAGGACGTCTGGAGGGAGGAAGGAGTCCAGATTGCTCTATCACCAGCTTTGGAAAGTGGAGTCTAGTATAGGTGCTTTAATTCACCTTAGCCTAGTCAGAGCTGTACCTCATCAGCATACACTGGAAGGAAAGAAGAAGTTTAGTGCAGAAAGTCTTCAGTATCCTGTCTAAAGGACGGTATCAGGTTCAGAGACGTGCTCCTGCCTATTGATAACTGAGCATCTGTAACTAACTTTGAAGTGAAGGAAAAGAAAGAAGTGACTGCTCGACCCTTGGCTAGTGTGAGTGCTTATGTTACCAGCGTGGACGAGGCGAAAGGCACAGTGGTTTATTGGAATAGTGCTTACGGATTGAAGAAGTCCTGCACATTGCTACCGGTCACTGGGGACCGAAGGATCACTACTGTTACAAGCATAGTGGTAAGAAAACCAGGAATTTACCGGACCTTAGGTCGCGGCAAACGAGCCCCATATAGTCAGTACGTAACTGGAGTCAGGGGGAGTGAAGACTTTGAGTCAGTGCACGACAAGATAAGAATTCAGCTTCTTCGCAGGAAGGCTCCTAACACAAAGCTGACTGGGCGGTACAGCTATAGATTAGCTGGAGTTATTGAGGGAACTACGCTTCAGGCTGGTTGTACTCGTTGTATTGGAAGTAAAGGAGGCCCCTAACTTGTCCAGCTGCTGTCTCAAGATACACTCTCCTTGGATCAGCCTCCCTGGGACCTGCCTGAACATCTTACAAGTAAAGGTATGGAAAGACATTGACCGTGTGAGACTGTGTTCTTTATCTGCACCCGACTTCACAAATCCCATAGACTTTGAGGGACCAGTCCCACCTGTAGGGGACCCGACATCTAGCTGCCTCACCATCCCCTCAGAGATCTACAGCAGCGCTGGTACAAATTACCAGAATACTACAGGTGGCGTCACGAACTGTATATAAACCTATCCCTGTAAATATATCCCCCAACATACGCCAGACCGCCCGGGCCACAGACCGAGCCACAGCTACCTGTGACAAAATCCCCATAGACTTCTACGGGCTCGGCTCTGAGTACCCCATTGCCCTGGTAACCCACAATTGTGGTGGCGGGTCGACACACTCACTTCCCCTGACCCCAGTTACGTACTGACTCTTCAGGGCTGCTTTCCACGACCTAAGGTCCGGTAAGCCTCTGGTTTTCTTACCACTAAGCGTGAAGCTTTAGTGATCCTTCGGTCCCCAGTGACCGGTTACAATGTGCAGGTATCCTTGACCTATGGCACTTCTCTGTTCTCTTCCACTTTGCCCTTCGATTTGCTCACACTCTTAATAGATATCTCAGTCTGTCTTCCAGTGGGGCACAGCTCTGACTAGGCTGAGGTGAACTAGCTCACCTGTACTAGCCTCCACTTTCTGAACTGCTAACAGGCTCAGACTGAACACGTCTGCTCTGTCCAAGGACAGGAATCTGACTGAATGAATCACTCCCCTCCACACCCCTGCTGGGTGTGTCCGAAGTGTACGTGATGTCATGAAGAGCCCTTAACTGTTACCTCTCCACTCATCCTCCTGGTATTGTGTACCAGGGCTACACATTCCCCCATGGTAAACGACAGCACTCCCGGGCTGTAAAATACAAAGAGACATTTTGTTTATGCATGAAAACATCAACAATAAACATTAATTCGTCCCATCCGGGAGGTGAGGATGTCTTGAACGTTGCAAACAACACATTATATATAGAAAAATACAATAGTATTAAGGCATCAAAACATTCAATAAATACACAGTATTCTTGTGAAGGACCCGCACCAAACCTTCAACGTGGGTCCTGGGTGGGCTGCAGGACATCCGAATGCAGACCTCACTCAGTGCCACACCACACGGGTTTTCTGTTCAGAGGTAAGTCAAGGCTTCGTATGAAACCATTAAAAGGCACCTTAGTGCAACTATTTACAAGATACAGTTTTTGGGCTGGCTCAGTCCTCAGCCTCTGAGTCCATTATAAGACATAATAGGGAAAAACACATATATATATAGACTTTTTACAATATTCACATTAATTCGTTATAATCACTGCTGATATCTAATGGGTAACTTCCCTTTGGTGGTTCGCTCTGATCTACGTGGTGTAGCTTCAGGTATATCAAGTTGCGATCTGTCTGCACTGCGTAACGGCAAACTATAGAACTGCCTCAATCTTTCTATGGATCTGGCAAGCGTACTGATGGCTGGGCGGTGTGAGTCAGCTTCACCAGGAGATCCCATAGTATGGGGCGCTGCTTCAGATGATCCTTCTTGAGATTCCACAGGTTGAGGTGTTGCTGGGATGGGTAACTCCTGAACGGGCTCGACTGGCACCACGGGCACAACTGGAGGTAGAATTTCCTCTTGTGGCTGATAAAACTGCAACACTGGAACTATTACAGCATCTCCCAGTCGGGGCCAATCCGCAGGAAAATCTCCCAGATCTGTGTGTATGACCTCTTCCTTTCTTTCTCCTTGATTGATGACAGGGTTCTTTTCACAACGCTTTAAGGGTTCTGGACACAATTTCAAATGGTCTCTGGACACAGTGGTTGTTGTTCTTCCTCCGTCCTTACTGACGACACAAACTTTTCTGTTGTCATATTTAGAATCTTGTATGACGTAGGGTTCTTGCTCCCACTGGTTATCCAATTTGTGCATCTTCCTTTTTCTTTTTAATACTACCTCTCCAGGCATCAAAGGCTTGGCAGGAGCATTTCTGTTGTAAACATCTTCCTGTTTCTCCCGTGCCTTGTTGAGACTTTCCTCTACACAGATTTGCACTCTTCTGTATTGCTCTTGCCGATTGATGTCCCAGTTTTCAACGGCGTCGTCTGCCTCTGGTTCTACCACTCCAAGTTCTAGATCCATTGGTAATCTTCCGGGCCTTGCTCGCATAAGATAAGCTGGAGTGCAGTTAGTTGAACTTACAGGTATATGGTTATACAAATCAACCAAATCAGGTAGTAAGTCCGGCCATCGATTCCTGTCTTCCAACGGTATGGATCTCAACAAGTCAAGGACAATATGGTTCATTTTTTCGCAAAGACCGTTGGTTTGAGGGTGATATGGTGTTGTTCTAATTTTCTTACACCCGTACATATGACAGAATTCCTTGAATAAATCGGCTTCGAAAGCAGGTCCCTGATCGGTTAATACTTGCTCCAGATACCCATGCGGTCTGCAGAAGCTTGCTTGAAAGGTCTTCGCTGCCGTCACTGCGGTCTGGTCCTTAACTGGAACAACCACCAGAAATCTGGAGTAATGGTCCACCATGGTCAAGGCGTATGAGTATCCAGATCTACTTGGCGACAGTTTGACGTGGTCCAGGGCCACAATCTCCAGGGGACGAGTCGTCCGGATAGGTTGCAGGGGTGCCTTCTGACTACCATAGTCCTTTCTTCTGAGACCACAGGGTCCACAGTTCCGACACCACCTCTCGATGGAGCTGCGCATCCCTACCCAGTAGAACCGGCATCTCAACAGGGTCTCCAGCTTTCTCCAGCCAAAGTGTCCTGCTTGATCATGGTACGCTTCCAACACCATTGGGACATCTGCCTTGGGGACCACTATTTGCCAGACCATCTCGTGGGTTCTGGGGTTGACGTATCTCCTGCACAACTTCTCACGGTATAGGAACAACCTGCTTTTCTCGTTCCACAGGAGCTTTGCTGACATAGGTGCATCCTTTTCCAAGGAGGAACCTTCCTGTTTTAACAACTCCTTGATGCGGCTGACCACTGGATCACTGTCCTGAGTCTCTTTCCAGCTGTGATGGGGTAAAGGATTTAATGTCGCACCATACTGCTTTCTGTGGACTCGATGCTCGTGGACTACCCCATTTCGATGGAACGCAGGTAGCTCAATTTCCTCCAGGTCGTCCGATTCTTCTTCCGTGTCAGAGTCATGCGGCATTCGGGACAACGCGTCAGCATTAGCATTCTTTCGACCTGCCCGGTACTTGATAGTAAACTGGTAATTGGACAACCGAGCCATCCATCGCTGCTCCATGGCACCCAGCTTGGCAGTCTCCAGGTGCGTTAAGGGGTTGTTATCTGTAAACGCAGTGAACTGATTAGAGGCCAGATAATGCTTAAATCTTTCAGTAATGGCCCAGACCAGCGCCAGAAACTCCAGCTTGAAGCTGCTATAATTTTCCGGATTCCTTTCAGTTGGCCTGAGTTTTCTGCTAGCATATGCGATGACTTTTTCTTGGCCATTCTGCTTCTGACTGAGAACTGCTCCCAAACCTTCATTACTGGCATCGGTGTACAACAGGAACGGTTGGCTGTAATCAGGATAGGCCAAGATCTCATCACCTGTAAGGATCTCTTTCATCTTTTGGAATGCTTCAGCCTGTTCTTTACCCCAATTAAAGGGAGGGTTTCTGCTCTTTAGGGATTGTCCTACTAGGAGGTCCTGTAAAGGAGCTGCCTTTTCGTGTAATCTTTCACGAATCTCCTGTAGTAACCCGTCAGTCCCAGGAACTGTCGCACTTCCTTAAGGTTCTTCGGCTCCGGCCACTTCTGGATGGCAGTGACTTTCTCTGGGTCCGGCGCTACTCCTTCCGAACTGACGATGTGCCCCAAGTATTGTACCTTCTGTTTGAGTAGATGGCATTTTGAGGGTTTCAACTTCATCCCGTACCTGGACAGGGACTCGAATACTTCTGCCAGGTGCTTCAGATGGTCCTCATATGTCTTGGAATACACGATCACGTCGTCTAGGTATAGCAGCACGGTTTCAAAATTGAGATGTCCCAGACAGTTTTCCATCACTCTCTGAAATGTTCCTGGGGCACTACTGAGCCCAAACGGCATTCTGTCGAACTCACAGAGCCCCATTGGGGTGGTGAAAGCCGTTTTCTCACGATCCTCCTCAGCCACAGCCACTTGCCAGTAACCACTAGTCAGATCAAGGGTAGAAAAGTAGTTAGCCGTTTTCAGAGCAGCTAATGATTCCTCTATACGTGGTAACGGGTATGCATCCTTGTGTGTTATGCGGTTCACCTGCCTGTAATCCACACACATTCTCATACTACCATCTTTCTTTTTAACCAGAACTAGAGGGGCTGCCCAAGGGCTACAACTATCTCTTATCACCCCGGCTTTCTTCATATCATGCAACATTTCTTTAGCCTTCTGATAATGAGCTGGAGGTATAGGCCTGTACCGCTCTTTGATGGGAGGATGACTGCCTGTAGGGATATGATGTTGTACTCCCTTAATTACCCCAAAATCAAGTGGGTGCTTGCTAAACACTTGGGCATACTCTTGCACCACCCGTAATACCCCTTGCTTCTGGTGAGCGGGAGTGGTGTCCTCCCAACATGGAGCTGCTGACACCATTCCACCACCTGAGTTGCTGGGTCATTGTCCTCCGCTATTTGACAGGAGTCTAAGGACTCAGCCGGGAGAATAGAATTATTATCAACAGCATGTAGTTTAGCAATGGTTGCATAACGGGGTAAGTTTACCTCATCATCTCCCCAATTGAGAAGCCGTACCGGTACTCTTCCATTCACCACTTCTACTACTCCTCTAGCAGTCATAAGTGTAGGTCTATGTTCTGAATGGTGGGGTTCTACTACAGCTTGGTAATTCTGTCCTCTCAGACCTATGGCTGCCCTGCACCAAATGATCATTTCACTCATTGGGGGTATCACAATAGGATCCGAGTCAGTGACCCGTACATTACCAATTTCGCCGTCTGTAAGCTTCGCTTGCTGCTGACACACCAGGGCCCGGATCTCTCTTTGGATTACTCCTCTCTGCCTTGGTCGGGCAATCTCAGCGAGCTGTTGGAGCAAGAACACAACTTCTCCCAAACAATTACCGATAATGTTAGTACCCAAAATTATATTTAAACCGTTCTCCTCATTTACAGTCTTTACTACCAGAAGCCCCTGGTCTTTCAACTCCTCTCTTCCCACCTTTACATCTACACATTTTGTTCCGAGTACTTCTACAGGAAGACCATTAGAAGCATACACGGTAAAGTCAGGGCTCGGGGGTTTAAGACTGTCCATTGACCAGTACTTAGTATATAGGGCATCAGGTATTAGGGTCACCTGGGACCCAGTGTCTAACAATGCCGGAACAGCAATACCATCTAGAATAATAGACAGGTAGGGTCGCCCGCCCACATACCTGCGGTTCCAGTCTAGGGGGCCTGACGGGTATTCTCCTGGGTGTTGGCCCTTGGACCCAGGTTCTGCCCGTTTAAAGGACACTGTGGAGACATATGACCTTTCCGGTTGCATCGATAACAGATGATCTCTCGACGAGGAGGGTGTTGATCAGAGGTCGCTCCTGGGGGTGGCGTTGTCCTCCTCCGGGGGGGCGACGTCTTCTTTCTTCTCCGGTGCATCCACGGAACGTCTTCTGGGCAGTCAGCTAACAAGATCTTTCCTTCCTCCTCTTTCCGCAGCTGCAGGGCACTCATTACAGCAGCCAGATTTTTAGTCAGCTGGCGCACCTCTGAGCGCAGACAGTCCAATTCACTAGGAGGTGTCACCTGCGCTTTGGCTTCAGCCACTAGCGGGGAAAAGGGGGTTACTGCCGGTTCCAGAGTGACTTCAGCCTGATGATGTTGGGTTGCCACCTCGGGTTTGCCCAGGGGCCGCAGCCCTTTTATTGCCATGTCCTTTAGGGCATCAAAGGTAGCATCCGGATGGTCTAAGGACCACCAGTTTACAGTTCTGCGTTCCTCTTGGGATCTCAATCCCTGTATAAATTGTTCTTTCAGCATGTTATTCTCGTCGATAGCATTTAAATTGTTAATTTGCTTGAGGGCTCTCAGGGCTCCTTGTAGTCGGCAAGCGTAGTCCCGGATGCTGTCACCTGGCTGTTGTGAACAGTGATAGAAGGCCATCCGGAGATCCGTTTCTGTGCGGTCTTCAAATATGGCATGCAGCTTAAGGAAGATCGCAGGTACCGACTCCTGATCAACGGTATCCCAAGTCTCCACTTCCCTCTCAGCAGCGCCAGTTAGCTGCCCTATCAGCACAGCAGCTTTTTGTCTCTCAGGCATGGAGTACATTTCTAGGATGCTGCATAACTTCCGCTTGAAGCCTGCTAAAGTGCCTGGCTCACCGCTGTACTGGGGAAGCCATTTCGCCCCAGGCATATATGGGAGCGTTAGTGGCATGATCGGGACTACCGGACTGGGTGCAGGGCCTGCGCCCCCATCTGGCGCTACAATACCAAGCGGTGCGGGATCGGGGCCTCCGGCCGGGGCCGCACTGTCAGCCGGTTGTTGTGACATCTTAGCGCCCCCTTGGTTAACGGAGCCTACCGGTTTCAGACGCTGCTATTTCACAGGCACCGCAGTGGGAACAGGACCTTCGTCGCAGGCGCTCTGATGTCAGAGCGTTCACTTCCTGTTGCAGGACCTGCCGATGAGTCAGAACCGGGGGCGTGTCCAAGACTCTGCGCGCTCTTTCAGGTACGCCCACCTTCTTCTCCAGCGCCTGAGGGCGCGAATATGGCGACAAAGATGGCGATTTTTGGCGCCAAAAGTGCAAACAGTCCTTTTCACAAAAACAACTCCATAGGCACACAGGGCTCGCGATTTTGCGAGTTTCGCATCCTGTTCGTGACGCCAAAGTTTTGTGTCGACCCGCCACCACAATTGTGGATTACCAGGGCAATGGGGTACTCAGAGCCGAGCCCATGGAAGTCTATGGGGTTTGTCACAGGTAGCGGTGGCTCAGTCTGTGGCCCTAGCGGTCTGGCGTATGTTGGGGGAATATTTACAGGGGATAGATATATTTACAGTTCGTGACGCCACCTGTAGTCTTCTGGTAATTTATACCAGCGCTGCTGTAGAGCTCTGAGGGGATGGTGAGGCAGCTAGATGTCGGGTCCCCTACAGGTGGGACTCTTCCCTCAGGTCGGTAGTTAGGTAGGGATTGTGCAGGCATGCAATTAATAACTCAGTCTCACACAGTCAGCGTCTTTCCATACCTTTACTTGTAAGATGGTAAGGCAGGTCCCAGGGAGGCTGATGGGGTTGATGGAGGATGAGCTTTGAGGCAACGGTTAAGCAAGTTAGGGGCCTCCTTTACTGTCCAATGATGATGAGTGCAACCAGCCTGAAGCGTAGTTCCCTCTATAATTCCAGCTATTCCAAAGCTGTTCTGCCCGGTCAGTTTTGTGGTCGGAGCCTTCCTGTGAGAAAGCTGAATTCCTATCTTGTCCTGCAGAGACTCAAGGTCCTCACTTCCCCTGACCCCAGTTACGTACTGACTCTTCAGGGCTGCTTTCCACGACCTAAGGTCCGGTAAGCCTCTGGTTTTCTTACCACTAAGCGTGAAGCTTTAGTGATCCTTCGGTCCCCAGTGACCGGTTACAATGTGCAGGTATCCTTGACCTATGGCACTTCTCTGTTCTCTTCCACTTTGCCCTTCGATTTGCTCACACTCTTAATAGATATCTCAGTCTGTCTTCCAGTGGGGCACAGCTCTGACTAGGCTGAGGTGAACTAGCTCACCTGTACTAGCCTCCACTTTCTGAACTGCTAACAGGCTCAGACTGAACACGTCTGCTCTGTCCAAGGACAGGAATCTGACTGAATGAATCACTCCCCTCCACACCCCTGCTGGGTGTGTCCGAAGTGTACGTGATGTCATGAAGAGCCTTAACTGTTACCTCTCCACTCATCCTCCTGGTATTGTGTACCAGGGCTACACATATGTAAACTCTCAAGAAAGTTAGCAGAGACTCGCCGGCACCTGAGCAGAAAATCAATGAAGACACTGCCCATAGGAGGGCAGACAGGGTTTGCTTAACCACATGCGTGGGATTACAGCGCCTAACAGGTCAATGTGACACTGATGGGAGGGGGGTACCATTATAATTAAGTCAGAAGGCAGTGATTTATCCCAGGTATTGCATGCCCCGGAGCCTGGAAGAAATCATTTACATTAAAAATTAATTTCTCAAGATTTACATCGCAGCTATGAGGCATACAGGTAAGAGTGGTTTAACCATTTTATTACCCGTATGCTCATAGCAATAGAACAAAATCGTCTGGGGGTGACAATTCCCTTTAAAACCTTACCTGTTGTGAACACTCTGGATCTGACTTCTGAGTTTGGGTTCCCTCTGGTCGCTGGCTGCTGAAGTTGTTTTGGCTAACAGAAGTCCATCACCTGGGGCAATGAGTGGCAATCAGGTGGGACTGACTGGGGAGATACAGGTCCTTCTCAAAAAATTAGCATATAGTGCTAAATTTCATTATTTTCCATAATGTAATGATTACAATTAAACTTTCATATATTTTAGATTCATTACACACCAACTGAAATTTGTCAGGTCTTTTATTGTTTTAATACTGATGATTTTGGCATACAACTCCTGATAACCCAAAAATCCTGTCTCAAAAAATTAACATATTTCAACCATCCAATAAAATAAAAGTGTTTTTTAAAAACAAACAAAAAAAACATCAAATAATAAAGTTCACTTATGCACTCAATACTTGGTCGGGAATCCTTTTGCAGAAATGACTGCTTCAATGCGGCGTGGCATGGAGGCAATTAGCCTGTGACACTGCTGAGGTGTTATGGAGGCCCAGGATGCTTCGATAGCGGCCTTAAGCTCATCCAGAGTGTTGGGTCTTAAGTCTCTCAACTTTCTCTTCACAACATCCCACAGATTCTCTATGGGGTTCAGGTCAGGAGAGTTGGCAGGCCAATTGAGCACAGTAATACCATGGTCAGTAAACCATTTACCAGTGGTTTTGGCACTGTGAGCAGGTGCCAGGTCGTGCTGAAAAATGAAATCTTCATCTCCATAAAGCATTTCAGCCGATGGAAGCATGAAGTGCTCCAAAATCTCCTGATAGCTAGCTGCATTGACCCTGCCCTTGATGAAACACAGTGGACCAACACCAGCAGTTGACATGGCACCCCACACCATCACTGACTGTGGGTACTTGACACTGGACTTCAGGCATTTTGGCATTTCCTTCTCCCCAGTCTTCCTCCAGACTCTGGCACCTTGATTTCCGAATGACATGCAAAATTTGCTTTCATCAGAAAAAAGTACTTGGGACCACTTAGCAACAGTCCAGTGCTGCTTCTCTGTAGCCCAGGTCAGGCGCTTCTGCCGCTGTTTATGGTTCAAAAGTGGCTTTACCTGGGGAATGCGGCACCTGTAGCCCATTTCCTGCACACGCCTGTGCACGGTGACTCTGGATGTTTCTACACCAGACTCAGTCCACTGCATCCTCAGGTCCCCCAAGGTCTGGAATCGGTCCTTCTCCACAATCTTCCTCAGGGTCCGGTCACCTCTTCTCGTTGTACAGTGTTTTCTGCCACATTGTTTCCTTCCAACAGACTTCCCATTGAGGTGCCTTGATACAGCACTCTGGGAACAGCCTATTTGTTGAGAAATTTCTTTCTGGGTCTTACCCTCTTGCTTGAGGGTGTCAATGATGGCCTTCTTGACATCAGTCAGGTCGCTAGTCTTACCCATGATGGGGGTTTTGAGTAATGAACCAGGCAGGGAGTTTTTAAAAGCCTCAGGAATCTTTTGCATGTGTTTAGAGTTAATTAGTTGATTCAGAAGATTAGGGTAATAGGTCGTTTAGAGAACCTTTTCTTGATATGCTAATTTTTTGAGACAGGTTTTTTGGGTTATCAGGAGTTGTATGCCAAAATCATCAGTATTAAAACAATAAAAGACCTGACAAATTTCAGTTGGTGTGTAATGAATCTAAAATATATGAAAGTTTAATTGTAATCATTACATTATGGAAAATAATGAAATTTAGCACTATATGCTAATTTTTTGAGAAGGACCTGTATAAGTGAGCTGCCTTCTCATGATCCTCGCCGGTGATGTGTTTCTTCCTGGTCCCTTCTGGAAGTCAGCTTGTCTACTGCTCTGTCCTGCAACTTTCAGATAAGTTATTTGCTGTTTATTTCTGTGGCATTTGTTTTTGTCCATCTCAGTTTCTGCCCTTGTGGTGGAAGTACTAGCCAAGTTCCCCTGCGGGGGCCTGCTCTGGACTCTGTCTCTTTTGCCAGTTTTTGTATTTTCAGTTCCCTATTATTTCAGTGTCTGCTAATTTGCTACCAGTTCACACCAGATTGCTGATCTAGTGGGGGAGAGATCGTGTGGTCTCAGTATTTTTGTATATCAGACGTGTTGGAGTTTTTCTTAGAGTTTTTGCTGGATTGCAGACAGTATTCTGTCCTGTCCTGTTATATCTAGACAGTTTGGGCCCCAGCTTTTGCTTGCTCTATTTTCTGCCTGTGTTTGTATTTCATCTTGTCTCACTGCCAATATATGTTTGGGGGCTACCTATTCCTTTGGGGGCTCTACTCCGGGGCAGTTAGCTTTCCCCTTTCTCTCTTTAGGCTTAGTTAACTCTCTGGCTGTGTAGAGGCATCTAGGGCACCGTAGGCACGTCACACGGCTGCTTCTAATTGTGCTGTCAGTTTAGGGGTCTGCAATCCGCTAGTTGCCAACCTCTCTGGGTGTCTGGTTGCCTAGACTATTTTTGCTGCTGTCCTCCTCCGCTACCAAATCATAACAGAATCACCGGCCTGACTGTAAATTCTATGGTACTCAAAAGAAGGAAAGAATAGTAAAAAAAAAAAAAAAAAAGAGGTTGTCAGAATTTTTTATATATTTTTTCCTCTTTTTCTCTGGGGGCCATAGGAGGATTTTTTTCTTCAATGGAGATTAGGCAGTTGTCTGATTGTGTTGAGCAGCTCGCTGCTGAAGTTCGGGGAATTTCTGCCTATCTCACTCAGTCGTCTGCTGTGGAACCTAAGATTCCTATTCCTGATTTATTTTCTGGGGATCAGTCGAAATTTTTGAACTTTAAGTTTTAAGCTTCTAGTTGTGCTGTCAGTTTAGGGGTCTGAAATCTGCTAGTTACCAACCTCTCTGGGTGTCTGGTTGCCTAGGCTATTTTTGCTGCTGTCCTCCTCGGCTACCAAATTATTATTATTATTATACATTTTTATAGCGCCATTTATTCCATGGCGCTTTACATGTGAAGAGGGGCAAATATAGACAAGTACAGTAAACATGAGCAATACAAGGCACACACAAGTACAGAAGGAGAGAGGACCCTGCCCACAAGGGCTCACAGTCTACAGGGATGGGTGAGGATATGTGTAGCCCTGGTATGTAAGGCACACAGGATCTGGAGAATGCACAGTAAGGTAACAGTTAAAGCTTGACACTCACTTACACTTCAGACACACCCACAGGGGTGTATAGGGGAGTGACGTGTAGCACAGGAGAGAGCCAGTCTAGCTTCCTGTCATCGTACAGAGCAGTCAGGGCTAGTTCTTCTCAGACAGTGAGGATTCCTGTCAGAGCTCTGGGTGAGCAGAAGATTAGTTCCTGCCAATTCAACGAAGTGGAGTCTAGTAACGGATGACTAGTTATCATCCCGAGTCTAGTCAGAGTTACCTTTTACTCAGTCTGAACTTTGAGGAAACTGAGAGTTACTCAGTGAGACCAAGGAAGAAAACTGACTTTCTATCTTCACGCTTCAGTGCTACATTGAAAGCAGAAGCAGGGCGAAGGGCATAGTGGGAAGGATTCAGAAGTGCCTTAAGGATCGGATTATCCTGCACATTGTCACCGGTCACTGGGGACCGAAGCGTCACTATAGCTCCAGGCATAGTGATAGAAAAGCCAGAGTCTTACTGGACCTTAGGTTGCAGAAAGCCGCCCTTAGAGTGCCAGTACGTAACCGAGTCAGGAGAACAAGACTTCTGAGTCCGGCGCGCGGCAAAAGAAAGTACTTAGTTCACCACTTATAAGGCTCTATCACAAAACCGGCCGGGCAGTACAGCTAGTGGGAAAAGCTGAAAACTATAGAGTTAACTTAGCTACAGGCAAGCTTGGACTCACTCATCATTTGGAAAGAGAAGGAGGCCTGTAACCTGCTCAACTGTTACCGCTACGTGCATTCATCCACCCCGAACAGCCTCCCTGGGACCTGCCTGAACAACTTGAAGTAAAAGGTATGGAAAGAAGCTTCTATGTGTGAGACTGAGTTATTTGATTGCATCCCTGCACAACCCCACCATAACTATCGACCTGAGGGAAGAGTCCCACCTGTAGGGGACCCGACATCTAGCTGCCTCACCATCCCCTCAGAGATCTACAGCAGCGCTGGTCTTAGTGATCAGAGAACTACAGGTGGCGTCACGAACTGTATATATACCTTTCCCTGTAAATATCCCCCCCCAACATACGCCTGACCGCCAGGGCCACAGACCGAGCCACCGCTACCTGTGACAACCCATAGACTTCCATGGGCTCGGCTCTGAGTACCCCATTGCTCTGGTAAACCACAATTGTGGTGCGGGTCAAGACAACTTGGCGTCACGAACAGGATATATACCTATCCCCTGTAAATATTCCCCCCAACATACGCCTGACCGCCAGGGCCACAGACCGAGCCAGCGCTACCTGTGACAACCCCATAGACTTCCATGGGCTCGGCTCTGAGTACCCCATTGCTCTGGTAAACCACAATTGTGGTGCGGGTCAAGACAACTTGGCGTCACGAACAGGATCCGAAACTTGCAGAATTGCGAGCCCTGTGTGCCTGTGGAGTGTTTTGGTGAAAAAGACTGTTGCTATTGTTTGGCGCCAAATACCGCCATATTTGCCGCCATATTCGCGCCCTGAGGCGCTGGAGAAGAAGGTGGGCGTACCTGAAGGAGCGCGCAAAGTCTTGGACACGCCCCCGGCTCTGACTCAGCGGCAGGTCCTGCGACAGGAAGTGGACGCTCTGACATCAGAGCGCCTGCGACGAAGGTCCTGTTCCTACTGCTGTGCCTGGGAAATAGCAGCTCCTGAAACCGGTAGGCTCCGTTTAACCAAGGGGGCGCTAATATGTTGCAACAACCGGCCGACAGTGCGGCCCCAGCCGGAGGACCCGACTCCGCACCGCGTGGCGTTGTAGCGCCAGATGGGGGCGCAGGCCCAGCACTCAGTCCGGTGGTCCCGCTCATGCCATTAACGCTTCCATACATGCCTGGGGCGAAATGGCTTCCCCAGTACAGCGGCGAGCCAGGCACTTTAGCAGGATTCAAACGGAAGATATGCAGTGTCCTGGAAATGTACTCTATGTCTGAGAGGCAAAAAGCTGCAGTATTAATAGGGCAGCTAACTGGCGCTGCTGAGAGAGAAGTGGAGACTTGGGCTACCACGGACCAGGAGTTGGTGCCTGCAATCCTCTTAAAGTTACAGGTTTTAAGATCGCACCGAAACAGATCTCCGGATGGCATTCTATAACTGTTCACAGCAACCAAGTGACAGCATAAGGGACTATGCCTGCCGACTACAAGGGGCCCTGAGAGCCCTCAAGCAGGTTAATACCATAAGTGTCATTGATGAAAATAAGATGCTGAAAGAACAATTTGTGCAGGGACTGAGGTCCCAAGCGGAACGCAGAACTGTGAATTGGTGGTCTTTAGATCACCCTGATGCTACCTTTGATGCCCTAAAGGACATGGCAATAAAAGGGCTGCGGCCCCTGGGCAAACCTGAGGTGGCAACCCAACATCGTCAGGGTGAAGTCACTCTGGAGCCGGCGGCAACCCCCTTTTCCTCGCTAGTGGCCGAAACCAAAACGTAGGTGACACCCCCTAGTGAATTGGACTGTCTGCGCTCAGAGGTGCGCCAGCTGACTAAAAATCTGGCTGCTGTGATGAGTGCCCTGCAGCTGCGGGAAGAGGAAGAAGGGAAGATCTTATTAGCTGATTGCCCAGAAGACGTCCCGTGGATAAACCGGAGAAGAAGGAAGACGTCGCCCCCCGGAGGAGGACAACGCCACCCAAGGAGCGACCTCTGATCAACACCCTCCTCGTCGGGAGATCACCTGTTACCGATGCAACCGGAAAGGTCATATGTCTCCACAGTGTCCTTTAAACGGGCAGAACCTGGGTCCGAGGGCCAACACCCAGGAGGAGACCCGTCAGGCCCCCTAGACTGGAACCGCAGGTATGTGGGTGGACGACCCTACCTGTCTATCATTCTAGATGGTATTGCTGTTTCGGCATTGTTAGACACTGGGTCTCAGGTGACCCTAATACCTGATGCCCTATATACTAAGTTCTGGTCAATGGACAGTCTTAAACCCCCGAGCCCTGACTTTACCGTGTATGCTTCTAATGGTCTTCCTGTAGAAGTACTCGGGACAAAATGTGTAGATGTGAAAGTGGGCAGAGAGGAGTTGAAAGACCAGGGGCTTCTGGTAGTAAAGACTGTAAATGAGGAGAACGGTTTAAATATAATTTTGGGTACTAACATTATCAGTAATTGTTTGGGAGAAGTTGTGTTCTTACTCCAACAGCTCGCTGAGATTGCCCGACCAAGGCAGAAAGGAGTAATCCAAAGAGAGATCCGGGCCCTGGTGTGTCAGCAGCAAGCAAAGCTTACAGACGGCGAAATTGGTAATGTACGGGTCACTGACTCGAATCCCATTGTGATACCCCAATGAGTGAAATGATAATCTGGTGCAGGGCAGCCATAGGTCTGAGAGGACAGAATTACCAAGCTGTAGTAGAACCCCACCATTCAGAACATAGACCTACACTTATGACTGCTAGGGGAGTAGTGGAAGTGGTGAATGGAAGAGTACCGGTACGGCTTCTCAACTGGGGATGATGAGGTAAACTTACCCCGTTATGCAACCATTGCTAAACTACATGCTGTTGACAATAATTCTATTCTCCCGGCTGAGTCCTTAGACTCCCGCCAAATAGCGGAGGACAATGACCCGGCAACCCAGGTGGCGGAATGGTGTCAGCAACTCCATGTTGGGACGGACACCACTCCCGCTCACCAGAAGCAAGGGGTATTACGGGTGGTGCAAGAGTACGCCCAAGTATTTAGCAAGAATCCACTTGATTTTGGGATAATTAAGGGAGTACAACATCATATCCCTACAGGCAGTCATCCTCCCATCAAAGAGCGGTATAGGCCTATACCCCCAGCCCATTATCAGAAGGCTAAGGAAATGTTGCGAGATATGAAAGAAGCCGGAGTAATCAGGGATAGTTGTAGTCCCTGGGCAGCACCTCTAGTCCTGGTTAGAAAGAAAAATGGTAGCTTGAGAATGTGTGTGGATTACAGGCAGGTGAACCGCATAACACACAAGGATGCATACCCGTTACCACGTATAGAGGAGTCATTAGCTGCTCTGAAAACGGCTAACTACTTTTCTACCCTTGATCTGACTAGTGGATACTGGCAAGTGGCTGTGGCTGAGGAGGATCGTGAGAAAACGGCTTTCACCACCCCAATGGGGCTCTGTGAGTTCGACAGAATGCCGTTTGGGCTCAGCAGTGCCCCAGGAACATTTCAGAGAGTGATGGAGAACTGCCTGGGACATCTCAATTTTGAAACCGTGCTGCTATACTTAGACGACGTCATCGTGTACTCCAAGACATATGAGGACCATCTGAAGCACCTGGCAGAAGTATTTGAGTCCCTGTCCAGGTACGGGATGAAGTTGAAACCCTCAAAATGCCATCTACTCAAACAGAAGGTACAATATTTGGGGCACATCGTCAGTTCGGAAGGAGTAGCGCCGGACCCAGAGAAAGTCACTGCCATCCAGAAGTGGCCGGAGCCGAAGAACCTCAAGGAAGTGCGACAGTTCCTGGGACTAACGGGTTACTACAGAAGGTTCGTGAAAGATTACACGAAGAAGGCAGCGCCTCTACAGGACATCCTAGTAGGCCAATCCCTAAAGAGCAGAAATCCTCCCTTCAATTGGGGTAAGGAACAGGCTGAAGCATTCCAAAAGATGAAAGAGATCCTTACAGGCGATGAGATCTTGACGTATCCTGATTACAGCCAACCGTTCCTGCTGTACACTGATGCTAGTAATGAAGGTTTAGGAGCAGTTCTCAGTCAGAAGCAAAATGGCCAAGAAAAAGTCATCGCTTATGCCAGCAGAAAACTCAGGCCAACTGAGAGGAATCCGGAAAATTATAGCAGCTTCAAGCTGGAGTTTCTGGCGCTGGTCTGGGCCATTACTGAAAGATTTAAGCACTACCTGGCCTCCAACAAGTTCACGGCGTACACAGACAACAACCCGCTAACGCACCTGGAAACGGCCAAATTGGGCGCCATGGAGCAGCGTTGGATGGCTCGGTTGTCTAATTACCAGTTTACTATCAAGTACCGGGCAGGCTGAAAGAATGCTAATGCTGACGCATTGTCCCGAATGCCGCATGACTCTGACACGGAGGAAGAATCGGACGACCTGGAAGAAATTGAGCTACCTGCGTTCCATCGAAATGGGGTAGTCCACGAGCATCGAGTCTACAGAAAGCAGTATGGTGCAACGTTAAATCCTTTACCCCATCACAGCTGGAAAGAGACTCAGGACAGCGATCCAGTGGTCAGCCGTATCAAGGAGTTGTTAAGACAGGAAGGTTCCTCCTTGGAAAAAGATGCACCTATGTCAGCAAAGCTCCTGTGGAACGAGAGAAGCAGGTTATTCCTATACCGTGAGAAGTTGTGCAGGAGATACGTCAATCCCAGGACCCACGAGATGGTCTGGCAAATAGTGGTCCCCAAGGCAGATGTCCAAATGGTGTTGGAAGCATACCATGATCAAGCAGGACACTTTGGCTGGAGAAAGCTGGAGACCCTGTTGAGGTGCCGGTTCTACTGGGTAGGGATGCGCAGCTCCATTGAGAGGTGGTGTCGGAATTGTGGACCCTGTGGTCTCAGAAGAAAGGACTACGGTAGTCAGAGGGCACCCCTGCAGCCTATCCGGACGACTCGTCCCTTGGAGATTGTGGCCCTGGACCACGTCAAACTGTCGCCAAGTAGATCTGGATACTCATACGCCTTGACCATGGTGGACCATTACTCTAGATTTCTGGTGGTTGTACCAGTTAAGGATCAGACAGCAGTGACGGCAGCAAAAACCTTTCAAGCAAGCTTCTGCAGACCGCATGGGTATCCGGAGCAAGTATTAACCGATCAAGGACCTGCTTTCGAAGCTGATCTATTCAAGGAATTCTGTCACATGTATGGGTGTAAGAAAATTAGAACAACACCATACCATCCTCAAACCAACGGTCTTTGCGAGAAAATGAACCACATTGTCCTTGATTTGTTGAAATCCATACCGTTGGAAGACAGAAATCGATGGCCGGACTTACTACCTGATTTGGTTGACTTGTATAACCATATACCTGTAAGTTCCACTAACTGCACTCCAGCCTATCTTATGAGAGCAAGGCCCGGAAGACTACCAATGGATTTAGAACTTGGAGTGGTAGAACCAGAGGCAGATGACGCTATTGAAAACTGGGACATCAATCGGCAAGAGCAATACAGAAGAGTGCAAGTCTGTGTAGAAGAAAGTCTCAACAAGGTACGGGAAAAACAGGAAGATATTTACAACAGGAATGCTCCTGCCAAGCCTTTGATGCCTGGAGAAGTGGTATTGAAAAGGAAAAGGAAAATGCACAAATTGGATAACCAGTGGGAGCAAGAACCCTACGTCGTACAAGATTCCAAATATGACAATAGAAAAGTTTGTTTCATCAGTAAGGACGGAGGAAGAACAATATCCACTGTGTCCAGAGACCATTTGAAATTGTGTCCAGAACCCTTAAAGTTTCGTGAAGAGAACTCTGTCATCAATCAAGAAGAAAGAAAAGAAGAGGTCATACACACGGATCTGGGAGATTTCCCTGCAGATTGGCCGAGACTGGGAGATGCTGTAATAATTCCGGTGTTGCAATTTTATCAGCCACAAGAGGAAGTTCTACCTCCAGTTGTGCCCATGGTGCCAGTTGAGCCAGTTCAGGAGTTACCTACTCCAGCAGCACCCCAATCTGCGGAACCTCAAGAGGAAGAATCATCGGAAGCAGCGCCCCATGCTATGGGAACCCCTGGTGAAGCTGACTCACACCGCCCAGCCATCAGTACGCTTGCCAGATCCATAGAAAGATTGAGGCAGTTCTATAGTTTGCCGTTACGTAGAACAGTTGGGTTAGAGATTAATATACCTGAAGCTACTCCACGTAGATCAGAACGTACAACGAAAGGGAAGATACCTATTCGTTATCAAAAGTAGTCCTAGCAAACTAGTTTACTAAGTATTGTTATGTTATGTAAAGTACTTGAAAATGTTTCATGATGGACTCTGAGGCTGAGGACTGAGCCAGCCCAAGAACTGATCTTGTATATAGTTGCACTTTGTGCATTCTCTACCAGCACACCTACCTCTGAACATAAAACCCGTATGGTGAGGCACTGAGTGAGGTCTGCATTCAGATGTCCTGCAGCCCACCCAGGACCCACGTTGAAGGTTTGGTGCGGGTCCTTCACAAGAATATCGTCATCTATTTATATGAAAATGTCTATTTAGTATTTTGTATTTTTCTATGCCTATTGTTATAATGCAACGTTCAAGAAATCCGTACCTCCCTGATGGGAAGAGTTTAAAATGTTACTTGTTTAAATGGAAAACAAAATGTCTTTCTTCTTATATTTCACAGCCCGGGAGTGCTGTATTTTACCAAGGGGGAATGTGTAGCCCTGGTATGTAAGGCACACAGGATCTGGAGAATGCACAGTAAGGTAACAGTTAAAGCTTGACACTCACTTACACTTCAGACACACCCACAGGGGTGTATAGGGGAGTGACGTGTAGCACAGGAGAGAGCCAGTCTAGCTTCCTGTCATCGTACAGAGCAGTCAGGGCTAGTTCTTCTCAGACAGTGAGGATTCCTGTCAGAGCTCTGGGTGAGCAGAAGATTAGTTCCTGCCAATTCAACGAAGTGGAGTCTAGTAACGGATGACTAGTTATCATCCCGAGTCTAGTCAGAGTTACCTTTTACTCAGTCTGAACTTGAGGAAACTGAGAGTTACTCAGTGAGACCAAGGAAGAAAACTGACTTTCTATCTTCACGCTTCAGTGCTACATTGAAAGCAGAAGCAGGGCGAAGGGCATAGTGGGAAGGATTCAGAAGTGCCTTAAGGATCGGATTATCCTGCACATTGTCACCGGTCACTGGGGACCGAAGCGTCACTATAGCTCCAGGCATAGTGATAGAAAAGCCAGAGTCTTACTGGACCTTAGGTTGCAGAAAGCCGCCCTTAGAGTGCCAGTACGTAACCGAGTCAGGAGAACAAGACTTCTGAGTCCGGCGCGCGGCAAAAGAAAGTACTTAGTTCACCACTTATAAGGCTCTATCACAAAACCGGCCGGGCAGTACAGCTAGTGGGAAAAGCTGAAAACTATAGAGTTAACTTAGCTACAGGCAAGCTTGGACTCACTCATCATTTGGAAAGAGAAGGAGGCCTGTAACCTGCTCAACTGTTACCGCTACGTGCATTCATCCACCCCGAACAGCCTCCCTGGGACCTGCCTGAACAACTTGAAGTAAAAGGTATGGAAAGAAGCTTCTATGTGTGAGACTGAGTTATTTGATTGCATCCCTGCACAACCCCACCATAACTATCGACCTGAGGGAAGAGTCCCACCTGTAGGGGACCCGACATCTAGCTGCCTCACCATCCCCTCAGAGATCTACAGCAGCGCTGGTCTTAGTGATCAGAGAACTACAGGTGGCGTCACGAACTGTATATATACCTTTCCCCTGTAAATATCCCCCCCCAACATACGCCTGACAGCCAGGGCCACAGACCGAGCCACCGCTACCTGTGACAACCCCATAGACTTCCATGGGCTCGGCTCTGAGTACCCCATTGCTCTGGTAAACCACAATTGTGGTGCGGGTCAAGACAACTTGGCGTCACGAACAGGATATATACCTATCCCCTGTAAATATTCCCCCCAACATACGCCTGACCGCCAGGGCCACAGACCGAGCCAGCGCTACTTGTGACAACCCCATAGACTTCCATGGGCTCGGCTCTGAGTACCCCATTGCTCTGGTAAACCACAATTGTGGTGCGGGTCAAGACAGATACACTAGGAGAGGGTAGAGCTGGTTGTGCAGTGGTTCAGTAGACTGATGATCACTGCAGGTTGTAGGCTTGTCGGAAGAGGTGGGTCTTCAGGTTCTTTTTGAAGGTTTCAATGGTAGGCGCGAGTCTGATGTGTTGGGGTAGAGAGTTCCAGAGTATAGGAGAGGCACGGGAGAAGCTTTGTACAGTCATGGCCAAAAGTTTTGAGAATGACACAAATATTAATTTTTACAAAGTCTACTGCTTCACTTTTTCTAATGCAATTTGCATATACTCCAGAATGTTATAAAGAGTGATCAGCTTAACAGCAATTACTTGCAAAGTCAATATTTGGCTAGAAAATGAACTTTATCCCCCAAAACACATTCCAACATCATTGCAGCCCTGCCTTAAAAGGACCAGCTAACCTCTTTTCAGTGATTGCTCCATTAACACAGGTTTGGGTGTTGATGAGGACATGGCTGGAGATCAATCTGTCATGATTACCGTATATACCCATGTATAAGCCGAGATTTTCAGCACATTTTTTAGGGCTGAAAGTCCCCCTCTCGGCTTATACGCGGGTCATATACGGGGGTCGGCGGGGGAGGGGGAGCGGGGGTGTCCGATCATACTCACCCCTCCGCCGGCGCGGTCTCTGAAGCCCCCCTGCTTCTCCCACGATCTCCGGCTCCTTCCTGCAGCAGTCACATGACACCGCTCATTAAAGTCATGAATATGCACATATTCATGACTTTAATGAGTGGTAGCACGTGACCGCTGCAGGACTGAAGCGCTGCGGAGAGCGCCGGGAGAAGAGGAGACGCTGCAGGGACGCGCCGGTGGAGGGGTGAGTATATGCTATATTCACCTGTCCCTCAGTCCACCGCAGCGCTGCTCCCTCGATCTTACTGATCAGGCAGAGGGCGCGATGACGTCGTTAGTGCGCGCCCCGCCCTCTGCCAGATCATTCACAGCCAGAGGAGTCAGACCGAGGGAGCAGCGCTGCGGTGCAGAGAGGACAGGTAAATATCTCAGGTGCCGGGGTCCTGAGCGAGCGGTGACACCGGCACCTGTCCCCCATAGCGCGACAGTGTCACCGCCTGCTCAGTACACCGGCACCTGGCCCCCAGCGACGAGAGGCGAGTATGTCATTTTTTTGCAGCAGCAGCACATAAGGCCTATACTATAGGGCATATGGGGCATAATTGTGCAGCATATGGGGGCATAATCTGGAGCATATGGGGGCATAATGTGGAGCATATGGGGGCATAAGCTGTGGAACATATGGGGCATAATCTGGAGCATATGGGGCATAATCTGGAGTATAATGGGGGCATAATCTGTGGAACATATGGGGCATAATCTGGAGCATATGGGGGCATAATCTGTGGATCATACGGGGGCATAATCTGTGGAATATATGGGGGCATAATCTGGAGCATATGGAGGCATAATCTGTGGAGCATATTGGGCATAATCATTGCAGCATATGGGGCATAATCTGTGGAGCATCATATGGGGGCATAATCATTTTTCACCCTAGGCTTATCCGCGAGTCAATAAGTTTTCCCAGTTTTTTGTGGCAAAATTAGGGGGGTCGGCTTATACACGGGTCGGCTTATACATGAGTATATACGTGTGTATATATATACGGGTGCAGAGAAGAGCGACCAAGGTTATTAGAGAACTGGGGGGTCTGCAATACCAAGACAGGTTATTACACTTGGGGTTATTTAGTTTGGAAAAACGAAGGCTTAGGGGTGATCTTATTACAATGTACAAATATATGAGGGAACAGTACAAAGACCTTTCTAATGATCTTTTTACTCTTAGACCTGTGACGGGGACGAGGGGGCATCCTCTACGTCTGGAGGAAAGAAGGTTTAGCCATAATCACAGATGCAGATTCTTTACTGTAAGAGCAGTGAGACTATGGAACTCTCTGCCGTCTAATGTTGTAATGAGTGATTCCTTACTAAAATTTAAGAGGGGACTGGATGCCTTTCTTGAAAAGTATAATATTACAGGCTATATTCACTAGTTTCCTAGATACAGCGTTGATCCAGGGAGCTAGTCTGATTGCCATATGTGGAGTCGGGAAGGAATTTTTTTCCCCAATGTGAAGCTTACTGTTTGCCACTTGGGTTTTTTTTGCCTTCCTCTGGATCAACATGTTAGGGCAGGTAAGGATAGGATATGGGTTGAACTAGATGGACTTAAAGTCTTCCTTCAACCTTAATAACTATGTTACTATGTTACTATGGTAAGTAAGAATGACACCACTGGACACTTTAAAAGGAGGCTGGTGCTTGGCATCATTGTTTCTCTTCTGTTAACCATGGTTATCTCTAAAGAAACACGTGCAGTCATCATTGCAATGCACAAAAATGGCCTAACGGGGAAGAGTATCGCAGCTAGAAAGATTGCACCTCAGTCAACAATCCATCGCATCATCAAGAACTTCAAGGAGAGAGGTTCCATTGTTGCCAAAAAGGCTCCAGGGCGCCCAAGAAAGACCAGCAAGCGCCAGGATCGTCTCTTAAAAGTGTTTCAGCTGCGGGATCGGGCTACCAGCAGTGCAGAGCTTGCTCAGGAATGGCAGCAGGCAGGTGTGAGTGCATCTGCACGCACTGTGAGGCGGAGACTCTTGGAGCAAGGCCTGGTCTCAAGGAGGGCAGCAAAGAAGCCACTTCTCTCCAGAAAAAACATCATGGACAGACTGATATTCTGCAAAAGGTACAGGCAGTGGACTGCTGAGGACTGGGGTAAAGTTATTTTCTCTGATGAATCCCCTTTTCGATTGTTTGGGACATCAGGAAAACGCCTCATTCGGAGAAGACAAGGTGAGCGCTACCACCAGTCTTGTCTCATGCCAACTGTTAAGCATCCTGAAACCATTCATGTGTGGGGTTGCTTCTCAGCCAAGGGAATCGGCTCTCTCACAGTCTTGCCTAAAAACACAGCCATGAATAAAGAATGGTACCAGAATGTCCTCCAAGAGCAACTTCTCCCAACCCTCCAAGAGCAGTTTGGTGATCAACAATGCCTTTTCCAGCATGATGGAGCACCTTGCCATAAAGCAAAGGTGATAACTAAATGGCTCAGGGAACAAAACATAGAGATTTTGGGTCCATGGCCTGGAAACTCCCAGATCTTAATCCCATTGAGAACTTGTGGTCAATCATCAAGAGACGGGTGGACAAACAAAAACCTAAATATTCTGACAAAATGAAAGCATTGATTGTGCAAGAATGGACTGCTATCAGTCAGGATTTGGTCCAGAAGTTGATTGAGAGCATGACAGGGAGAATTGCAGAGGTCCTGAAGAAGAAGGGTCAACACTACAAATATTGACTTGCTGCATTAACTCATGCTGTCAATATAAGATTTTGTTACTCATATTTTTGCAATTATTATATTTCTGTCTGTGATAAAAAAAAACATCTGTCAAACACACATAAAAACCAGAGGGCAGCAGATCATGTGAAAATATAATATTTGTGTCATTCTCAAAACTTTTGGCCATGACTGTATGCGGTTGTGGGAAGAAGAGATAAGAGGGGAGTAGAGGAGGAGATCTTGAGAGGATCGAAGGTTGCGTGTGGGTATGTACCGGGAGACCATGTCACAGATGTATGGAGGAGACAGATTGTGGACGGCTTTGTAGGTCATGGTTAGGGTTTTGAACTGGAGCCTCTGGACGATAGGAAGCCAATGAAGGACTTGGCAGAGAGGAGAGGCTGGGGAATAACGGGGAGACAGGTGTATTAGTCGGGCAGCAGAGTGCAGGATGGATTGGAGTGGTGCCAGAGTGCTAGAGGGAAGGCCAGAGAGTAGGAGGTTGCAGTAGTCGAGGCGGGAGATGATGAGAGCATGCACTAGTGTTTTTGTAGTTTCATGGTCAAGGAATGCACGGATCCGGGAAATATTTTTGAGTTTGAGACGGCAGGAGGAGGCAAGGGTTTGGACATGTGGCTTGAAAGAGAGGGCAGAGTCGAGGATCACTCCGAGGCACCGAGCATGCAGGACTGGGAAAAGTGAGCAGCCATTGACGTTGATGGACAGGTCTGGTGGGGGGGTAGAGTGAGATGGGGGAAAGATGATGAATTCTGTTTTGTCCATGTTCAGTTTTAGAAAGCGAGCAGGGAAGAAAGCAGAAATAGCAGACAGACATTGTGGGATTTTGGTCAGTAAGGAGGTGAGGTCAGGTCCAGATAAGTAGATCTGCGTGTCGTCGGCGTAGAGATGATACTGCAAACCATGGGATTCTATGAGCTGTCCCAGGCCGAGGGTGTAGATGGAGAAGAGTAGGGGTCCTAGAACTGAGCCTTGGGGAACACCCACAGACAGGGAGCGAGGTGAGGAGGTGGTGTGGGAGAGGGAGACACCGAATGTTCGGTTTGTTAGATATGATGAGATCCAGGATAGGGTCAAGCCTGTGATGCCAAGAGATGAGAGAATCTGTAGCAGGAGGGAATGGTCCACAGTGTCGAAGGCAGAAGACAGGTCCAGGAGGAGGACAGAGTAGTGTCGCTTGCTCTAACACTTACCATTTTCCAAGACATGCATTTGGCTAAGTGCTGACTAGTGGACACACATCCATGGGGAACTACATGAACATAGCTCCCAAATGTCCAGACTCAGCGGGACTGTCCCGCTTTGAAGGCTCAGTCTAAGGCCGGGGTAACACTTGCGAGAAACTCGCACGAGTCTCGCACCTCAATACCAGGCACTGCCGCCGGCACTCGGGACAGGAGTGTGCAACTGTATGTAATTCTATGCAGCAGAATGTTCTGGTCCGAGTGCCGGCATGAGGTGCAAGACTTGTGCGAGTTTCTCGCAACTGTGACCCCGGCCTAAATACTCACCTCTCTCCGACGTCTTCACCGTTCCTTAGTTCCTCCTCTTCAGGTTGGTGCCACTTCTTTGTGCATAAAATAAATTATAATCTTCACTTCAGAAGAAGCCTATAGAAAAAAAAGCAGCTAAACTGCAGAGTTAAGGTACTGCCACACTAAACGCTCCCGCTAACGATCACAATAACGACGCATACTAATGCGATCGTTTTTGTGATCGTTTTAATGTCGCTAGTAGCTGCCACACTTAGCGATCTCGTTAACGACGCATAAGCGGTTAGCGGAATCCTTAACGACTTTGCGATGTAAAAAACAGCGCAAATCGTTCACAAACGTGCCAGACACAGCGATATAGGCTCACCAGCGGGACGCCAACGATCAAAATACGGTCCAGAACTCTAGTGAACGATCAGCGAGATCGCAGCAGGGGCCACGTCGTTGCTACATGCCACACACAACAGCGTCACTAACGAGATCGCTAAATAGTGACGTTTTTTAGCGATCTCGTTAGCGACGCTGTTTAGTGTGGCATACCCTTTAAGCAGCGCCTTTAGATGCCCCAGGGTGGAGTTTTCATGGAATCACATTAACATTGCTTGGACATTTAGATCATGTAGCGTAAATGCTGCTTTTTTGCACAGTAATTCTGCTGAGTTTAACTGTACAAGCAAACTGGACGTGAATTCATAAGAACTGTGTTCCCTGTGCACCTAAAGATGCTACTGAACTGTGCGGTTTTGGTGCTTTTTTTCCTCTGGAGACTTCTATGTGGAGCCTTAAAAACACATATAAAAACCTGCAGTTACTTTTTTAAGTGCATAAAAAAGCGACTTTTGAGTCCAGAATTCTACTGTAATTAATTAGTTAACTATTAAATGTCTCAGAAACTAGAGCCAATCTGGCAAAACTGAAGTCATATTCTTAATCAGCACCATAAACTTAATATAAAACATTGTTGGCACCAAAATCACTGCATACCAGTGTAATCTATTAACTTGTTCTGCATCCAGCAATAGATAGTGGAAGTCATAGGCTATAGACGGCAAGTGGAGCCCAGTTGCATACATTTTTTTAGCAAAAAATATGTGCCTTTAAGTCAGGAATGGGGAAGCTCCGGCCGCCTGAGTGTCTGCCTCCAGTAGGCCTATATGCCCAAAAATGATGCATGGCAGCACGCGTTCTATGGCCTCATCAGCGCATATGCCTGAATCCCTTTTTGGGAAGGGGGTTCTGATGTACACCCCGACGTGACCAACGAATGGGTGCAAGCTCTTTGCAAAGAGTCGCCTACGCTCCAGACCAGGAACGGACTGGGGCTAAAATTCAGCCCTGGCATTTGAAACCACACAGGCCCATGCTGTCTCCGTCCTCACGCACCAGATGAGATATATTACTAATATTACCCTGGATGGAGGAAAGCAGGATCAACATTTCTAAGCATGGGTGTCTTGAGAACGCAGACAAGGTGGCCCACCACCAGACAGGCCCTTCTGGCATTTGCCAGAATTGCCAGATGGCCAGTCCGGCCCTGCTCCAGACTGACGTAAACCTGGAAAAGCAGTTACGATTACCAACATCATCCATACCAACTAAAGCTTCTTTCACACATCAGTGGTGTAGTGACAGTTTTCTCACGTACCGGAGACACTGACACACGTAGACCCATTAAAATAAATGTGTCTATGCACACGTCAGCGTGTTTTCATGGACCGTGTGTCCGTGTGCAAAATACGCTGACATGTACGTTTTTCTACGGCAGCACAGACGCAAAACGTCCCGCACACGTGCACACGGAGAACTGTTCACACAGTCCTCCGTGCGCAAGGACGGCACGAACAGCTACAGTAAGCGCTGTCCCCTGCCTGTGGTGCTGAAGCTCCCTGTCATTATTCTCATTGCTCTGTCGGCAACAGCGAGCAGGGAGAATAAATGAAGAACCTGACTTCGGGTCCCCCTTAGGTTTTGAACCAACCCGGCAAAACTATACAGCTGTGGGATGCTATTCTCAGGCTGGTAAGGGGTCATGATTATGGGCCCCCCCAAGGCTAAAAACATTAGCCTGCAGCTGCCCAGAAAAGGCGCATCTATTAGATGTGCCTACTATTCTGGAGCTTTGTTGGGTTCTTCCCACTTGCCCTGTAGTGGTGGCAAGTGAGGTTAATAAGGGGTTAATGTCAAGTGTGGTTAAGGGGATAATTATGGAAATGATTAGAGATTTGTGTACTTTTGTTTGTTACGTATTGTGGTCAGTCATGTGCAAGATCTGTGTCTAGTAATTACTCTATGTAATGCTGTTTGTAATGTTTTGTTTGTAATGCTGTTGTAACGCTGCTGTGATACCATAATTTCCCTCGGGATCAATAAAGTGTATCGTAACGTATCGTATGTCACCTTTCTATTGTAAGGTGACATTAAGACAGTCTTAGTAATGAAGAGGTGTCAATAAGACACCTCTTCATTACTAATCCTATAGTAAATAAAGGGTTAAATAAGCACACACACAATAAGAATAAAGTCTTTTAATGACAGAATACACTACACAGTTTTTAAATCTTTATTACACTCCCATTCCATTATCAAAGCCCTCGATCATCTGGAAAAATTATCAAATAAAAAAGCAACAATATCCCATACCTGTCCGGCGTACAGTCAAGTCCCACGGCGTAAATCCATCTCGGGGGGTTAATCAGTTTACAGCCGGAGTGCTGCTAATGCAGCCGCTCCGACTGTAAACTACTGGGGAATGACTGGGAAGCAGCGCGCACAGGCTCAAGGTTTTTAATATTAGACAGTATAGGACTGTCCCGATCAGAGTTACCTTGTCATGGTAGGATGGCTTTTATGCTATTTTTTGATCAAAAACAGTATTACTAAAAACTCTGTGTTATTTAAATGCACTTTTTGCTTTTTATTTACTTAGTTACAGCAGGGTTTTTGCTCATTTCTTCTCTTGTAGGTTTTATATCTTTTTTATTTAAGTGGTGAAAAAATCCAAAGTTTGTTAAAAAAAACAATTGCACCAGTTTCCGATACCCATAGCATCTCCATTTTTCGTGATCTTGAGTTGGGTGAGGGCTTATTTTTTGCGTGCCGAGCTGACGTTTTTATTGATACCATTTTGGTGTAAATATGATCTTTCAATTGCACATTATTGCTTTTTAATGCAATGTTGCGGCTACCCAAAAACAAAAGTAATGCTGATGTTTTGACTTTTTTCTCATTATGCCGTTTTACAGCAAGTGCATACTTCAGCAAATGAGTACTTTAGCAAGTGATTAATTCAGCAAGTGATTACTTCGGCAAGTGATTACTTCAGCAAGTGAGTATTTTGGCAAGTGCCTACTTCGGCAAGTGATTACTTCAGCAAGTGCGTACTTTGGCAAGTGATTACTTTGGCAAGTGGTACTTCAGCAGGTGAGCATTTCGGCAAGTGATTACTTCAGCAAGTGAATACTTCGGCAAGTGATTACTTTGGCAAGTGAGTACTTCGGCAAGTGAGTACTTCGGCAAGTGATTACTTCGGCAAGTGATTACTTTGTCAAGTGAGTAATTCAGCAAGTGAGTACTTCAGCAAGTGCGCACTTCGACAAGTGATTACTTTGGCAAGTGAGTACTTCCGGCCGGCAGAAACTGCCACCACCATTAGCAGCTGATTGGTGCAAGTGCCAGGTGTCGCACCCGGGGCAATCAGCCATTGATGACCTTTCCTAAGTAAAATTAGTAGACGACATATTTAGGTAATAAAACAATACCCCCAAATGTGCCATATCCTGTAATGAGAGAAATGCACTGCGATACAAATAGAAATCACACATTAATAAAACAAATGACAAACTGAAGGGGGGTTTCGCCTTTTCTAGTCCTATTTGTATAAAGTGGATTACTGCCTAGAATATTTCAGACCTGTAGGCAGATAAATCATTGGCAATTACACCGTGTATAAAGACAAGTATCAGTGCTAGTCATCCTTGCTCCTCCAATTTCCGGGGGCAGTGGAACTCTCATTTGTTACACTGTGAAGAATAAGATCTAGAGGGAAAAATGTGATTATTCTGATGTGTTTACAAGCGAGATCATGAGGATTGCCAAGAGAATAGCGTATATATAAAGTGCCGCGCACAATACACTGTTCTGTCACAAGATGTTCCTGCATGGCTAGAACATTCACCTAACAAAAGCGGAGCCTTGACTGGCAGTCAGCATGAATCAGAGCCGACAAGCTGGAGCAAAGCAATTAGTGCAGAGAAATGTCTTTTTCATTGCGTTAATCATCAGAAAACGCCATATTAAATATTGTGAACACAATGCAGAACAGGACGCATTAATGCTGACATACAGATCAATAAAATCAATCAAGCAAATACAAATGTAGCACGTTAGTTGGCCGGAATGTAATACCTAGGAAATGTCTCTCTGGTGTCTCGTTTTCTCACGAGCTGTGACTTTTTAAGAGCGTGTCATGTATAGTGTACAGTTCCTATAGCGTCTTGTGCTTGGGTGCGAGGAAAACACAGGAGACATAGGTTGAAATGAAATGACTTGTATTACTTCATACAAGCATGCTGAAAAGTTCACACAGTTTGCAGGAACAGCGACAGGAGACACAGCAGGCCAGAGTAACTTCAAGCACTACAATAAATCTCCAAAGCAGGTTCAGGATCTCTTCTCTGTACCGTAATTCCTCTGCAAACATGGATTCACCAAACAGCAGGTTTCCAGAGTCCAAAAGTGTTCCAAGGTTCCTCAGTAGGGAATAGCTGGAGTACAAGTCCAAGGCTTCCAGGAGTCAGGTCACAGACTGACTGAGGCTTGATTCAGGAGCACTGATTGTTCAGCTGAGGCTGCTTAAGAAGCAAGAGGGAGAGAATCAGGGCGGGAACATGAAAACTGGAAACTCCATATTAACTGAGGGCAAGAGCTGCAGAAAGACAGAAAGCAAAATGGCCGACGGAAAACTGAGTTTCAAGGAACATGTCAACAGAGACAAAGAACCTTACATTACTCCCCCCTTAGGGACAACCTCCGGATGACCTCAGACCAGGCTTGTCAGGGTACCTCTGATGAAACTGGCGGAGCAGGCGAGGAGCATTTACATTATTGACTGGTTCCCATGAGTTGTCCTCCACTGGGTAGCCCTGCCATTTAATCAAATATTGCAACTGATTTCTGTACAACCTGGAATCTAGAATCCTTTCCACCATAAATTCTTCCTGACCATCGACCAGCACTGGGTCAGGGCAAGGAGAAGAACGTCCAGGAAACGTATTGGGTGTTGCAGCCTTTAGTAGGGATACATGAAAGACAGGGTGGATTCTCATAGTTCTGGGCAGTTGAAGACGACAAGCAACAGCACTTATAATCTTATTGATCTTATAAGGTCCAATGTACTTATGTCCCAATTTAGACGATGGAATCTTTAATTTAAGATTTCTGGTTGACAGCCAGACCAAATCTCCTACCTTGAAAGCTGGTGCAGGTTTACGAAATTTATCTGCTGCTTTCTTGTACCTTTCCTGAGCCAATTCTAGATTTTCCTTTAGAAGATCCATATTCTTTTGTAAAGAAGTGATTCTTTCAGCCACTGCCGGCAAGGGCGTATCTATGGGAAATCGAGGAAGAATGTTAGGATGATAACCTAGATTGGAGTAAAAAGGAGACTGCTTAGTGGAGGCGCTCTGAGAGTTGTTATAAGAGAACTCAGCCAGTGGAAGTAGATCCACCCAATCATCCTGTAGGTGGCAGATAAAACAGCGGAGATACTGATCCAGGGTCTGATTGGTTCGTTCTGTCTGTCCATTAGTCTGGGGATGAAAAGCAGAAGAAAGGTTTACTTTAATGTCCAATGCTGCACAGAAATTTTGCCAAAACCTTGAAGTGAATTGCACCCCTCGATCCGAAATGACCTCATCCGGTACTCCATGTAAGCGAAACACATTCTTAATCATCAAGTCTGATGTCTGTTTTGCAGTGGGTAAGCCGACACAAGGGATAAAATGAGCTGCCTTTGTTAGACGGTCAACCACCACTAGAATGATGTTCTTCCCTTGAGAGGTTGGTAACTCCACAATGAAGTCCATAGAAATGGATCCCCACGGGCGGGACGGGGTGGGAAGAGGTTGCAACAGACCAGTTGGTGAGGAGCGAGGTGTTTTGCATCTTGCACAGACTTCACATGAAGTGACATAGTTTAAGACATCTTTCCTGTAAGTGGGCCACCAAAAGAAACGAGAAAGAAATTCTTGTGTCTTTAGAATTCCCCTATGCCCGGCTATCTTGGAATCGTGGATGAGTTGCAATACTCTCAATCTGACTGTTTCAGGTATATACAGACATTGTCCCTGAATCCACACACCATTCTTAAAGACAAGACTTAAGTCCCTTGGGGGTTGAGCCAACAAAGAATCCGCATGGTATGCTTCCTTGATGTCCTTAAGTAGGTCTTGATTATGAATCACTCCCAGGAATCTAGAGTCAGGAAGAATAGTCTTAGGAGGAGTAAGTGGACGTGTCTCTGCTGAATGAATCCTAGAGAGTGCATCAGCCTTTCCATTGCGCGATCCTGGTCTATAAGAAATGACAAAATTAAATTGGTTTAGGAAAAGATTCCAGCAAGCCTGGCGAGGAGTCAGGCACTTAGCCGACCTGATAAATTCAAGGTTACGATGGTCTGTCAGGACGACTATTTGCTGTGCAGCTCCCTGAAGAAGGTGTCTCCATTCCTTGAAGGCGGCAATAATGGCCAACAATTCTCTATTGCCCACATCGTAGTTCCTCTCAGCCAAAGACAACTGCTGGGAAAAGAAGGCACAGGGATGCAAGACATTCTTCTCACCTGTTCTCTGAGAGAGTATAGCTCCAACGGCACAGTCTGAAGCATCCACCTCTATTATGAAGGCAAGCTCGGGGTTGGGATGTACTAAGATAGGTGCGGTGGTAAATTTATCCTTTAAACAGGAAAATGCTTCCTGAGCTTGCGGGGTCCAGGAGAACCTAGACTGTTTCCGGGTAAATTGGGTGATAGGTGACACTACCTCAGAAAAATTCTTAATGAAACGTCTATAGAAGTTGGCAAACCCGATGAAACGCTGCACCTCCTTCACATTTCTAGGAATTGGCCAATCCTTGATGGCTTGGGTCTTGCTTCCATCCATACTAATCCCTTGCGTAGATAGTACATACCCCAGAAATTGAATTTCGGTCCTATGGAATTCACATTTTTCAAGTTTGATGTAGAGATGGTTTTGTCTTAGGCGTTCTAAGACCATTCTCACATGTCCATGATGTTCCTCTGTGGAGTTAGAAAAAATTAGAATATCATCCAGATAAATCACCACAAATGTATGTAGGAGATCCCTGAAGATATCATTCACGAAGTGTTGGAAAGTGGCTGGGGCGGTACTCAGACCAAAAGGCATAACTAGATATTCAAAGTGTCCATAGCGTGACCTGAAAGCAGTCTTCCATTCATCCCCAGGTCTAATACGGACCAAGTTATAGGCCCCACGGAGATCCAGTTTAGAGAAAATTTTGGCATGCAGCACTCTCTCCAACAATTCAGGGATTAAAGGCAATAGATAACGGTTTCTAATAGTAACCTTATTGAGTTCCCTATAGTCTATGCAGGGTCTCAGAGATCCATCTTTCTTCTTCACAAAGAAGATGGGTGCACCTGCGGGAGATGAAGAGGGGCGTATGAAGCCCTTGGCTAAATTTTCGTCTATATAATCCTTCAAAGCTTTTAGCTCGGGCCCCGCTAGGGGGTAGATCTTACCAAAAGGTATCTCGGCTCCAGGCAATAATTCAATTGGACAATCATATGGACGGTGAGGAGGAAGCTGATCAGCGTTCTTCTTGTCACATAAATCCACATAGTCCTGGTATACAGCTGGTAGTTCAGGGACTGACATGGTTCCTTTAGGAACAGAGCAAGCTGAAACTCCTTGACTCATCTGTTTATCCGGAAAGTGTAATTCCTTGGTCTCCCAGTTAATCGTAGGATTCTGCGCCTGCAGCCATGGTAGCCCTAGAATAATGGGAAAGTGGGGAGAAGAGATAAGCATAAAAGACATTTTCTCCTGATGATCTTTACCCATAAGGATCCTCAAAGGCTCTGTTTCTTGATCCACTGGTCCAGAAGTCAGTAGAGAGCCATCCACAGTCTCCATCTCTACTGGAGTAGCCTTCTTCACTGAACGTATCCCCTGTTTCAGAGCAAAGGAGATATCCATAAAATTTCCACTTGCTCCTGAGTCGATCATAGCAGAGCTAGACACCCAGACTGAGTCAACCCAGAGTTTGATGGAAAGGAAGCAATGAGAATTGTTTCTTTTACAACTCAGCTGGGACACCGCTGAGGAAACTTGAAAAATTGCAGCGTTTATACCGTCATCGTCCCCAGAACTAACAGAGTTTAAGTCCGAGAAATCAAGATCTCTTGCAGCAGATCTCTCTGGAGCCTGAGGCTCGGACATGACAGAGCTCCTCTCACAACACTCACAGTGAATGACTGCTGCAGTAGTCTTACGAGAACGGCTGGGGCAGTTTATAATGAAGTGCCCTGACTTACCACAGTAGAAACATAGATTTTCCTTTATACGATGTTCTTTGCATGCATCACTAACCCGTCTTTGTAAAGAGTCCACCTGCATGGGTTCAGGTTCTGGTTCCCTTGTGATCCTACTCAAAGGTTCCTTAGCTGAGGAGGGAGGTAGTAAAAGGTTAGTGCGATTATTTTCGAACCATCTCTCTTGTCTGCGTTCAGTCAGACGAGCATCAATACGGATACAATAGTTAATAAAGTCACCTAACGCAGTGGGAGGGTCGGCACGAGCAAGTTCATCCTTAATCAGTGGAGACAACCCTTTCCGAAAAATAGATTTTTTAGCGGAAGTGTCCCAAGTGGTATCAAGAGCCCATCTCCTGAAATCCAGGGCATATTCGGCTACTGAACCTTACCTTGGCGCAAAGTTAACATGGCTGCTTCAGCTGTTGCACCTCGATTGGGGTCATCAAACACCTGCCCCATGGCTGAAATAAAAGCATCAAGGTGATTCAAACAATCATCCTCAGTCTCAATCAGAGGGTTTGCCCACATCAAAGCCTTATTGGTAAGCAACATGATTATAGTAAGCACTTTGGATCGTTCAGTGGGAAATTGTGAAGCATGTGCAGAGAAAAATAAATTGCATTGATTAATAAATCCCCTGAATTTCTCACGTTCACCGCAAAAACGAAAAGGAGGTAATTTGGGGATCCCAGAACTTGGGGTTATGGCAGGAGCCTGGGCTCGTTCCTCTAGAGCCTCAATCCTGGCTCGCAATTCCTGGGTAGTCTGTCCAAACACTTGCAAATTATGATTAGTGAGGTCCTGTAGGCTTGCAAAACGGGTTTTTAAAGTCTGTACATCTGAAAGGATTGTATCAGTCACTCCGCAAAGTTCCTTTATGCGGGCCTCCATCTTCCAGATCTTTTAAGCCAGAAGTGCTGGAAGGAGAAGAGGAAAGGAAAAAAAAAAAAAAACAATAGTGTTTACCTGTGGTAACACTCCAGAGTAAAATTTTAAGGGAATGCGCTCACCTGGAATGGTTGTGAGAAGTCACAACCACTGTCATCACATAAGGTATTAAACGGACATCTGATATCCACAGTCACAGCAGACACGGCTTTCCCAGACCCAGCAGACACTAAACATTGGCTCCTGAATCTTGTCATGTATAGTGTACAGTTCCTATAGCGTCTTGTGCTTGGGTGCGAGGAAAACACAGGAGACACAGGTTGAAATGAAATGACTTGTATTACTTCATACAAGCATGCAGAAAAGGTCACACAGTTTGCAGGAACAGCGACAGGAGACACAGCAGGCCAGAGTAACTTCAAGCTCTACAATAACTCTCCAAAGCAGGTTCAGGATCTCTTCTCTGTACCGTAATTCCTCTGCAAACATGGATTCACCAAACAGCAGGTTTCCAGACTCCAAAAGTGTTCCAAGGCTCCTCAGTAGGGAATAGCTGGAGTACAAGTCCAAGGCTTCCAGGAGTCAGGTCACAGACTGACTGAGGCTTGATTCAGGAGCACTGATTGTTCAGCTGAGGCTGCTTAAGAAGCAAGAGGGAAGAATCAGGGCGGGAACATGAAAACTGGAAACTCCATATTAACTGAGGGCAAGAGCTGCAGAAAGACAGAAAGCAAAATGGCTGACGGAAAACTGAGTTTCAAGGAACATGTCAACAGAGACAAAGAACCTTACAGAGAGTGATTTGTAATAAATACCCAAAATATGCATAAAATTTAATGGGAGCCTGTCTGCACAAAATGACTGTTCAAACCAAGCACAGGCGCTCGGTGCAATATTTGAGAGCACCTTTCCACCTTCTTTGATTGACAGTTCTGGTTTTACAGGGCAGTGATTAGTAAGTAGGTGGGAACATACACTAAACTTTTGGGCCACACCAAGGGTGCACTTAACCCTGTGCTTGGTTTGAACAGTCATTTGTTGCAGACAAACTCCCTTTAAAGGGAATCTGTCCCAAGGCTTTTGCTATGTAGTCTGAGGGCAGCATGATGTAGGGGCTGAGACCCTGATTGCAGTGATGTGTCACTTGTTACTCTGCATGCTGTCATTTTGATACAATTACTGTTTTCTCTGCTACAGATCAAGCAGTTCTTTGAATGCTGGGCCCTGTATAACCCCGCCCCGCCCACACCACTGATTGGTAGTATACAGAAAGCTGCCAATCAGTGCTGGGTGTGTGGTTGGACTAGGAGGTATGAGACACCTAGTCCTGTAGTGATAATCTCCTGCTGATAAAACACTGATTTTATTGAAACAGCAACACACAACTTAATAAGTGACACATCGTTGGAATCAGGGTCTCTGCTCCTACATTATGCTGCTTTCAGATTACATAGCAAAAACCTCCTGACAGATTCACTTTAATATTTGTATTAAGGCCACAAAACCAGAGCAATCAAACCTATGTGACCATCAAAGCAGATAACATCTTAACTGAGATCTAAGGATAGTCTGGCTGTCAACGTCATGACCGCTAGTGTGGATTCGGCTGGCTACATGGGTGCCCTCTTTCTCCCTTTCCACTACCAAATCTGCACATTTGGATAAAAAAAGGTAGCAGCCCCTGTTGATGAGACAGCAACCCTTGGGTAAGGGTGCACAAGATGGCATACTGCCCTGCTAGAACCTCACGAGATCTGTTGTGTGATTTATGCCTCATATTATAATACCACAGTCATGAATTATGTATATTTTTATGGTAAGTCAGGATCTGACTTGAACATGTTGGTCGGTCTGGGTTACATGTAGGGCTTGTGACTAGACAGGTGGAGTGCGCTACAATGTAGGAGCTAACATAGATGCTATTTAATAGGATTATTTGGCCCTTTTTCAATGGGAGGTGCCAGGATTTAGACCACCATTAAGCCCTTCACAACATATGATGCGATAATGTCAGCTTTAAATCCCTAAGGGGACTATTACATAGTGAAAAATTGAAAAAAAAAAATTGAAAAAAAATGCAAAAATTAAAATAATCCCCTTTTGACCCCATTAAAAATAAAACAATAATAATAAAATATACACATATTTGGTATCACTGCGTTCATAAAAGTTAGAGCTATCAAAGTATAAAATAAATTAATCCGATTGGTAAACGGCGCAACTAGAAAAAAAAACTCCAGAATTATGAGGTTTTTTAATCCATTGCAACATTACAATAAAATACAATAAGAGGAAATCAAAACATAATATCTACCCCAAAATGGTATAGGTAAAATCGTCAGCTTGGGGCGCAAAAGCATAAGCCTTCATACGGCTATATGAATGGAAAAAAAGAAAAAAAGTTATGGCTTTTGGAAGAAAGAGAGGAAAAAATGAAAAAAAAACAAAATCACCTGATCATGAAGGGGTTAAGGATATATCATCATATTTTTTTCATAAATAAATAGTACATGTGAAAATAAGAAACTTTGTAATATATCTTATCAGAGCACTTCACTTTTTTCTCCTCTTGGACTGATCTTTCATTCACAAAATGTTTATTTCATGGGTAAAATGTGTCTTCTGTGAACACAGACTTTCCCATTACTGAGATCGGTGATGGCGGTTGGTGCTTATAAAGTTCTATGGATAACTTTCAGTAGAATGTTTATACTTCTTGCTCCTCCCACCTCTCCATGGAACTTTCTAAGCACCAACTGTCATCTCCGTAATGGGAAAATCTGTCTACACGGAAGACAGATTTTACCCTTGAATTGTGTATCAGTCCTTGAGGAGAAAGAAGCAGATCTCTCTGATAAGCTATATTACAAAGTTGCTTATTTTCAGGTGTATTATTGATTTATGAAATAAAAATTAAAAAGACGATTACACTGTAAGGGAGGAGACAATTACATATTCCTGGTCACGCATACAGGGAAAAAGTAAAAAATGATGGGGAATGTTGTGTTTGCTGACTGAACAATAACTTACCCACAATGGATGCTGTTGGTGAGTGGCCAAGTTGGAGGTGACATTGCCGTAGGCCATGGTCTCCAATGTATTGTTTTCTAGAAAGCTTTTACACTTTTTTTTTACTCACAAAAACGGTATTTGCTAACTATCCAATTTATTTATATGCACTATTGCTTTTACTTCTTACTTACAGCAGAGTATATGTTCATTTTGTTTCTGTCTCATGTTTTGTCTGTTTGATGACCTTTGTGAACATTCTCTTATTCCTATGTAAGGAAGTGGATAAGAGAGAAGAATACAGTTGAAATTGATGCCTAGCTGAGTAACTGCAAGCCAACACCGCCATCTGCTGGTCAAAGGTGAAAGTGAAAGTAAAGAGCGAATTACAGTAGTAGGAATCTAATAGTGGAAACCTATGTTCCCAGAGGAAGAGATTAAAGATGACACCTGTGTCACAGTTACTAATTATAAAAGGCCGGGCCAAAAAGAGGCAGTTGACGCCAGAACTTGAACCAGGACTGGTTGTGTGGCTGCTAGGTGGGCTTACAGCCACCATCGCCACAGAAGGTTCCGAGAGAGATCAGATGCTGGAGAAGACCTGAGCTGTGAGGAAGTCTGTGACCAGATGAAGTCAAAGTCTGTAACTAGCGCCAGTAAAAGATCCATAGTGAGAGAGGAAAGGTGTGCACTCAGGTCATGTAGGTTATGGTGCTGGTGAATTTGGACCGTGAGGTACCAACGTCAAATTGAGAGGTAACATTCACCGCACACAAAAAATGGAATTTTAATGCAAAAAGTAATTTTATTGTGCTCGTTACAGAAAGAAGACAAATGTGCCACGTTTATAGAAATGAATATGTACACATGTAGGAGAATACAGTACCCCAAGTGGCTGGCTACATATTACCTGTGGCATATGGAGATGTACACAGTCTGTGCAGGATGATTGCTGCTGGGAAGATGGGGGAGAGTAATCATCCTGCACAGAGTGTGTACATCTCCATATGCCACAGGTAATATGTAGCCAGCCACTTGGGGGTACTGTATTCTCCTACATGTGTACATATTCATTTCGGTTGTGTCCCATTTACCTTAGTGTTCTAGAGACAGTATCTACTGACATTTACCTTCAGCCCTCCCAAATGCCCTTATCCAGTCATACCCACATTTAAGGTATTACTATGAATCCGTTCTTGTTTTCTCAACCCCTGTATACTGTGTGGTGTTATTTCATGAACTCTTGATCCATCCTAAATTACTGTGGATGACACTAAATGTGGTTGCACTATTCAGGTTCTTGATCTCTGGATCTGACATTCCCACATTGCCCGTATATAATTGTTTCCACTATAATCAACCAATTCTGACTTGTATATATGTAAATTTTGTATATAATTGTATATTCTGTTTATTGTTTATTATTTGTTACTTATATTCTTTTCTCTTGTTTATTCTCCTTAGTACCCCATGACTAAGATCCGGGAGGATCGAAACGTCGGGTATCTGTAATTGTATGGGTATTCATGAAATTGTACCTCTGATTTTTCTATAAACGTGGCACATTTGTCTTCTTTCTGTAACGGGCACAATAAAATTACTTTTTGCATCAAAATTCCATTTTTTGTGTGCGGTGAATCTTACCTCTCTAGTAAAAGATCCATAGGCAGTGCCAGTAGAAGATCCGTAAGCAGTGCCAGTATAAGATCCATAAGCAGCGCCAGTAGAAGACTGTAAGCAGCACTAGTGGAAGATCCGTAAGCAGCGCCAGTAGAAGATCAGTAAGCAGAGCCAGTAGCAGTCCAAAAGAAGTGGTGGTAGCAGATCATAAGCAGCGCCAGTAGAAGATCCGTAAGCAGTGCCAGTAGAAGTCATTAAGCAGAGCCAGTAGCAGTCCATAAGAAGTGCTGGTAGCAGACCATAAGCAGTGCCAGTAGAAGATCCGTAAAGAGTGCCAGTAGTAGACCATGAGCAGTGCCAGTAGAAGTAATTAAGCAGCGCCAGTACAAGACCGTAAGCAGCGCCAGTAGAAAATCTGTAAGCAGCGCCAGTAGAAGATTCGTAAGCAGCGCCATTAGAAGACCAAAAGTAGCACCAGTAGAAGATCCGTTAGCAGCGCCAGTAGAAAATTTGTAAACTGCACCAGTAGCAGGCACTGTCCAGATATGAACCAGGCTCGGGAGACGATTCTGCTGTTGCAGAGGACCGTTCCTGTGAGCCATAACTTCCAGTGCAGATGTACTGTACAGGGTGTGGGTTGGGGCCGTGCTTCAGGGAACCAAGACGGCCAGTGTGATGAGCACACTGTATACCCAGTGACTCATATATCTAGGACTTACAGCCTAGCAGGAAATACCGGAGACTCCGGCATTCCAGTGTAATGATCAGAGGTACTTAGGCCTCTTTCACACATCCGTTGTGCGCCTAACGGCGCCCCCGGCATTTTGCCGCAGCGCCGCATCCGACATCCAGTATGAAAACCGGATGCGCCGCATCCGGTTTTTTGCAGGATCCGTCCTGAACTTTTGAACCCACAAAAAGAGGGTTTCTGATGCCCGGAGACACTGGAAAATGTTAGTAGTAGTAGTACTAGTACTAGTAGTAGTAGTACTCGATTTCCAGAATCCGGATCAGACTTTTGCCGGATTGCACAAAAGTCTGATCCGGTTCCATTGAATTCTATTGTTTGCGGCTGCCTGATGTGCCGCTTCAGGCACATCAGGCAGCTCCGGCAAAAAATAAAAACGTTACATGCTGCGTTGTGTCCGGCCGCCGGAATGTACATTTCCGCCGGATCCGGACAAAAACGCATACAACGCACTGACATGCGGCGCCATCCGGCGCTAATGAAAGTCAATGCAAAAAAAAAACGCATCCGGCATCACATTTCGCCGGATGCGGTTGGACAAAAAAATGCCGGAGGGCGCCGTCAGGCGCACAACGGATGTGTGAAAGAGGCCTTACTGAGACTATGATGGGGATGGGCCTAGTTGTTTAACTGCTAGATAACAAGAACGGTTGTGTTTAATAGGACGTGGTGTAGATATTGTATTTATTCGTGTTGCCGTGTCATAATATACTGTATCTTGTTACTGTTATCTGCCATATAGCGCTTAGTTGCTTAGCTCCCTTCCTTTGAGCTGGTTATTACATTAAAAAGATCCTCACTAGCTGTGTCCATGTTTGGGACCTGGTCCTGCTCAGCTTTTATTCACACAGGACGTCACTATGACGCATGGTAAGGTTTTAATACTAGAGGTTGAACCTTGAACTTGGGTGCATTGTTGTGAACACTTTTGATCTGGCTTCTGAGTTTGGGCTCCCTCTGGTGGTTGCTGCTGGTAATGGAGCTGGTCTGGCTGACAGAAGTCTATCACCTGAAGAGGATGATTGGAGATCAGGTGTTACAGACTGGGAAGATTAAGGCTGTGGTTCCACGGTCCGGAACCACAGCGCTTTGGACGGAGCGGAAATTCCGCACCGCCCAAAGCCCCGCCCCCTTTCTGACGCGCGCTCTTTCCGGATATGTTCCGGACACCTCCGGAACACATCCGGAAAGAACGCAGGGCTGCATAGCCCTGTGTTATTTCCATTGCGGCGACGCTGCGTCGCCGCAAGACGCTAGGACATGCTGCGGTCTGAAAAGATGCGCCGCATGTCCGGAAACGCAGGTCTTCTGCCTGCGTATTTTTACGCATAGTGGAGACGGGATTTCTTGAAATCCCCTCCACTATGCTGTAACATCTGGACGCTGCGTGTTTGGCGCTGCGCCAACGCACAGCGCCAAACACGCAGCAAATCCGGAGTGTTTCCTTATCGTGGAAACATACCCTTAAGTGAGCAGCCTTACTTTAGTTGATGCCGGTGATTTGGTTTTCTTCCTGAGCCTTTTGGAAGTCTGCTCGCCTCCTGCTTTGTCCTGCATCCTTCAGCTAAGTTATTTGTCTGTTTTAACCTGTGGCATTTTTTCTGTTTGCTCATCTCTGATTCCTGCCTTGCTGGTGTGAGTTCAGCCGAGTTCCCTGCTGGGACTTGTGCTGGACTCTGTTTTCATTTGCCACAGCTTTGTCAGGTTTTTCTGTATTTCTAGTCCCCTGTTATTTCCGTATGTGTTGTTGTGCGTCCAATTCACACCAGAGTTCTGATGGAATGGGGGAGAGGTCGTGTGGCCTCAGTATTTTTGCATATCAGACGTGTTGGAATTTTTCTTAGGGTTTTTGCTGGATTGCAGACGGTATCCTTTTCTATCCTGTTCTATCCAGACAGTTTGGACCCCATCATTTGCTCACTCTATTTTCTGCCTGTGTTTTGTGCCTCATCTTGTCTCACCTGCAATATATGTTTGGGGGCTATCTATTCCTTTGGGGCTCTACTCCGGGGCAGTTTAGCTTTCCCCTTTTCTCTCTTTAGGCTTAGTTAACTCTTTGGCTGTGTCGAGGCATCTAGGGCATCATAGGTACGTCCCACGGCTAATTCTAGTTGTGTTGTCAGTTTAGGGGTCTGCAATCCGCTAAGTTACCAACCTCGCTGGGTATCTAGTTGCCTAGCCTATTTCATATCCTCCTCGGTTACCGAATCATAACAGAATCACCGGCCCCACTGTAGATTCTAGGGCAGGGTTCCCCAACTCCAGTCCTCAAGGCCTGCCAACAGGTCATGTTTTCAGGATTTCCTTTGAATTGCACAGGTGATGTAATTATCACCTGAGCAATACTAAGGAAATCCTGAAAACATGAACTATTGGTGGGCCTTGAGGACTGGAGTTGGGGAACCCTGTTCTAGGTGTTGTGAATGGGTTTGAGATGAGTTCTGAGCAGAGGCTTCCTCTGGTGGTTACAAGCGGTGCTGGTCTGTCCAGTGAAGATTGTGAGGACTGGGAATCAGGTGTTACTGACTGGTCTTATATAAGGGAGTCACCTTCCCATCAGGGTTGCCGGTGATCAATTGTTCTGGTCTGAATCCTTCATTCCTGTTTCCCTTGTAGCTTGCTGTGTCGTGTCTGCATCTCCTGCTAACAGATAAGACATTTTCTTCTTTTTGTTTTTGTGCTATATTTTTGCATTTTTGTCCTGCACTTCTGTGGGGGCCTTCAGGGTCCCCTCCGGGGGCTTTTGCCCTCTCAGTTTAGTTCAGCCACTTATGTATGTACTTTTGCTTTTTCCAGTTTTTTCAGTGGCTGCTGTTTTGATTTTGTTACACCAGAGAACTAATTTAGGTGGTAGAGGTCGTGTGATCTCAGGTGTTTTTGAAATTAGTGGTGTTGGTGCTTTTCAGGGTTTTCTGGGATTGCAGTAAGTACCCTTCCTGTCCTTTTCTATTTAGTTAGTTTGGGCCCCAGCGTTTGCTCATACTATTTTCTTTCTGTGTCAGTATTTCATCTTGTCTAACCGCCATTACATGTTTGGGGGCTTTCTATTGTCTTTGGGGTTCTGCTCCGGGGCAGATAGCTTTCCTATATCTATCTTTAGGTGTAGTTAGTTTCTCAGGCTGTGACGAGGCGTCTAGGACCAACGTAGGAACGCTCCACGGCTGCCTCTAGTTGTAGTGGTTAGTCAGGGTACTGCAATCTCATAGTTTCCAACTGCTCTGGTGTATTGCCTTTTTTTACCTGCACTCCTCAGCTACCAAATCACAACAGTATCACCGGCCAAAACTGAAAATTGTGTGGTACTCACAGAAGGGAAAAATATTGTGAAAGAAAAAAAAAAAAAAGGTTGTCAGAGTTGTCAGAGATATTTTTCTGTTTGTTGCATTTTTTTTTTTTTTCCCTCTGTATCTCTGGGTGCTGGGGAGGATCTTTTCTCTCAATGGAGTTTGCACAGTTGTCTGGCCGTGTGGATCAGCTTGCCACTGAGGTTCAGAGTATTGCTACCTATCTTGCTAGGTTGCCTGTTGTGGAACCTAGGATTCCCATGCCAGATTTGTTTTTAGGGGATCGAGCTAAGTTTCAGAATTTCAAAAATAATTGTAAATTGTTTTTTGCCTTAAAATCTAAGTCCTCAGGGAACGCAGCGCAGCAGGTTCAAATTATCATCTCTCTCCTGCGCGGCGATCCTCAGGATTGGGCTTTTTCCCTGACACCTGGGGATCCTGTTTTGAGTGATGTTGATGCATTTTTTCAGGCTTTGGGGTTATTGTACGATGAACCTAATGTCACTGATCAAGCTGAAAAAGCCTTGTTGGCATTAAATCAGGGGCTTGATGACGCTGAGTTATACTGTCAGAGATTCCGTAGGTGGGCAGTCCTGACCAAATGGAATGACGACGCTTTGGCAGCCCTTTTCCGGAAGGGTCTGTCAGATAATGTAAAGGATGTTATGGTGGGATTCCCTGTCCCCTCTGGTCTCAATGATTCTATGTCATTAGCGATTCAAATTGACAGACGTTTGCGTGAGCGGAGAAGTATGCGTGGAATGGTGTTGCCTTGTGAACCAGCTTCTGAACCCATGCAGTGTGATAGAGTGGTGTCTGGGGCACAGCGTCATGAGTTTCGAAAGCGCAATGGGTTATGTTTCTACTGTGGTGATGCCTCTCATGCTATTTCAGTCTGCCCTAAGCGGGGAAGACGTTTTGCACGCTCAGTTGTCTTGGGTAGTGTTCAGACTAAGTTTTTATTAACTGTCACTCTGATATGCTCTCTGTCCTCATTTTCTGCTCAGGCTTTCGTTGATTCTGGAGCAGCTATTAACCTGATGGATTATGATTTTGCTAGACGTTGTGGGTTTCCCTTGATACCCCTACAGAAGTCTATTCCCCTACTGAGAATCAATTCTACCCCTTTGGCTGAGAATAAACCCCAGTTTTCTACTCAGGTGATAATGAGGGTTGAACCTGATCACCAGGAGTGCTGCAAATTTTTGGTTCTGTATAATCTGCATGACATTATCGTGCTGGGTTTCCCTTGGTTACAGTCTCATAATCCTGTTTTGGATTGGAAATCTGTGTCTGTAACCAGTTGGGGCTGCCAATGTGTTAATACCAACACTCCTGTTTTTTCTGCCTCCCCCCAGGCTCAGGATGTTCCTGACTTTTTGATTGATTTTTCTGATGTGTTTAGCGAAAGTAAATCTGCATCCTTGCCTCCCCATAGGAGCTATGACTGCGCTATTGAATTAGTGCCGGGTAGTAAATTCCCTAAGGGTCGCCTTTTTAACTTGTCTGTACCTGAACATGACGCTATGCGGTCTTATATCAAGGAATCATTGGAGAAGGGTCATATCAGACCATCCTCTTCACCCTTAGGTGCCGGTTTTTTCTTTGTGGCCAAAAAGGATGGTTCATTGAGGCCGTGTATTGATTATCGTCTCTTGAACAATATTACTGTGAAATATCAATACCCGTTACCCTTGATTTCTGACCTGTTTTCCAGGGTGAAAAACGCTACTTGGTTTACCAAGCTTGACCTCAGGGGGGCGTATAACCTTATTCGCATTAAGCACGGGGATGAATGGAAGACGGCATTCAATACCCTGAAGGGCATTTTGAGTACCTGGTGATGCCCTTTGGGCTCACTAATGCTCCTTCCGTCTTCCAGTCCTTCATGAATGACATTTTCAGGGATTTTGTGGACAAATTTCTGATTGTTTATTTGGATGATATCTTGATTTTTTCTAATGACTGGGACTCTCATGTGAAACATGTTCGAACTGTATTCCAGATTTTGAGAGAGAATGCTCTGTATGTGAAGGGATCAAAGTGTCTTTTTGGCGTACAGAGGATCTCATTTCTGGGATTCATTTTGTCCCCATCTGTTATTGAAATGGACCCGGTCAAGGTTCAGGCCATCTGTGATTGGGTCCAACCTACTTCATTAAAGGCTCTTCAGAGATTTTTGGGTTTTGCCAATTTTTATCGTAAATTTATTGGTAATTTCTCGGTTATTGTTAAACCATTAACTGATTTGACCAGAAAGGGTTCTGATGTGGTGAATTGGCCTCCTGAGGCAGTCTCTGCATTTCAGGAACTTAAGCAGAGATTCACTTCTGCTCCTGTTCTACGGCAGCCTGATGTTTCTCTGCCATTTCAGGTGGAGGTTGATGCCTCTGAAATTGGGGCAGGTGCCGTTTTGTCCCAAAAAGATCCAGAGACCTCTAAAAGTAACCCTTGTGCCTTTTTCTCTCAAAAATTTTCTCCTACTGAACGTAATTATGACGTGGGTAATCGGGAGTTATTGGCCATGAAGTGGGCTTTTGAAGAGTGGAGACATTGGCTGGAGGGAGCCAAACATCAGGTGGTGGTCCTTACGGACCATAAGAATCTGGTCTATCTGGAATCTGCCAAGCGACTCAATCCTAGACAGGCCAGGTGGGCCTTGTTTTTCACACGTTTTAATTTTGTGGTTTCCTTTCTTCCTGGCACTAAGAATGTTAAGGCGGATGCCCTCTCGAGGAGCTTCCTTGCGGACTCTCCTGAGTTATTTGATCCTTCTGTTATTTTGAAAGAGGGTGTAGTTCTTTCCGCCATCTCGCCCAATTTGAGACTTGCTCTGGAGGGGTGTCAGGAGGATAGGCCCGAGCGCTGCCCGGTTGGAAAATTGTTTGTCCCGGATCAGTGGAAAAAGAGTGTGATGTCTGAGATTCATTGTTCCGCATTGGCTGGGCATCCCGGAATTTTTGGTACCAGAGACTTGGTTAGTCGGTCCTTTTGGTGGCCTACCTTGTCTCGTGATGTCAGGGAATTTGTGCAGTCCTGCGGGACTTGCTCTCGCTCCAAGCCTTGCTCTCGCTCTAGTGGTTTGTTGATGCCATTGCCTGTGCCCAAGAGACCATGGACCCATATCTCTATGGATTTCATTTCCGACCTTCCTGTTTCTCAGAGAATGACCACCATCTGGGTAATTTGTGATAGGTTTTCCAAAATGATACATCTTGTGCCATTACCTAAGTTGCCTTCCTCCTCTGAATTGGTGCCGTTGTTCCTTCAGCACGTGGTTCGTTTACACGGCATTCCTGAGAACATTGTGTCTGACAGAGGAGTCCAGTTTGTTTCCAGATTTTGGAGGACTTTTTGTTCTAAACTGGGTGTTCAATTGTCTTTCTCCTCGGCATTTCATCCTCAGACCAATGGTCAAACTGAGAGAACAAACCAGACATTGGAGACTTATCTAAGATGCTTTGTGTCTGCTGATCAGGATGACTGGGTCTCTTTTTTGCCTTTGGCTGAGTTTGCTCTTAATAATAGGGCTAGCTCTGCCACTTTGATGTCTCTGTTTTTCTGTAATTCTGGGTTTCACCCTCGATTTTCTTCAGGACAGACGGAGGCTTCTGTCTGTCCAGGTGTTGACTCTGTTGTGGAGCGTATGCAACAGATTTGGGACCAGGTAGTGGAGAGGTTGTCCCTCTCTCAGGAGAAGGCCCAGAGGTTTGCTAACCGGCATAGGACTGATGGTCCTCAGTTTAAAGTGGGGGACTTGGTCTGGTTGTCCTCAAAGAATATTCCTATGAGAGTGGCATCTCCTAAATTTAAGCCTAGGTTCATTGGACCTTATAAGATCATGGAGATTATTAATCCTGTTTCTTTTCGTTTGCTTCTTCCAGGGACATTTAAGATCCATAACGTGTTCCACAAGTCCTTGTTGAAGAGGTTTGTTGAGCCAGTGGTTCCTGCTGCTGTGCCTCCTGACCCTGTTTTGGTTGAGGGCAATCTGGAGTATGTGGTTGAGAAAATATTAGATTCTCGTTTTTCTAGACGGAAACTCCAGTATTTGGTTAAATGGAGAGGTTATGGTCAGGAAGACAATTCTTGGGTGTTTGCTTAGGACATCCATGCTAGGAGACTTATCCGTGCGTATCATAGAACTCATCCTGACCGGCCTGGTTGCTCAGGTGAGGGTTCGGTGACCCCTCCTCAAGGGGGGGGTACTGTTGTGAATGGGTTTGAGATGAGTTCTGAGCAGAGGCTTCCTCTGGTGGTTACAAGCGGTGCTGGTCTGTCCAGTGAAGATTGTGAGGACTGGGAATCAGGTGTTACTGACTGGTCTTATATAAGGGAGTCACCTTCCCATCAGGGTTGCCGGTGATCAATTGTTCTGGTCTGAATCCTTCATTCCTGTTTCCCTTGTAGCTTGCTGTGTCGTGTCTGCATCTCCTGCTAACAGATAAGACATTTTCTTCTTTTTGTTTTTGTGCTATATTTTTGCATTTTTGTCCTGCACTTCTGTGGGGGCCTTCAGGGTCCCCTCCGGGGGCTTTTGCCCTCTCAGTTTAGTTCAGCCACTTATGTATGTACTTTTGCTTTTTCCAGTTTTTTCAGTGGCTGCTGTTTTGATTTTGTTACACCAGAGAACTAATTTAGGTGGTAGAGGTCGTGTGATCTCAGGTGTTTTTGAAATTAGTGGTGTTGGTGCTTTTCAGGGTTTTCTGGGATTGCAGTAAGTACCCTTCCTGTCCTTTTCTATTTAGTTAGTTTGGGCCCCAGCGTTTGCTCATACTATTTTCTTTCTGTGTCAGTATTTCATCTTGTCTAACCGCCATTACATGTTTGGGGGCTTTCTATTGTCTTTGGGGTTCTGCTCCGGGGCAGATAGCTTTCCTATATCTATCTTTAGGTGTAGTTAGTTTCTCAGGCTGTGACGAGGCGTCTAGGACCAACGTAGGAACGCTCCACGGCTGCCTCTAGTTGTAGTGGTTAGTCAGGGTACTGCAATCTCATAGTTTCCAACTGCTCTGGTGTATTGCCTTTTTTTACCTGCACTCCTCAGCTACCAAATCACAACAGTATCACGGCCAAAACTGAAAATTGTGTGGTACTCACAGAAGGGAAAAATATTGTGAAAGAAAAAAAAAAAAAAGGTTGTCAGAGTTGTCAGAGATATTTTTCTGTTTGTTGCATTTTTTTTTTTTTTCCCTCTGTATCTCTGGGTGCTGGGGAGGATCTTTTCTCTCAATGGAGTTTGCACAGTTGTCTGGCCGTGTGGATCAGCTTGCACTGAGGTTCAGAGTATTGCTACCTATCTTGCTAGGTTGCCTGTTGTGGAACCTAGGATTCCCATGCCAGATTTGTTTTTAGGGGATCGAGCTAAGTTTCAGAATTTCAAAAATAATTGTAAATTGTTTTTTGCCTTAAAATCTAAGTCCTCAGGGAACGCAGCGCAGCAGGTTCAAATTATCATCTCTCTCCTGCGCGGCGATCCTCAGGATTGGGCTTTTTCCCTGACACCTGGGGATCCTGTTTTGAGTGATGTTGATGCATTTTTTCAGGCTTTGGGGTTATTGTACGATGAACCTAATGTCACTGATCAAGCTGAAAAAGCCTTGTTGGCATTAAATCAGGGGCTTGATGACGCTGAGTTATACTGTCAGAGATTCCGTAGGTGGGCAGTCCTGACCAAATGGAATGACGACGCTTTGGCAGCCCTTTTCCGGAAGGGTCTGTCAGATAATGTAAAGGATGTTATGGTGGGATTCCCTGTCCCCTCTGGTCTCAATGATTCTATGTCATTAGCGATTCAAATTGACAGACGTTTGCGTGAGCGGAGAAGTATGCGTGGAATGGTGTTGCCTTGTGAACCAGCTTCTGAACCCATGCAGTGTGATAGAGTGGTGTCTGGGGCACAGCGTCATGAGTTTCGAAAGCGCAATGGGTTATGTTTCTACTGTGGTGATGCCTCTCATGCTATTTCAGTCTGCCCTAAGCGGGGAAGACGTTTTGCACGCTCAGTTGTCTTGGGTAGTGTTCAGACTAAGTTTTTATTAACTGTCACTCTGATATGCTCTCTGTCCTCATTTTCTGCTCAGGCTTTCGTTGATTCTGGAGCAGCTATTAACCTGATGGATTATGATTTTGCTAGACGTTGTGGGTTTCCCTTGATACCCCTACAGAAGTCTATTCCCCTACTGAGAATCAATTCTACCCCTTTGGCTGAGAATAAACCCCAGTTTTCTACTCAGGTGATAATGAGGGTTGAACCTGATCACCAGGAGTGCTGCAAATTTTTGGTTCTGTATAATCTGCATGACATTATCGTGCTGGGTTTCCCTTGGTTACAGTCTCATAATCCTGTTTTGGATTGGAAATCTGTGTCTGTAACCAGTTGGGGCTGCCAATGTGTTAATACCAACACTCCTGTTTTTTCTGCCTCCCCCCAGGCTCAGGATGTTCCTGACTTTTTGATTGATTTTTCTGATGTGTTTAGCGAAAGTAAATCTGCATCCTTGCCTCCCCATAGGAGCTATGACTGCGCTATTGAATTAGTGCCGGGTAGTAAATTCCCTAAGGGTCGCCTTTTTAACTTGTCTGTACCTGAACATGACGCTATGCGGTCTTATATCAAGGAATCATTGGAGAAGGGTCATATCAGACCATCCTCTTCACCCTTAGGTGCCGGTTTTTTCTTTGTGGCCAAAAAGGATGGTTCATTGAGGCCGTGTATTGATTATCGTCTCTTGAACAATATTACTGTGAAATATCAATACCCGTTACCCTTGATTTCTGACCTGTTTTCCAGGGTGAAAAACGCTACTTGGTTTACCAAGCTTGACCTCAGGGGGGCGTATAACCTTATTCGCATTAAGCACGGGGATGAATGGAAGACGGCATTCAATACCCCTGAAGGGCATTTTGAGTACCTGGTGATGCCCTTTGGGCTCACTAATGCTCCTTCCGTCTTCCAGTCCTTCATGAATGACATTTTCAGGGATTTTGTGGACAAATTTCTGATTGTTTATTTGGATGATATCTTGATTTTTTCTAATGACTGGGACTCTCATGTGAAACATGTTCGAACTGTATTCCAGATTTTGAGAGAGAATGCTCTGTATGTGAAGGGATCAAAGTGTCTTTTTGGCGTACAGAGGATCTCATTTCTGGGATTCATTTTGTCCCCATCTGTTATTGAAATGGACCCGGTCAAGGTTCAGGCCATCTGTGATTGGGTCCAACCTACTTCATTAAAGGCTCTTCAGAGATTTTTGGGTTTTGCCAATTTTTATCGTAAATTTATTGGTAATTTCTCGGTTATTGTTAAACCATTAACTGATTTGACCAGAAAGGGTTCTGATGTGGTGAATTGGCCTCCTGAGGCAGTCTCTGCATTTCAGGAACTTAAGCAGAGATTCACTTCTGCTCCTGTTCTACGGCAGCCTGATGTTTCTCTGCCATTTCAGGTGGAGGTTGATGCCTCTGAAATTGGGGCAGGTGCCGTTTTGTCCCAAAAAGATCCAGAGACCTCTAAAAGTAACCCTTGTGCCTTTTTCTCTCAAAAATTTTCTCCTACTGAACGTAATTATGACGTGGGTAATCGGGAGTTATTGGCCATGAAGTGGGCTTTTGAAGAGTGGAGACATTGGCTGGAGGGAGCCAAACATCAGGTGGTGGTCCTTACGGACCATAAGAATCTGGTCTATCTGGAATCTGCCAAGCGACTCAATCCTAGACAGGCCAGGTGGGCCTTGTTTTTCACACGTTTTAATTTTGTGGTTTCCTTTCTTCCTGGCACTAAGAATGTTAAGGCGGATGCCCTCTCGAGGAGCTTCCTTGCGGACTCTCCTGAGTTATTTGATCCTTCTGTTATTTTGAAAGAGGGTGTAGTTCTTTCCGCCATCTCGCCCAATTTGAGACTTGCTCTGGAGGGGTGTCAGGAGGATAGGCCCGAGCGCTGCCCGGTTGGAAAATTGTTTGTCCCGGATCAGTGGAAAAAGAGTGTGATGTCTGAGATTCATTGTTCCGCATTGGCTGGGCATCCCGGAATTTTTGGTACCAGAGACTTGGTTAGTCGGTCCTTTTGGTGGCCTACCTTGTCTCGTGATGTCAGGGAATTTGTGCAGTCCTGCGGGACTTGCTCTCGCTCCAAGCCTTGCTCTCGCTCTAGTGGTTTGTTGATGCCATTGCCTGTGCCCAAGAGACCATGGACCCATATCTCTATGGATTTCATTTCCGACCTTCCTGTTTCTCAGAGAATGACCACCATCTGGGTAATTTGTGATAGGTTTTCCAAAATGATACATCTTGTGCCATTACCTAAGTTGCCTTCCTCCTCTGAATTGGTGCCGTTGTTCCTTCAGCACGTGGTTCGTTTACACGGCATTCCTGAGAACATTGTGTCTGACAGAGGAGTCCAGTTTGTTTCCAGATTTTGGAGGACTTTTTGTTCTAAACTGGGTGTTCAATTGTCTTTCTCCTCGGCATTTCATCCTCAGACCAATGGTCAAACTGAGAGAACAAACCAGACATTGGAGACTTATCTAAGATGCTTTGTGTCTGCTGATCAGGATGACTGGGTCTCTTTTTTGCCTTTGGCTGAGTTTGCTCTTAATAATAGGGCTAGCTCTGCCACTTTGATGTCTCTGTTTTTCTGTAATTCTGGGTTTCACCCTCGATTTTCTTCAGGACAGACGGAGGCTTCTGTCTGTCCAGGTGTTGACTCTGTTGTGGAGCGTATGCAACAGATTTGGGACCAGGTAGTGGAGAGGTTGTCCCTCTCTCAGGAGAAGGCCCAGAGGTTTGCTAACCGGCATAGGACTGATGGTCCTCAGTTTAAAGTGGGGGACTTGGTCTGGTTGTCCTCAAAGAATATTCCTATGAGAGTGGCATCTCCTAAATTTAAGCCTAGGTTCATTGGACCTTATAAGATCATGGAGATTATTAATCCTGTTTCTTTTCGTTTGCTTCTTCCAGGGACATTTAAGATCCATAACGTGTTCCACAAGTCCTTGTTGAAGAGGTTTGTTGAGCCAGTGGTTCCTGCTGCTGTGCCTCCTGACCCTGTTTTGGTTGAGGGCAATCTGGAGTATGTGGTTGAGAAAATATTAGATTCTCGTTTTTCTAGACGGAAACTCCAGTATTTGGTTAAATGGAGAGGTTATGGTCAGGAAGACAATTCTTGGGTGTTTGCTTAGGACATCCATGCTAGGAGACTTATCCGTGCGTATCATAGAACTCATCCTGACCGGCCTGGTTGCTCAGGTGAGGGTTCGGTGACCCCTCCTCAAGGGGGGGTACTGTTGTGAATGGGTTTGAGATGAGTTCTGAGCAGAGGCTTCCTCTGGTGGTTACAAGCGGTGCTGGTCTGTCCAGTGAAGATTGTGAGGACTGGGAATCAGGTGTTACTGACTGGTCTTATATAAGGGAGTCACCTTCCCATCAGGGTTGCCGGTGATCAATTGTTCTGGTCTGAATCCTTCATTCCTGTTTCCCTTGTAGCTTGCTGTGTCGTGTCTGCATCTCCTGCTAACAGATAAGACATTTTCTTCTTTTTGTTTTTGTGCTATATTTTTGCATTTTTGTCCTGCACTTCTGTGGGGGCCTTCAGGGTCCCCTCCGGGGGCTTTTGCCCTCTCAGTTTAGTTCAGCCACTTATGTATGTACTTTTGCTTTTTCCAGTTTTTTCAGTGGCTGCTGTTTTGATTTGTTACACCAGAGAACTAATTTAGGTGGTAGAGGTCGTGTGATCTCAGGTGTTTTTGAAATTAGTGGTGTTGGTGCTTTTCAGGGTTTTTGGGATTGCAGTAAGTACCCTTCCTGTCCTTTTCTATTTAGTTAGTTTGGGCCCCAGCGTTTGCTCATACTATTTTCTTTCTGTGTCAGTATTTCATCTTGTCTAACCGCCATTACATGTTTGGGGGCTTTCTATTGTCTTTGGGGTTCTGCTCCGGGGCAGATAGCTTTCCTATATCTATCTTTAGGTGTAGTTAGTTTCTCAGGCTGTGACGAGGCGTCTAGGACCAACGTAGGAACGCTCCACGGCTGCCTCTAGTTGTGGTGGTTAGTCAGGGTACTGCAATCTCATAGTTTCCAACTGCTCTGATGTATTGCCTTTTTTTACCTGCACTCCTCAGCTACCAAATCACAACATCTAGGGTACTTTAAAAAAGGAAAGAATAAAAAAAGGAGGAGGATAAGAAAAAGGCTAGGCAACCAGATACCCAGAGAGGTTGGTAACTTAACGGATTGCAGACCCCTAAACTGCATGGGCGGAGCCGCTGAGCTCAGTGATTGGCTGCCGCCTTGTCGCTATAATGTCAGCACTGCAGCCAATATCAAGTACTGGGAACAGCGGTGGAGACTCAGCACTGGACCTGGGGATGGCGAGTAAAGCTTTTATAACAAATTGCAGTACGGAACCGGGATTTCTGAAAGAAGACATCCCCTTTAAGTACTGCTTCTTCTAAGTCTACTTCCAGCCTGATTCACATTCAGCTCCCCAGCTGAATTTCTCATGAATCGTCCATCAGATCTCTACAAAAGGTATGATTTTTATTGGAGGAAATGGGACAGACAAGGGCACCATAGCAGTCGCACAGTCTGATTCAATGTGTACGTCTCTGAGTTACAGGGCTGTGTGTTAACACTGTATCTCCAACAGTTTAGCACAGCAGACGCTGCGCAGACACTGAACCAGCATGGGGTTACACAGATGTGTGAAGTCCTGTACACTTATGCAGAAAGTGGAATGCAGCATTGGATGTGACAGCAGAACTCCTCTGGCTACAGGTTGTGGTAGTCAGGCAACGTAATCCTGATCACAGCAGCGGAGCACTGCGGCGCTCATGACGCCTGCATTATTTATCAGTGTTACTAGAGTTTTTTTCTTAGTGCCTTTTACAGCCCTACTTGTATATTCATCATGCCATGTAACGGAGTATAGTATGTATATACTGTACATAGATATATCCATCTCCGGGACACATCCCGCTCCCTCCCTGCCCATTTCAATGACTGATTCATCATTGCATAACTTGGAAAACTTCCCAGCTATTATCTAATGATTATTCATTGGAAGAAATTCTGCATGGAACTTTTTTTTTGTATTTTTGCATTTTTCATGAAATGATAGTGCATCTATAACTATTACAAATAGATAAGAAACGATGTTCTGAAATACCTCTGGGACCGAGGAGAAAAAAAAAAAATCAGACGTGAATGGCTCCATAGAATATCATAGGTATGAGTGCCATCTGTGAAAACGGATGTCTGAATGAGACCTAAGGACTAAGTGTAAGACAGGTGAAAGCCCAGGACGAGCGAGTATAATGTATTTTATTATTTTAACCCTTTCCCCTGGCCCAAAAATTAAAAGCCATTTCGGTAAATTCATGCAAATCATGTCTCCAAAATTTCGAGCTTGAAACCCCAAATTTTGGGGAAGAGCACTACAAAATAGACTCGTTACAGATCGATCTCTAATTTGAATTAATCTTGAGTAACTGAAGCAAAAAAAAAACCGGCTGGAAAAATCGGACTGAAAGTCTCTGGCCAGCGCCGGCTGCATTTAAAAGGACAAGACAGAATAAAAAAATAATTATAAATATATATATATATATATATATATATATATATATATATATTATATATACAGTTAGGTCCATAAATATTTGGACAGAGACATTTATCTAATTTTGGTTCTAGACATTACCACAATGAATTTGAAACAAAACAAATCAGATGCAGTTGAAGTTCAGACTTTCCGCTTTCATTTGAGGGTATCCACATTAAAATTGGATGAAGTGTTTAGGAGTTTCAGCTCCTTAACATGTGCCACCCTGTTTTTAAAGGGACCAAAAGTAATTGGACAATTGACTCCAAGGCTATTTCATGGACAGGTGTGGGCAATCCCTTCATTATATCATTCTCAATTAAGCAGATAAAAGGGCTGGTGTTGATTTGAGGTGTGGTGTTTGCATTTGGAAGGTTTAGCTGTGAAGGAAACATGCGGTCAAAGGAGCTTTCCATGCAGGTGAAACAAGCTATCCTTAAGCTGCAAAAAACAGAAAAAACCCATCCGAGAAATTGCTACAACTTTAGGAGTGGCAAAATCTACAGTTTGGTACATTCTGAGAAAGAAAGAAAGCACTGGTGAACTCATCAATGCAAAAAGACCTGGGTGCCCACGGAAGACAACAGTGGTGGATGATCGCAGAATACTCTCCATGGTGAAGAGAAACCCCTTCACAACAGCCAACCAAGTGAACAACACTCTCCAGGAGGTAGGCGTATCAATATCCAAATCTACCATAAAGAGAAGACTGCATGAAATTAAATACAGAGGGTTCACTGCACGGTGCAAGCCACTCATTAGCATCAAGAATAAAAAGGCTGCGCTGGACTTTGCTAAAAAAAACATCTAAAAAAGCCAGCACAGTTCTGGAAGAACATTCTTTGGACAGATGAAACCAAGATCAACCTCTACCAGAATGATGGAAAGAGAAAAGTATGGCGAAGGCGTGGTACAGCTCATGATCCAAAGCATACCACATCATCTGTAAAACATGGCGGAAGCAGTGTGATGGCTTGGGCATGCATGGCTGCCAGTGGCACTGGGTCACTAGTGTTTATTGATGATGTGACACAGGACAGAAACAGCCGAATGAATTCTGAGGTATTCAGAGCCATACTGTGTGCTCAGATCCAGCCAAATGCAGCCAAACTGATTGGTCGTCGTTTCATACTACAGATGGACAATGACCCAAAACATAAAGCCAAAGCAACCCAGGAGTTTATTAAAGCAAAGAAGTGGAATATTCTTGAATGGCCAAGTCAGTCACCTGATCTCAACCAATTGAGCATGCATTTCACTTGTTAAAGACTAAACTTCAGACAGAAAGGCCCACAAACAAACACAACTGAAAACCACCGCGGTGAAGGCCTGGCAGAGCATCAAAAAGAAGGAAACACAGTGTCTGGTGATGTCCATGAGTTCAAGACTTCAGGCAGTCATTGCTAACAAAGGTTTTCAACCAAGTACTAGAAATGAACATTTTATTTACAATTATTTAATCTGTCCAATTACTTTTGGTCCCTTTAAAAACAGGGTGGCACATGTTAAGGAGCTGAAACTCCTAAACCCTTCATCCAATTTTAATGTGGATACCCTCAAATGAAAGCGGAAAGTCTGAACTTCAACTGCATCTGATTTGTTTTGTTTCAAATTCATTGTGGTAATGTCTAGAACCAAAATTAATAAATGTTGTCTCTGTCCAAATATTTATGGACCTAACTGTATATATATATACTGTATATACACACACACATTTTATATATATATTTATATATACATGAATCTCTATCGCCATTTTGTGGCCGCAATTGGAAATGCAAGGAAAAGCGATCTCTAAAAATAGCCTTCCATCAATTATACTGTATATTTGTGGGGCTGGGTCACGAGGCTGTAATGGGATTGGCCCTTTATTGCTACTTGTTGACAATCCTCTAGGATAAACAAAGCCCTGTTGCCATGGTGACATCAGCCGAGCTCCGAAAGTAGGCCAGATACCTCCTCTCATTTATTCAGACGGCGCTCAGACGGCCCCTGCACTTAGCCAAATATTGCACGCAGGTTGCCTCAAAACGTTGGGCCTGAATTTTTTTTTTTTCTAAGAAGACTTTTGTTTTCCTTTTGTGTGCACATTTTGCAAAAAGACAATATAATTACTCAGAACGTTTTTTTTAAGATTTGGTTTAACCCCTGAATGAACGCCTTTTTACTGATCTGAGGCATAAGAGAAAAGCTATGAATAAAGGTTGCCAACCCAAAACGCGTCAGCTTATGGATCCTTAATCTTTTTTTCCCGCCATGTTTTTAATTCTGCAGTAAAAGTTATGTTTTAACATTTTTTCATTGTTGCTGGAGAACAAATCCTCATGGACCTTCTCTTCCATAAGAAAATAGCGCCCCCGATGGACAAAACTGCAGCGGATATCAGTATAACTGACATCCTGGCTTTATCGGCCATGATCAGCAGTCGCATCGATCGGTGGCGATTTTACTCCTTTATGCTGCCTTGTGCAGCATCTAAATGGCTAACATAGGGTTTAAAAGGGAGACCCCTTTTATCAGCACTCCTCTGAAGTCACTGATAGTTGCCGTGGTAACCTGTGGCCAAATAATGGACCTCAGCAGTTAGTCAGCTATGATGGCTTATTAGGATAATAACATTTTAACGGAAAAAAAGTAATAATTTTTCATTCGTTTCACTTTAATTCCAGAAAGTTTTAAAAAAAAAAAAACTTCCTGATGGCAGTTTTTGAAGATTTCGAGGGGCACCATTTAAAAAAAATGCGTTTTAGGCAGTTTTTCCTAAATATAATTCCTTGAAATACTCTCCAAAACTAGATAGACCCGAAAAAAAAAAAAGATTTTGTAAAATTTTCTTTGAAAAAAAAAATGATGTTTAACTTTTACACCTTTCTAACCTAGTAAGAATATAAAAGGACATTATTTGAATAACGGTGCTGACGTGTTATTTATTGCCGAAAGTAATTTGTGTAGAATGACTGTCTGGTATAAGAAAGATGTGTATCTTCGTACCGTGTTAGCCAGTAGATAGAAAAATATTTAGACTTGAGAGTCCTCAGTGGTTGATACCTTTTAATGGCTAACTGAAAAGATGGTAACAAATTGCAAGCTTTCGAGACTACTCAGGTCTCTTCATCAGGCAAAGACTAAAACAAAAACTGAAGAATCACATATTTATATACACAACAGGACACAGGAATAGTGCAATAGGTAACACAAGTGACGTGAAGCAGACCTTCTGACCTTCTAGGGGCATCAAAACACAACACCAGACCCCAATCAGAGGGCAATAAAACTTTCTCTCCTTATCTATGAACTGTTCCAATATTTATGTTCATCCCTCTGCCATAATGACAGTTCTGCTTCACGTCACTTGTGTTACCTATTGCACTATTCCTGTGTCCTGTTGTGTATATAAATATGTGATTCTTCAGTTTTTGTTTTAGTCTTTGCCTGATGAAGAGACCTGAGTAGTCTCGAAAGCTTGGAATTTGTTGCCATCTTTTCAGTTAGCCATTAAAAGGTATCAACCACTGAGGACTCTCAAGTCTAAATATTTTCTGTCTGGTATAAGCAAGTTTGAAAATTGCACATTTTTCTAAATTTTTTATCAAATTTCTGCTATTTTCATAAATAAACGAATAACATATTGACTTAAATTTAGCAATAACATAAAGGATAATGTGTCAGAAAAAACAACAGTTTCTGGTATAAGCAAGTTTGAAAATTGCAAATTTCTTTATCGCTTCATTGGGGGACCATGGGTGTATGCTGCTGTCGCTAGGAGGCTGACACTAGGCAAAAAAGGAAAATAGCTCCTCTCCAGCAGTATACACCCCCCCGACAGGCACCAAGTTCCTCAGTTCAAGCTTAGTGTCTGTAGGAGACGGACCTGGGTCTGATCCCAGATCCACAGTTTTTTCCTTTTCAGGTCACCTGGTGTGTTTTATTAACTTTTTCCCTTTGTCTTTCAGGTTCATCTTCAGGGTAACAGGGTGTAATTTCTCACCCTGTTTTCCCATACTTATGCAACCAAGAGAGCAGTGTGGTGTCACCCACATCGCCCACTTTCGGGCCCGCAAGGCAGGACCTAATCCCCTGTCACCATTACGGGTGTTTCAGGGTGATTCCCGGTGGCCAGTCCTTTGCCTTTTCCCCACCTCACCCCTCTCCTCGGAGAGTGCTGAGAGGAAGACAGTGGTCACCAACGGTGGCCTCCCCCCTTCTTGTAAGGGGTTGATACAGTCTTCTCCACTGTCTGGAGACGGTGCGGGAAGGAGGATTTACCATACCAGTGAACCCTGTTCACCCGGGGGCTCCTGATGTCATCCTCATCGATGAAGAGGACCGGGGCTCACATTGCAAGTATGTATGATTCCTTCCCTGTAGCGCGACAGGTCCAGATAGCAGGGTGACTATAATAGAAAGCCCTGCATAGCGACGGCCATAGCATTGCTGTTATTGGGCACGACGGTTATATTTTTGTATAGCGGCGGCCATTTCTTCCTGGCCAGCCCCAGTCTCAATGGCACGCTCCCCCCTCCTTTCTTCCGTGGCCATGCCTCCTCTCGGCTTACTCTGGCCACTCATCCCTGCACATTTGAATCGCGCACCTTTTTTCTGCCCAATGGAAGAGCTTTCTTTGGCTGCTCCACAGCATGTCTTCCCGGCGCGCTTTTGCTCTTATCACGGAGCTTCCGCTCCCTGCTGGTACACGCCCCCGGCAGTTCCGGCACGTCCACCACAGAGCATCCTGCTTGCTGGGACTCAGCACAGCTGATGCTCCGTTTCTAGCTTGTGCCTCAGCATATAGGATACTGCAGTTCTCTGCTCATCTGAGCCTCTCCTACGCCTGATACAGGGGGACACATGCAGCCACACGGTCAATGCTGGTCATCGCTGATATCGGGTAGGTTCTACCCTCTCTCTTCTTCTATCCCAAATAGCCCTTCCCAGTAGTTTTAACAAGGCTTGACTTATGCCGAACCCTATAGAGGCTTCCTGTTGTCCTTCTATGCCAACTGTGACCCATTACGCCTGTGGCTGCTGCAAAAGAAAGTGGCCCTCAGGTCAGCCTTCCCCTTTCTGCCTGTCCTGCACACCTTCTACCATGTCTGCCCCACAGGAGCCCCCTAATGCCTGGGTTTAGAGCACACCCCTCCCTCTGGAGTGGGCTGTTGCCATGTCACAGTCGGTCTCTGACTTGACCAAAGTATTACAGTCCCTGGTCCAGGTCCTGGAACGTCTTCCACATTTGTCTGCCGCCACCAGTGCTCCGAACGCCTCTCATGGTGATTCGCACGGACCTGTCCACAACCTTTGCAGGGACAGATCAGGTACAAAGCAAAGGAAGTGGGCCCTTTCAAGCTCCTCATCCAGTTCCCCGGGTCCCTCTGCATCATCTAGAATGCCCTCTTCTCCTCATGGCCCCTCCTCAGAGGCAGCTTTTGGGTCGGATGCGGATTCCCAGTCTGAGTCTGATATGGACCAGGTCTTAAGAATGCAGGATATGGTCATTAGCCTCATCCTGGCAATTGCCCAAACACAACCTAAAAGAGGACAAGGCTACTGTTCAGGAGCACTCCGTTTCCTTCAAACGGGTAAAGCGTCCTTCTCGAAACTTTCCCAATCACAGGGAATTTGAAGCGATTATAGCTAAACACTGGGAACACCCTAAAAAGCGCTCCGGGAAGGAAGCAGCTACACATTCTTTATCCCTTTAGTGCAGACCTCGTTGGTAAATAGGGCAGTATCCCTAAGGTGGATTCGCTGGCTTCTCGCCTATCTTCCAAGACGGTTTTGTCTCTGCCGGACAGTGCGTCTCTTAAGGAAGCCACGGATAGGCAGATTGAGTCTTTGGCCAAATCAGCCTTTGAAGCGGCTAGCGCCTCTCTCTCCCCCATCTTTGCCTCCACCTGGGTGGCAAAGTCCATGTCTGCCCGGGCAAGAAAGCTTTGCCAGGGCATCCAAGCGGCAGCTCCTCTGGATGAGATGGCAGATTTGGCAGACCAGATTGCCCATACCGGTAAATATCTTCTGACCACCTCTTTGCATGCGGCCAATTGTTCCACCAGGGCAAACAGCAATATCATTGATATATGTCGCATTCTCTGATTGAAAGCATGGAATGCAGATCCACCCTCAAAAAAGACTCTAACTAACCTAAGCTCTAGGCTTTTCGGGTCCAAACTGGATCAGATAATTTCGGATGCTACCGGCCGGAAAAGCACCTCTCTTCCCCAGTTCAGACCTAAATGTCCTTTCAATAGGAAGAGGTCACTTCAATTTTGTTCCTTTCGGCCCTTTTCTTAGTCAGTGACTTTCTCCAGTAGGACCCCTCTTCCACCTAAGGAGAAAGGAAGCAGTCCTTCAAACCTGCACCTCACTGGCGACCAAAGAGTTGCTCCTCCAAGTCCTCTGGGTCCCGCACCAGCAGGTTCTCCTCAATGTGATGGGTCATCCCCACCAAGGAATTTCTCCAGGGTGGGAGGCCGGCTTCTTCTCTTCCAGGATGCATGGTTGTCTGTGGTCGACGATGCCTGGGTCAGAGATAGTCACGTCCGGTTATAAAATCGACTATTCTTTACCCAGGAAAGATGATTCTTTCGGTCTCGCCCGCCAAGACTCCCATCTCAGGCCCCAGGGATCTTTCAGGCCATCTCTTCCCTTCTACACACAAGAGTAATCATACCAATTCCCCGGAGTGAATGATTTTCAGTGTTCTATTCCAATCTTTTCGTAGTTCCGAAAAAGGATGGATCGCTCCATCCGATTTTGCAGCTCAAGCGGCTGAACTGTTACATTCGGATCCGTCATTTCAAGATGGAGTCCCTGCATTCGTAATCACCTCCATGGAGTCGGGAAAATTTCTTTGCTCTGTAGACATTGAGGATGTCTATCTTCACATTCCTGTTTATGTTCAGCATCAGATTCCTATGGTTTGCGATCCAGGAGGATCACTATCAGTTCATGGCCCTTCCCTTCGGCCTGGCCTCTGCTCCCAGAGTATTCCCGAAGGTTATGGCAGCGGTCATGGGCATTCTTCGCTCCAAGGGGATTCTCATAATCCCTTACTTGGACGATCTTTTAATCAAGGGGCCGTCCCACAGAGTTTGCGACCAGAGTCTTCAAATCACCTTGGACACTCTGGCCCATCTCGGATGAATTGTCAACAGAGAGAAGTCCTCCCTGACCCCAGCTCAGCACCTGGTGTTTCTGGGTGTGAGATTCCACACGACCAAAGCCCGTGTCTTCCTTCCAAAGGAGAAGTTTTTATCCCTCTGCCAGGGGATTCACACTCTAAAGCTACCAGCTCCTCTCCCCCTAAGGTCCTGCATGAGAGTTCTGGGGAAGATGATTGCCACCATGGAGGCAGTGCCCTTTGCCCAGTTCCATACCTGTCACCTTCAGCTAGCCCTCTTGTCTGCTTGGGACAAGAGGACCGCTTCCCTGGACCGTCCCATTCTACTGCCTCCCAAGGTGAGACAGTCCCTGACCTGGTGGACGCTATCAGCATCAGTCCTACGAGGGAAGTCCTTCCTTCCTCTCCGGTGGCAGGTCATCATCACTGACACCAGTCTCCTCGGTTGGGGAGCTGTCTTTCTTCATCACACAGCGCAGGGTCGCTGGAATGTCCAAGAAGTCTCTCTCCCCATCAATCTCCTGGAGATCAGGGCAATTTTTCTTGCCCTTCGCCACTGGCAGTCCCTTCTCGCAGGCCAGCCAGTCTGTATACAATCAGACAACGCCACTGCTGTGGCTTACATAAACCATCAAGGAGGAACTCGCAGCAAACAAGTGATGGCAGAAGTATCGAGGATTCTGTGTGGGCAGAGTGTCACGTTCCTGCCATATCAGTTTTACACTTTCCGGGGTGGAAAATTGGGCAGCCGATTTTGAGTGGTCAGGGTCTCACACCTGCCAAGCAGTCTCTCAATCCCACCGTTTTCAACCAAATACGCCAGAAATGGGGCACTCCGGACATTGACCTGATGGCATCTCGGATGAACCACAAGGTTCCTCAGTTCGTAGCCAGGTCCCGGGATCCGCTGGCCATCGGTTGCGATGCCCTGGGGATCCTGTGGTCCCAATTCCAGCTGCCTTATCTTTTTCCGTCTCTGCCTTTGATTCCAAGAGTCGTGAAAAAGATAAAGGCAGAAGAGATTCCCGTAATCGTGATAGCTCTAGACTGGCCAAGACGGGCCTTGTTATGAATGTGCTAGAGATGGTTTCTGAGCAGAGGCTCCCTCTGGTGGTTGCAGACAGTGCTGAACCTTGCAGCGAGGAATGGCAATCTGGGATCTCTGACTGGACTGATATGGGAGGTTCCCTCCCATGATGGTCGCCGGTGATCAATTGTTCTTGTCTCAATTGAGGTTCCTGGTTCATTTGGAAGTTTGCTGGAGTCCTGCATGCATCTGTTGCTTTCAGATAAGATATTTTCTGCTTTTCTTTTTGTGCTTGCTTTTTGCATAATTTTCTGCACTTTTGTGGAGGTCAGCCGGGTCCCCTCCTGGGGCCTGTGCTCCTCTCAGTTTATCTGTAGCCACTGTTATTTGTTCATTTGCTTTTTCCTGTTTTTTCAGTGGCTGCGGCTTAGTTTTGTTACACCAGAGATCTGATTTAGGTGGTGGAGATCATGTGATCTCAGGTGTTTTTGCAATCAGAAGAGTTGGTATTTTTTAGGTTTTTTTTTTGTTGGATTGCAGTCAGAATTCTTTCCTGTACTTTTCTGTCTAGACAGATTGGGCCCCATCATTTGCTCATTCTATTTTCTGTCTGTGTCCGTGCTTCTTCTTGTCTAACCACCATTACATGTTTGGGGGCTTCCTATTTTCTTTGGGGATCTGCTGCGGGGCAGATAGCTTTCATCTTTCTGCCTTTAGGTGTAGTTATCTCTCAGGCTGTGACGAGGCGTCTAGGATCAACGTAGGAACGCTCCACGGCTACCTCTAGTTGTGTGATTAGTTCAGGTTACTGCAATCCAATAGGTTCCAGCCTCTCTGGTGTATTGCTGTTTTTGCTTTTTCTCCTCAGCTACCTAAACATAACAGGGCCTGGTGCGGGGAGCTGGTGAACATGCTCATGGACGTTCCCTGTAGGCTTCCAGACCTTTTTTCACAAGGTCCCCTCTGCCACCAGAGTTCACAGTCTCTGAGTTTAACGGCATGGCTGTTGAGGCTGCAGTCCTGAGGGAGGCCGGTTTTTCCCATCAGGTCATTCAAACCATGCTCAGGGCAAGAAAGCCAGCTTCTCGCATATCTACCTCAGATAGGAAGGCCTTCTTTCGGTGGTGTGAGGATAACAGTTTGGTCTCTATGTCTTTTTCCCTTCCTGCCATCCTGGGATTTTTACAAGCGGGTCCTGACGCTGGTCTATCGCTCAGTACCTTTAAGGGTCAAGTTTCCGCTCTGTCAATTCTCTTCCAACGAAACCTTGCTTCTCGTTCCAAGGTAAAGACTTTTCTTCAAGGAGTCGCACACCTGGCACCCTTTTATCATCCTCCGATAGATCCATGGGATCTTAACCTTGTTCTTGGCGCATTCCAGCGCGCTCCTTTTTAGCCCATTCATGACATTTCCTTTTCTGTCCTGTCATGGAAAGTTGCCTTCTTAGTTGCCATTACATCCATCAGGAGAGTTTCAGCATTGTCCTGCCGTTTTCCGTTTCCTATTCTTCATCAGGACAAGGTAGTTCTCAGACCCGTTCCTTCCTTCTTGCCTAAGTTTGTTTCTTCATTCCACATTATTGAAGAAATTGTCCTTCCCTCTCTATGTCCCTCTCCGGTTCATCCCCTGGAAAAGTCCCTCCACAAGTTGGATCTGGTCAGAGCCATCCCGAGTCTACCTCTCAAGGACTGCTTCCTTTCGCCTCTCTGATGTCCTATTTGCCATCTCTGCACTTGTAGAATTAAAAAGTTTTAACATGGGTGAAGAACAAAGGTAAAGAGCATTTTTAATTCATGAACTGAATGCACCATTTCATAAATGTGGTGCAAAAAAAAATCAATGAATATCGCAATATAAAGAAAAACAGGGATTTTTGTGTACTCACCGTAAAATCCTTTTCTCCGAGCCACTCATTGGGGGACACAGGACCATGGGTGTATGCTGCTGCCACTAGGAGGCTGACACTAAGTGAATACAAAAAAAGTTAGCTCCTCCTCTGCAGTATACACCTACCACAGGATCAAGCCCGAACCAGTTCAGTGACAAAGCAGTAGGAGATCATAACAATTAAATACGGGTACAATATGTCCAACCTTAAGTCAAACATAGCCAAAAGGCCAACAGGGTGGGTGCTGTGTCCCTCAATGCGTGGCTCGGAGAAAAGGATTTTATGGTGAGTACACAAAAATCCCTATTTCTCCTTCACCTCATTGGGGGACACAGGACCATGGGACGTCCAAAAGCAGTCCCTGGGTGGGAAACCAACACAACATAATAAACTGCACTTACCAACTATCTAAAGGTGCACTATAGCTGTCTGCAGAATCCATCTGCCCAGGCCCGCATCTGCTGATGCCTGAGTGTGGACATTGTAGTGCCTTGAGAATGTGTGTACAAGCAAGAGAAAAAGGTAGCACACTGTAGCGCTATAGTTTGCAAACACGAAATCTGAAAAATCTGAAAAATGAATTGCATCATTACCTTAGAAATATGATATGTATTCATTTACCTTCTACCTGAGCACTCCACCTGGTGGTCACAGGCTTTTTAATTACAACAGGTTCATCACCCCTCCACAGAGATGTAGATTTTAGTCTGAAGAGAGGATTCATACGTTCCCATGCAGACAGACTTTTCTAAGCGAGGATAGGCATTAGTTAGGACCTGATATACGAGAAGAGCCTTGACGTGGCTATCAGGCTCACATAATTTGGCCATCTTATGCGCTAAGACTTCTCAATTTTTCATATTTCTAAGGTAATGATGCAATTCATTTTTCATATTTTTCATATTTTGTGTTTGCAAGCTATAGCGCTACAGTGTGTTACCTTTTTCTCTTGTATGTATATGAGTTGGTGACTCTAGGTTTAGCACCTGTTCACACTGAATCTATGTTTGGATGTGCCGGTCAGTTTTTTGATATGTATTCATTTACCTTCTACCTGAGCACTCCACCTGGTGGTCACAGGCTTTTTAATTACAACAGGTTCATCACCCCTCCACAGAGATGTAGATTTTAGTCTGAAGAGAGGATTCATACGTTCCCATGCAGACAGACTTTTCTAAGCGAGGATAGGCATTAGTTAGGACCTGATATACAAGAAGAGCCTTGACATGGCTATCAGGCTCACATAATTTGGCCATCTTATGCGCTAAGACTTCTCAATTTTTCATATTTCTAAGGTAATGATGCAATTCATTTTTCATATTTTTCATATTTCGTGTTTGCAAGCTATAGCGCTACAGTGTGCTACCTTTTTCTCTTGTATGTATATGAGTTGGTGACTCTAGGTTTAGCACCTGTTCACACTGAATCTATGTTTGGATGTGCCGGTCAGTTTTTTGATATTGAGAATGTGTGTAGGCTGGACCAGGTCGCAGATTTGCAAACCGGCTCCGCCGACTCCTGATGCCGTATGGCCCAAGAAGCACCAACCGACCAAGTGAAGTGGGCCTTGATCCCTGCTGGAATAGACCTGCCTCTGACGCGGTAAGATTCCTGAATAGCCAAACTAATCCACCTGGCTATTGTCGACCTTGAAGCGGCAAGTCCCTTCCTGTGACCCTCGGGAAGCACGAACAATGCATCCGTCTGACGAAAGTATGCTGTCCGTGAGACATAACTTCTGAGAGCTCTCACCAGATCCAAAGTGTGACAAAGTGTAACTGGGTTAGGATCCAGGATTCAACAGCCAAGCCGTTAAACACAAGGCCCCTGAGTTCTGGTGGCAAATCGGGCCCTGGGAGAGCGAGTCTGGTCGATCGTGAAGTCACCAGGGGGCATCGGCGAGGAGCAGCACTAACTGCGTACCATGCCCGGCGTGGCCAGTCCGGAGCGACCAGGATCACTGAGACCCCTTCCATCTTATCTTACTGATGACCCTTGGAAGCAACGGTAACCACCAGCCAATGGACCAGGAGAAAGGATTTCTCCTGGAGGAAAGAGCGTAGCGTCCATCACCTGAGCACCTGATTGACCCGTGGGGACAGACAGCATGGTTGATCGAGGGAGAATGGGCTCCTGTCTCAGGCTGCCAAAATTGCGTGCGGTAGAGGACGGAGATGTAGCTGGACAAACGGAACAGCTTCCATCACTGCCAACATTTTTCCAGGTCCACCATACCAAAACAGATAGAATGGGGAAGAGGGCGACAGAGAGCCCGTAAACCCTGTTGAAGGGCCAAAACCTTGTCTCGAGGGAGAAACACCAACCCTCGGGAGGTGTCCAAGGTCATCCTTAAGATCTGCTGAGCTGGGACGTGGGAAGACTTGCTCAAGGAATTGCTCAAGTTTACTTGCCAGCCCAGGCAAGAAAGTGTATTCAACGTAATGCGGATGGACTCCGCGCAGGCCTGGAAGGACGGCCCCTTGATCAAGGGGTCGTCTAGGTATGGCAAAACAACTATACCCCGAGAGTGCAGAATGGACATGACGGCCGCCATGACCTTTGTGAACACCCTGGGAGCGGTGGCAAGGCCAAAGGGCAAGGCTGTGAACTAGAAGTGATCCTCACGGACGGCAAAACGCAGGAACCTTTGGTGAGGGAGAAAAATGGTGATGTGAATGTAAATGTCCCGGATGTCGATGGAAGCCAAGAACTCCCCCTCTTCCATCGAGGAGATGACGAAATGGAGGGACTCCATTCTGAAGTGCCAGACCTTGACAAATTTGTCTAGGAGCTTTAGGTCCAATATCGGCCTCACTGTTCCATCTTTCTTCGGAACCACAAACAGGTTAGAATAGAACCCCTGGAACCTCTCGTTTTCTGGAACCAGGGTAATAACATCGTCCTGGCGGAGACTCGATGGCTTGGAAAAAGGGCCGGACTCGCACTTCCGCTTTGGGGGGACGAGAGGTAAAGAAGTGTTGTGAATGAGCAGAGGCTCCCTCTGGTGATTACAGACAGTACTGAACCTTCCAGTGAGGAATGGCAATCTGGGATCACTGACTGGACTGATATAAGGGAGGTTCCCTCCCATGATGGTCACCGGTCATCAATTGTTCTTGTCTCAATTGTGGTTCCTGGTTCATTTGGAAGTTTGCTGGTGTCTTGCCTGCGTCTGCTGCTTTCAGATAAGATATTTTCTACTTTTCTTTTTGTGCTTGCTATTTGCATAGTTTTCTGCACATTTGTGGAGGACAGCCGGGTCCCCTCCTGGGGCCTGTGCTCCTCACAGTTTGTCTGTAGCCATTGTTGTTTTTTCATTTGCTTTTTCCTGCTTTTTCAGCGGCTGCGGCTTAGTTTTGTTCACACTGAGATATGATTTAGTGGGTGGCGAGATCGTGTAATCTCAGTATTTTTTGTGATCAGAATTGTTGGATTTTTGTAGGGTTTTCTGGGTTGCAGAAAGTAATCTCTCCTGTCCTATCCTATTTAGTCAGCTTGTGGCCCCAGCGTTTGCTCATTCTATTTTCTGTCTGTGTCCGTGCTTTCTTCTTGTCTAACCGCCATTGCGTGTTTGGGGGCTTCCTATTTTCTTTGGGGATCTGCTCCGGGGCAGATAGCTTTCATCTTTCTGCCTTTAGGTGTAGTTATCTCTCAGGCTGTGACGAGGCGTCTAGGATCAACGTAGGAACGCTCCACGGCTACCTCTAGTGTGTGGTTAGTTTAGCAATCTGCAACCCATTAGTTACCAACATCCCAGGTGTTCGGCTGCCCGGCTGTTGTTCCTGTCCTCCTCAGCTACCTAACATAACAAAGAAGCGTGTTGGGGACTAGAAGCAAATTCTATTTTATATCCGGAAGACACTATGTCTCTGACCCATTCGTCGAAAACGACGGACAGCCAGACATGGCGAAACTGTAGCAAACAACCGCCTACTCTGCTGGTGTCAACCGGCCAATGTCACCAGTCATTTGGCCTAAAATCTTTGGGACCTGAATCCCATAGATCCGGACTGCTTGGGACGGCTCTTCCACGCCGGGTTAGTTCTGTATGAGACCCGAGGGCCTCAGTCTCCCTGAGTGGAGCATCCCGAACCAGATGAGTTGGCCATGGAGGACCAACTGGGTTTGTTGTGAAAGGACCGAAAACGAGTCTGCAGTTGGTGGCGAAAGGCTCACCTAACTTTTTGCTGGAGGAACTTACTTTTCCCCCCGTGGCGTCCGAGATAAGCTGATCCAACTGGTCTCCGAACAGACGACCGCTGTGGTAAGGCAGAGAGGTTAGGGACTTCTTGGATGCCGAATCCGCTCACCATTCCCTGAGCCATAGTGCCCGTCTGATAGAAGCAGCATTTGCTGACGCAAGGGCCAAGCAGTTAGCTGCACCCAGGGATGTGTTTATCAAATAGTCACCTGTCAAGGAGATCTGATTGGCCAGATCCGCTGCCTCCTGGGGGAGATCACTACCCTGAATGGCTCTATTCAGAGAATCTGCCCAAGAGACCAAGGCCTTAGCTACCCATGTCACGGTGAAGGAGGGAGAGAGTGCTAAGCCCGAGGCTTCAAAAAACTGAACGGGCGAGACTGTCTATCAGACGGGCCGTGGGATCTTTAATGGAGGATCCATCCGGTAAAGATAGGAGGGTTTAAGAGGCCAAGCGAGAAAAGGGTGGATCCACTGGAGGGGATTTCGCCCATTGTTTACAAAGATCGGATGCAAAAGGGTATCTCGCCTCAAGAGGTTTCTGACCTGTTAAGTGTTTGTCGAGGCTGCTCTCTATGCCGCCGCACTATGTCCTGGAACTCGGGGTGATTGGCAAACACCCAATAAGGACGTTTGGTCCTTTTAAAAGACACCGCATGATCCGGGGAGGAGGTATATTCTTCATTAATCTTCAGAGTCTGGTTAACAGCCTCTATAAGACTATCCACTGTCACCTGATAACCTAGCGAATCCAGGTCAAGAGGCCCATCAGACTCGTATTGAGTCCTGTTCACTACCAACCCCTGGTGAAGGGGAGCGAGAAACGGAGCTCGCGGATGCTGAGGCGCCAGTGGGCCTAGAAGACGCGATATGGGACCGTTTTCTAGATGCCTGTGTCTGCTTCGACTGAGAACGCCCCTGCAGGCCGACGGTTCCCGAGATGTAGAGGAACTCTCAAACAGGCAAACTGACGTCCCTGCTCTTGGAGGGATCCTGGAGGGACTCAATCGCTTTAAATAGCGACGCCATGGACTGCGACAGTGACGAGACCCACTCAGGGAGACTAAGCACCCAGTGATTGGTTGCAGGCGGGGGGCTCCTGAGCACGTTCGGGGGCGCAGGCTTCACATATTGGAGTACTTTGTGCCTGCGACAATGCAGCCTGACAGGTGGAACATGAGGTGAACAAGACTGTGTCTTGTTGACCTTTTTAGCAGCTTTAGGGAGACATGCTGTACCCCTGACCAATATGGGCCAAAAATGCTAGTCAAGGAATACTGCAGTACAAGACCTAAGTATATAGAAGCGCTGCTGCATAGGGCAGCACAGCTCTGCAGAGCAAAACGGGCCAGAGTATATGGCAGCGCAGCTCTGCGTAAAAAAGTGGGAGCCTGAGAGTATGTGCAGCAGCTCTTACCCCAGGTCCGGTGAGCGATCCTCTTGGGGTCGCCAGCTTACGGTGGTATCCGGTGCCGGCGGTTAGGGAGATGCGACTTGCAGTGTGTCTGCCAGCGGTTAGGGAGATGCGGCTTGCCGGCAGATAGGGAGATGCAGCTTGCATGTGTGCACCCCTAAAGATGGCCTCCAGGATTCAGAAAGGCGTCTCTCGCACTGAGCGAGAAGCACCAAGCAGGTGGGAGGAACCCCCGGCGCAACATGTCTTTGGGGGCGGAACAACCAGTTTCTGGCCTAGAACACGCTGAAGCCGGGCTTCAGAAAGGCGCTTCTCGCAGTGAGCGAGAAGTGCCAAGCATGTGGGAGGAGCCGCCGGCAAGACGTGCCTTTGGGGGCAGCGCTACCGGTTTCTGGCCTAGAACAGGCCGAAGCCGGGAGCTAAATTTCTGGCGCCGGAACAGTGATACATGCAAGAGGAGCCCTCCCAGCCCCCTCATCTCCATATACTCACCACCGTGGAAGGAGAGAAAGGCAGAGCTACCGCTCTGTCTGCAGGTCAGGGGACTGTAGGATGGACAGTGCAGGCACCCTCAATCCATCCTTCCTTTATCAGGGAGGTGGAGAGGGACCGTCCTCCTCCATCAATCACCGCTGTTCTATCAGTGGGTATTCAGTGGGGGCCGCACAGACGCCAGTAGTGCCTCTACATCTCAGGGGTTCAATCCCCTAGGATGGGACAGAGCTGTTGTCCGGCTGTAAGCTTGGCTTCAGAAGGGGGTACATGGAGGCGACACTCCATATTCCCATCTGTTGCTGGTGCGGGGAGAGCGGTGCCCTGAAGGGACCCGTCGCCCCTAAAATCAAGCTCAGGCAGGGTGTCCCACGTCGCAGGAGGGGGTACGTTGAGTTGACACTCCACAATCCCGCCTGTTGATGGTTTGGGGAGATCGGACCCTTAAAAGGATCCGTCACCCCTATCATCCTTGGAAAAAATGTAAAAAAATAGCTTAAAAAATAGAACAAAAAATTGTGGTCTAAATAGCAGACCCATGTGCCTCCTACGGACACTAAGCATGAACTGGTTCGGGCTGGAGCCAGTGGTAGGTGTACACTGCAGAGGAGCTAACTTTTTTTTGTATTCAGTTAGTGTCAGCATCCTAATGGCAGCAGCATACACCCATGGTCCTATGTCCCCCAATGAAGCGAAGGAGAAAAAGACTTGAAAAAAATGAATTAGGCCCCATGTTGTTGCTAAGACAATTTTGGCCTCTTTTTATGCATCTCATCATTTTTTTTGCCTTGGCAGCAGCTGCCTGGCACTGGTCACTAAAGTTGAGTTTTCCGTCCACCCACACCCTCAAGTATTTTTCTGTAACAATTTTACCAAATGTTTTGCTATTAAGCACATTCTTGTACTTTTTTCCTTGGCCAAAAGTGCATGACCTTATATTTACTTACATTAATAATATTCATTTTTGATCAAATAAGATGCCAACAAGTTTGGCGACTAGAACAGAGGCATGGTGCCCATCAAAGGGGCGAGTGCAGGGTTTTATTTTTGTAATTACCGTATATACTCGACTATCAGCCGATCCGAGTGTAAGCCGAGGCCCCCAATTTTGCCACAAAAAACTGGGAAAACTTATTGACTCGAGTATAAGTCTAGGGTGGGAAATGCAGCAGCTACTGGTAAATTTCAAAAATAAAAATAGATACTAATAAAAGTAAAATGGTTGCCCCATATTAAAATACGCCCCATATAATGCTGCACAAAGGTTAATGTTGGCCCCATAATATGCTCCATATTAATATATGCCCCATATAATGATGCACTAAGGTTAATGGTGGCCCAATAACATGCTTCATATTAATACATGCCCCATATAATGCTGCACAAAGGTTAATGGTGGCCCCATAACATGCTTCATATTAATACATGCCCCATATAACGCTGCACAAAGGTTAATGGTGGCCCCATAACATGCTCCATATTAATATATGCTCCATATAATGCTGCTGCTGTTGCGATTTAAAAAAAAAAAAAAAAAAATTACATACTCGCCTCTCGTCGCTGCCCGCTGCTCCTCAGCGTTGCCGGCTCTCTGCAGTGACTGTTCAAGCAGAGGGCGCAAACTAATCACGTCATCGTGCCCTGTGACCTGAACGTCACAGCCAGAGGACCCAGGAGACAGCCCAGCGGTGGAATGGAGACAGATAAATATGGCATGGCAGTCCTACTTATCCTCCTCGTCTGCATATCAGGCTGAGATGAGAGAGAAGAGAGATGCCGGGACTGAGATGTAGCAGAGCCTAATATGCAGACACCAGGGGGGTATGATGTCTCCTGCTCACCCGCTCCGCCTCCGGCTTTCTGGCGAATGACTCGTGTATAAGTAGAGAGGGTCTTTTTCAGCCCAAAAAAGAGGCTGAAAAACTCAGCTTATACACGAGTATATCCGCTACTCCCGCCCAGACCTATGAGGCTTCACTGTTAATGTGGTGGAGAGGAAAAAACAACATATTTCCAGATATCACACAAAAGCAAGCAAGTTTTAACTTGCAGCATTTATTATTTCTAGCGCATGCACTCTGCGTCGTCACCATGAACAAAACCGAACTAAAGGACGTTTCATCTCTTAAATTAAATGTCTAGAATTAAATGAACACAAATGAGGAAAATCCAATGAACCTAAAATGTTTAATAACGTATTTCTCCAAATTGGGTCAGGCTACTGAGTATATGAGCCGCCGACTCAACGGGGGTGATCAGGTCTCCTAAGATGCCGGACGTCTCCACACCAGATGTTTAGAAGGTTCTGAAGAGCTGGTTCTGCAGATATCCCAGGTGCAAGAACGATGTCTGCGCCTCTTTCTCCAGTGCAGCCAATTCCTGCACTGTCGGGGCCAAAATGTCTACGTGTCCTTTATAAAGGCCGCCTACAAAAAATGGGCAAAAAAAAAAAAAAATCACATTTTACATATAGTTTACTTATAGAATATATTCTAGTTAAAGGGAACACGTCATGTGTTTTAAACAGCAGGGAGCATGTAAGGGTATGTGCACATGACGGCTTTTACACATGCGTGAACCCTGTTTTTCAGGATGACGCATCTGGACGTTCCGGCCTCTTTTGTCCTGAAGTATTGTTTTTTGCTTCATTTCGACTTTTTTTGTGACATCTTTGTTTTTAAAACTTGTATTGAGAAAAATAGAGAGCGGTTTCCAAGCAGGAGCTGCCTGCAGAATGGTTCGGTCACTTCTTTTAGCGGCTTCACATATTTGGAAAGCTGGAGCTTGAAATACCGAACATGTGAACAGCAATGTCATATTTTCACATTGTGCTGTATATGTTCATTCTGTTTTAAAGTTTATATAGCGCTTTTTCAGGTGGGTTATGGAGTGAACTTACCCGAAAAAAAAAGTTGTGTGCACATACCCTTATATAACTGGAGGAATTAAGAAGTTTTATATATAAGTTTGGGGGAAACCTTTCTGTTTTACATGTAATTCATTCATTTTCATTCCCGCTCAATCTATCCAAGGAGTCCAGTAGGCGGATCCATCTGTGATTGACAGCCTTCGCTGTATAAATATACATAGATAGTTGTCAATTACTGGATTAGAACGGCCCACTGGACTCATAAGACCAGAAAGACGGATTTTGGTAAGAACTTACCTGTAAAATCCTTTTCAGCGAAGGAAGGAAAGGAGACACACTAGTAATGACTAGTGGGTAGGCGGAGCCCAGATAGGATTGACACCTCAGATTAAAAAGAGTGTTGACCGGCCCCTCCAGCTCGGGCTCCTCCTACTCCTGCTTCTTCAGTCGTACAAAAGCTTAGGGAAGAGCAAATATCACCAGCGGAGCAACATAACCCCTTCTGAAGGACTTCAGAGAAAAAGCAAGAATACAGGTTATGCATGCATGTAGGCAAAAAACCACACAGTTCCAGGTACTACTCACTGGACCTGACCACCGCGATGAGCTGGCAATGCTGGAAAGGAGCCGTAGCGCGTCAGCCTTAGTCCAGATAATCGCTATCAGAAGAGGGTCACGCCGCATCTGAAAACACATCAACACACTTCTGCCATGGGCGGGTGCTGTGTCTCCTTTCCTTCCTTCGCTGAAAAGGATTTTACAGGTAAGTTCTTACCAAAATCCGTCTTTCAGCAGCAGAATGGAAGGAAAGGAGACACACTAGTAATGACTAGTGGGACGTCCCAAAGCAGTCCAAAAATTAAGGGTGGGAATATAACCAAAAAAAAAACAGGCAGAATCCCAACAACCTTGGTAAATGCGCAACAGGCGCCAAATACAAGTTAACTAGAACTTTACACTACAGCCGCCTGTAGGACCCTGCGTCCTAAGGCCGCATCAGCGGAAGCACTGACGTCCACCTTATAAAACTTTGTAAACGTGTGGACGGAACGCCAAGTCGCCGCTCGTCAGAGCTGAGCTGCCGAAGCCCCTTGATTAAAGGCCCACGATGAGGCCACAGCCCTCGTGGAATGAGCACGAATCTTAATCGGGCAAGGTTCGCCTTTAAGTCGGTAAGCCTCCAAAATGGCTGACCGAATCCAACGAGCTATAGAGTCCTTGGAAGCTCGTTGACCACGTCGACGACCTGCTGGAATCACAAACAAGGAGTCTGACTTCCTAAAACCTTGAGTAACAGACAAATAGAACTTCAAGGCCTGCACTAAATCCAATGTGTGCAAAACCCGTTCCTTTGCATTCCTCGGGCCCGGGCAAAGTGAAGGCAAAACAATATCCTGGTTAACATGGAATTGCGACACTACCTTAGGTAGAAAGTCGCCCCGTGTGCGAAGCACTACTCGATCCGGGTAAAATTCCAGGAAAGGAGGCGAGCAAGAAAGAGCCGCCAACTCAGAAACCCTTCTCAAAGAAGTGACTGCGACTAGGAAGGCAACCTTCCAAGAAAGCAAAGAAAGGTTAGCAGAATCCATTGGCTCAAAAGGCCCATGCTGAAGAGCCTCCAGGACAAGGTTGAGCCGCCAAGGAGACACAGGTGCCTTCCGCGGCGGAAACTGACGGGTTACCCCGCAAAAAAAGGAGCGCACGTCCCTACGCGAGGAGATAACTCTCCGGAACAACAGGGACAGGGCAGAAACCTGACCCCTCAAGGTGCTAACTGCCAAACCCTTGTCCAGCCCGTACTGTAGAAAAGCCAACAGATTGGGAATGGAAAAAATCCTCGGGTTCCTTGAAGAACCCAAACACCACGAGAAGAAGGCTTCCCAGGTCTTGTGGTAAATTCTAGTAGTAGCCGGACCTCTGGCAGCTCGCAGAGTGGCAATGACTTCGGCTGAAAAACCTCTACGGGTCAGTATTTCGGTCTCAAGAGCCACGCCGTCAAACGCAGAGACTTCAAGTCCGGATGACGGACAGGACCCTGGGTTAACAGGTCCGGGCGAAGAGGAAGTAGAAATGGCGGTGCTGCCAAAAGCGACACCAATGTCGAGAACCACTCCTCCTTGGTCAATCTGGGGCTATCAACATAGCCGGGATTCTCTCCAGTCTGATCCGACGCAGCACCAGAGGAAGTAAGGATATCGGCGGAAACACATAGATTAGCTCGAATCTGTCCCACGGGGCCACCAGAGCATCCACCGCCACAGCCTTCGGGTCCTTGTACCTGGACATGAAGGTCGGCAACTTGGCATTGGACCTGGATGCCATCAAATCCACTTGGGGAACTCCACAAAGGGAGCACAGCAGTGCAAAGATCTCCGGATGAAGACTCCATTCTCCGGGATCCATCTTCTCTCGACTGAGGAAGTCCGCCGTGGTATTCTGAACTCCTGGAATGTGAATCACAGAGATGGCTGGTACTCTGTCCTCGGCCCAATTCAGGATCCGAGACACTTCCACCATGAGACTGGAACTCCTCGTCCTGCCTTGGTGGTTGATATACGCGACCGCCGTTGCGTTGTCTGTCTGCACTCGGACTGGTAGACCGCTCAAAGGGACCGTCCAGTGTTGGAGGCAAAGAAAAATTGCCCTCAATTCCAAGATGTTGATCGGTAGAACAGACTCTTCCGATGACCATACTCCCTGAACCCAGAGATCGTTCCAGACACCCCCCCAGCCCGTCAGGCTGGCATCGGTGGTTATGACCGACCACCTCGGAGGAAGGAAAGACTTCCCCAGTGATAACGTTCCTGGACGTGACCACCAACTTAGGGACTCTCGCACCCTGCGAGAGATGAGGATACTGCGATCCAGTGCAATCTGCGATCGATCCCAATGACTCAGAATGAGCCTTTGGAGGGCTCTGGAATGAAACTGGGCAAACGGAAGCGCTTCCATGGAAGCCACCATCAGACCTAAAAGGCGCATACACTTCCGAAGGGACATTGCTGTCGAAGACTTCATAGTCTGTACATGTTGAAGGAGACATGCCCGCTTGTCTGGAGGTAGGGACACCACTGCCCGTACCGTGTCGAAATGCATCCCCAAAAACAGGATTGACTGCGACGGTTCCAGAGACGACTTCTCCCAATTGACCAGCCACCCGAAGTCCTCCAGGAGCTGAAGGGATAGATTGCGAGCCGTCACCGCCTCCTCCTTTGAGGACGCCACAATCAAAAGGTCGTCCAGATAGGGAATAATCGTGACTCCCTGTCTTCGAAGAATTGCCATGAGAGGCGCTAGAATTTTTGTAAAAACTCTGGGGCTGAAGCCAAGCCGAATGGCAGGGCCACAAATTGGTAATGGTCCTGACCTATGACAAAACGAAGGAAGCGCTGGTGAGCCCTTCCGACGGGAACATGCAAATAAGCGTCGCGAATGTCGATTGACACCAGAAAGTCGTTCTGCGACAGGGTTGCCACAACGGAGCGAAGTGACTCCATGCGGAATTTTAGGGTGTGGATATGCTGATTCAATCTTTTGAGATCCAGAATAGGACGAAATTTGTCCTCTTTTTTGGGGACCACAAAGAGATTTGAATAAAAACCTTTTCCCCGGTCCTCTGTCGGAACCGGTATTACTACACCCTTCTACAGAAGAAATTCCACCTCTCGCAGCAGAGCGGCAAATAGCTCGGGCTCTGACGGAATGCGAGACTGGCAAAAACTGTCCGGGGGTCGAGATGAAAACTCTATGAAATAGCCTGCCGACACAACTCGCGTTACCCAGGAATCCGGAACGCGGGAAATCCAATTTGCCTTGAATTGGAGCAGGCGACCCCCCACCAGAGAGCCCTCGAGTGAGGACCTGGCGTCAGTCTGCCTTGGCGGGCTTCTTTTCAGTTTCCCACTTGTCTTGACGAAAACTTTGTTTCCAAGGGGTGCGGGATTTCTAAGAAGACTGACCGGATCGTCCCCTAGACCGAAAATACCGCCGACCATTACCGGCACTAGGTCTGCCAGACGTAGAAGCCATAGCCCTTCGCTGTGGTAAAGCCGCTTCTTTAGCCTTTGCCTTGGCAATCAGCTCTGTGAGATCAGATCCAAATAGCTGACCACCCATGTAGGCTAAAGACAGTAAACCCTGCTTGGAAACCGCGTCCCCGGTCCACTGTCTAAGCCACAGTGCTCTTCTGACTGTGACCGCTGAGGATTGCGTCCTGGATAATAATGACGCAGTATCCAGACCTGCATCACAGCTATATCGGGCTGCAGTCTCCAATAAATCGAGAACTCCATCAATCTCGGATAATGGAGATCTATTTTGCAACGCCTTCCGTAAACGGACCAACCAGCACAGGGAAGCCTTAGAAGCACACATGGATCCTAGTACTGCTCTGAATCCATGACCTGCAGCTTCATAGATGGATTTCGCCGCCATCTCCGTTTTTCTGTCCAGCGGCTCTTGCAGACTCGCTTTCCCTTTAACCGGAAGCAATGAGGATTTACTAAGCTGGGATAAAGGAACATCCACTTCAGGAGAAGGAATCCAATTATCCGTCAATTCCGTTGAACACGGATATAATGCTTCAAAGAACCGTGTCCCTTGAAAACGTTTATCCGGACACAGACGTTCCTTCTCCACTACCGTATTAAGCTCTTCCAGAGCCGGTAATGTTGACCGCGACTTATGGTACTCCTGGTACATGCGGCCCGACTTACCAGGCCGTGTAGTTACCTCCTCCGGTAACGGTAACGCCTCCTCATACCTTCAATTAAAGCCTCTGTTCGGCTCACAAGAGAGAAAAAATGCCCTGCCGATCCTCCTTATCCGAATCGGATAACTCCCCTTCTGAGTTTGAAGGAGAACCCTGTCCGCATTCCATATCAGATACCTCTGATTCGCTACGCGGAAAAGATGGCACCGACCTGCGCCGCTTCCTGTCATGAGAGGATCTAGCTGACACCCACTGACCTAAAAGGTCAGACAAGCCATTAATTGACTGAGCGATGGCATCTAATTTGGTATCGCTGTAAATCGCAGCGCTTGATGCCGTCGAAGTCTGCGTATCAGATACTTGCGACTGATCCTGTAGCGGATCTGGCAGATGGTCCGCACCTTCCGGACCCTGAACCGACATGTCAGCAGTAAATTGGCAGGTCAAAACCCTGTTAGTAACTGGAAACAGTGTGGTTACTAAGCAGACTGAGCAAGTACGCTGAAGGGTTAAAGCTCTTAAAGAAGAGAGTTACCCCAGCTATCTCTCAGTATATAAATAACCTCCTGCGTTCTGATCCCTACCGGGTAGAACCTGCGGCGGTTATTGCTGAAAGGGTTAACCCTTCATAGGGGTTAATGCCGCCAACTCCCCACAACTCCCTATATAAAATAAAAGGAGTGTGCGAGTCCCAGGTCTCTATAAGAGAACGCGGCTGCAGATAAACGCTATCTGTCACTTGGAACACAGATAGGTTCTGCGCTGTGGGGTGATGATATTCACTCACCCAGCTGGCCTCGGTGAAAGTATACCTTAAACAGGAGGAGCGGAGCATGAAGAGCCCGGAGCCTCTGTAATGGCCGCCGCGCTGAGAGAAGCCGGAAGAGAAGGACAGTGAAGCTGCAGTCTCCTCAGAGCGATTCCTGTCACAAAAAGAGCGGGAAGCGTGAAGCCACGCCCCCTCCGGCTTCAAAAAAGAGCGCGAACTCCTCGCTCTCTGCTCTCCTCTGTCCTGCAGGTATCTGCCAGCGGACATAAAATACAGTCACCAAACATGTCATCTAATACATGTACCAGCGGCTGCCGCAGCAGCCACTGAGTGCACACACACATTCACATAAAAATGCGGTACTCACCAGCCGAGCGCCACAGGGACCCCCAGGGGTTTGTGGCGCTGTGCCCATCGCTTCCCCCCCCGGGCGGGGAACGCAGTGACCCCGATGTGCGGTTTGCGTCCCCGCCAGGGAAGCAATCCTCATCCCCCAGGGCCGGCGTGAAACTGCAGGGACCACCATTAGGGTAATACAGATCCGCCAAGGGAGAGGTGGGGGTCCAGCAGCGCTGAGACCCCTGAGACCTCTAGACCACTTCTGGTGATCCAAGTCTCTTGTCCGATAAAAATAATAAAGTTTTCTGAGGAGCTGCTTCCAGCAGCGACCATCCTCTGGACCTCAAATTTTAGACTGAAGAAGCAGGAGTAGGAGGAGCCCGAGCTGGAGGGGCCGGTCAACACTCTTTTTAATCTGAGGTGTCAATCCTATCTGGGCTCCGCCTACCCACTAGTCATTACTAGTGTGTCTCCTTTCCTTCCATTCTGCTGCTGAATGAGCAAGAATTACACAAATCCATATATCTGCAGGGCTCCTCCTGTCTAACACTGCCGCTCACAAATCTATCTGCATGTACTATGGGCTTAAAAACTAACCGGCAGGTAGTTGCTAACACAGGAAAATACCTGCCTATTCTACCCGCCACCAACTGCTCCTTGTCAACAGAGCAGCTCTATCGACCGGTCTGACTGCTGACGTCATGCTGATTGACAGCCGGCTCCCCGCAGTTAGAACTCTGTTGATGTGGCGTCGTCATGCTGATTGACAGCAGAAGAGAAGACATAACGTCAGCAGAAGTGGCTGAATCACTTGCAGCAGCGGTCTGTGACCAATCTGTATTGGGGCCAGGCAGAACTAGCTGGTAGTTAATAACTACCTGCCTGTTGGTTCTTAGGAAAAAAAATAGTCCTGGATAACACCTTCAAAGGTAATGTTCACCTCGCACCCACATTTTCAATTATTTCCGGCCTGGAAATCATGGTCTGCACTTGGACGTGGGAATGCAGCCTCATATAGACCATTAGCTCTGCTGTACGTACCTCCAGCCGCCCTCCTTTGTCCATAGGTCACTTTCCCATCAAATTCATCCAGGGGCACCTTCATGTCAGGCTCCACCTGGGATATAGTGCAGGTCAGGTGCTCCTCAATTTCTGACAGCAGCTGGGAAAAAGGTAATAGTGACATAACACAGGTTAATGATACCGGGATTATGAAGAAAAATCTACAACGTAAACCATATTAGCACAGCTAGGGTTAATTATAGAGACTTCACCCCGACTGTGACTGGTAGAAGTAGCGACACATGTCAGATCTGGAATTACTGGGCAGGACTGAGTGATATTCATGTAGTATAGCACATGGCAGAGACACACAGTCATGCACAGTCACCATTCACTCTGAGGAGACACTTAAAGGGGTTCTCCAGGACAATCAATGGGGGTCCGACATCAACGGTCACAGCTACTGCAGCGGCCAGATGTGAGCAGTGTACAGAGCAAGACCAGCACTGCTCCATACCCCACATAGTGGTTATTCTGCTGTACTGAAGCTTCTAATGAACTGTCTGGGAGCTGAGCTGCCACTAAATGATGCACGGAGCTGGGTTACTCTGGCTGTGCACTCGGTGGACATATGGAGCTGCTAACAGCTGATCGATGGCAGCGTTGGACCGTCATGATTTGATGAGCCCCGTTAGGTCCCAGACAACCCCCTTTAATACAATCCCTATAGTACAACAAGCAGGTTTCCTAACAGCCTGAGTGACCGATTACCTGCATCTCGTTGTACCAGATGGTGCAGCCTCCTTCTTCCTTCAGCCTGGTGTTGTAACAACCTTTTCCACGACTGCTGCACACGTGATACCAAACCTGTGACAAAACAATACACAGAAATACTGATTAATTCACTTCATGTCTCTATTTCTCGTTTCTAACGTTACAGACTGGAATTGTTCCTGCCAAAAAATCATGTGTGCTTCTCAGTGACCCACCTGTGGCTTTCGGAAGTGTTCACCCCTCCTTGTCATTTTTCCTGTTTTGCTACCTCACAACCTGGAATTTCACAGTTTTGTTTTTGAGGGTTTGCATCAGTTCATGTAAAGAACATTCCCACAACTGAGAACATTTGTTTTTTTTGTGAAGCAAAGAACAAATAGCATAACTATTCACCCCCTTAAAGTCAGTACTTTGTAGAGCCTCCTTTTGTGGCAATCACAGCTGCAAGTCGCTTTGGATAAGTTTCTATAAACTTTCCACCTCTTGCCACTGGCATTGTTACCCATTCCTCAAAGCAAAACTGCTCCAGCTCCTTCACGTTAGATGGTTTCCTCTGGTGAGCAGCAATCTTCAAGTCTGACCACATATCCTTACTAGGATTAAAGGTCTGGGGTTTGACTAGGCCACTCCAGAACATTTACACATTTCCCCTTAAACCACTTGAGTGTTGCTTTAGCGGTATGCTTTGGGTCATTGTCTTGTTGGAAGTTGAACCTCCGTCCCAGACTCAAATCACTGACAGACAAACAGGTTTTGCTCAAGAATATCTCTGTATTTCACACCATCCATCGTCCCCTCGACTTGGACAATTTTCCCTGTCCCTGCTGCCAAAAAACATCCCCACAGCATGATGCTGCCACCACGTTTCACTGTGGGGATGGTGTTCTTGGTGTGATAACCTGTCTTGATTTGGCACCAGACATAGCGTTTACGTTGGTGGTCAAAAAAGTTCAATTTTGGTCTCATCGGGCCACAGCACCTTCCTCCATACATTAGGGGAGTCTCCCACATGTCTTATGGCAAACTCAAAATGAGCCTTAGAATTTCTGTAAGTAAAGGCTTTTTTTCTGCCCACTCTTCCATAAACATCACCTATATGTAGTGTACGGCTTAATGCGGTGGTATGGACAAATACTCCAGTCTCTGCTTGGGAACTCTGCAGCTCCTTCAGGGTTACCTTTTGGCCTCTGTGCTGCCTCTCTGATTAATGCTCTCCTTGCCCGGGCGGAGAGTTTTGGTGGGCGTCCCTCTCTTGGCAGGTTTGTTGTGGTACCATGCTCTTTCCATTTGATGATAATGGATTTGATGGTGCTCCGGGGATCATCAGAGATTGGGATATTGTATTATGACCCAACCCTGACTTGTTCTTCTAATTGCCTGCACCAGAAATATTTAGGGGCTTCATAGCATAAGGGGTGAATACATGTGCAAATTTATAGTTATTTCATACATTCCGTACAATAATTTATGTCTATATTTTTCTCACTTAACCAATTTAGACTACTGATGCATCACACAACAAATCAGATTACAAAAATATTTAAATACAGGTTGTAATGTAATAAAATAAGTAAAAAGCCAAGGGGGAGTGAATACTTTTGCAAGCCACTGCATATCTTTTTTTGTGGTTGTCTCAACATTACATAAAACACCCACTGTATACATCATAAAAAAGAATGAACATTTGTCATTTACATGGGGTCAAAGAATAATATCCAGTGCCGAGTTATGACATTTCCTTAGGTATTATGGCGCCACCTGGTGTTTAAAGTGTATAGCACTGCCCACATCTACCTGATGAGCGGAGACCTTTAATATTCAATCTTTTTCTCTTTGGGGTGTCTCGGGACACGCTTCCTTCCCCTTGTAGAGTCTCAATGATACAGAATCAGCGCTACATGCAACTAATAAATGCAAGAGCTTCCAACTTGCTGCTGCAATTTTGCTGCGAGTCAGGGTTTGCAACACCCATAAGTAGCAGTCCCACACAACATAAATGTTCTCTAATCTGCTTATGACACGAATTTTGTGCCACTATCTTGGATCGTGTAGCAGCAGAACTGCATTCACAATTGTTACCTGCAGCAACGCAAGACAACGCAACGCTATGGAACGGATTACACCAGATGGGAAGAAACGCTTCACTAGTGACATTCCCATCCTCTCCCCTGGTAATGAAGGCTGATAACAGGAGGTTCTGCAGCAGCACATTGTCAGTCTCAGTCTATATGACAACATGGATAAAGTCCTGCCCGTCCTCGGTCTGATTACTACCTTCTGGACCTTCGCTAGGGATCTGTCCTGCTGAAACCAGAGAGCAACCAACCAAAGTTCCAGAAAACATCCTTTGTATTAAAAACTTTTTAACCCTTTATGAAACAATTTTAAAATCCAAAGGTAGTAAAAAAACTAAATAAAACTGTATTATCATATGAGATTCAAACCTATAATTTCAAAGGTTCTTTGTTATTTTAAGCCGCGGCTAAGAAAACTCTCAAAATGACAGGTTCAGAGCACCAAGGATGATTCAACAATAGATTTTTTTTTTTAATTATGCATTGTTTTTTTTTTACTACATTGGATTTTACAGTGAGAATCATAAAGGACAACAGAAGATGAGTGCTGCAACTTCATCCGTTGCTTTCTGGATTCAGCACGTGGCGCCGACTATAGACGGCGGGGAACGTTCCTCCGCGCTGTCCGCAAATTGGAAGGTTTCAGGAGCCGTCTTCAAAAGATTTACTATGAGGAAGAGGAGCAAAAAAATATATATCCTCTTCCTCCTTTTGAACGACCCTGTTAACCCTTTCCCAAGCGTTCACACTATAAAATGCTTTAGAATTCATTATTTTTTTTTTTACCTTTTCTTTTTCGGTTGCAACCAGAGAAATTGCTAAACCCATTCTGAAAAAATAAGAAACTTTATGAGAGCACAAACTGACAGCATACAGGGATAAACAATGACAAATGTTACTTCTGCGTCCAATGCCCTTAGATATAGGGCGCATCATTTTACCTTTAAAGTGTAACCGTCGTTTTAATTTTTATTTCATAAATCAAAAGTAGACACGAAAATAAGCAACTTTGTAATAGATCTCATCAGAGAGATCTGCTTCTTTCTCCTCCTGGACTGATTCTTCCTTCTCAACTGATGGTAAAACACGGATTTTGGTAAGAACTTACCTGTAAAATCCTTTTCAGCGAAGGAAGGGAGGGAGACACAGGAATTCATTACTGATGGGTAGGCGGAGCCCCAGATCAGGATGTCACCTCAGATCAAAAGAGTGCTGACTGGCTGGCCCCTCCAGCTCGGGCTCCTCCTACTCAGCTCCAGTCGTACCAAAGCTTTTAGGAAAGAACCAAGATCACCAGCGGAGCAACATAACCCCTTCTGAAGGAACTTCAGAGAAAAAACACAAGGATACAGGTTATGCATGCAAAGAAAGCCAAAAATACGGATTTTTGTGTTACTCACCGTAAAATCCTTTTCTCCGAGACGCTCATTGGGGGACACAGGACTGTGGGTGTATGCTACTGCCGCTAGGAGGCTGACACTAAGTAAACATAAAAAAAGGTTAGCTCCTCCTCCGCCGTATACACCTCAGCACTGGCCGCAGGCAAACCCAGTTTAGTGCAAAAAGCAGTAGGAGGCTAAAGAACAAATTAATGTTAATACAGGTACAATATATCCAGAAGTAAATCTACTGATATAGACCCAATCAAATAAAATTAACTTAGAAAACAAAGCCATCTGGCTATAAGGGAGGGAGCTGTGTCCCCCAATGAGCGTCTCGGAGAAAAGGATTTTACGGTGAGTAACATAAAAATCCGTATTTCTCCTTCGTCTCATTGGGGGACACAGGACTGTGGGACGTCCCAAAGCAGTCCCCTTGGGTGGGAAACTGACTCTACAGTGTAATTATACATAGGCATTGCTCATAGGTGCGCTACCGCGCCCTGAAGAATCCTTCTACCCAGGCTAGCATCCGCTGACGCCTGAGTATGGACATTATAATGTTTTGAAAAAGTATGCAAGCTGGACCAGGTTGCAGCCTTACAAACCTGTTCCGCCGAAGCCTGATGCCGAAGAGCCCAGGAGGCACCCACTGCCCTGGTGGAGTGTGCCTTGATTCCTGCGGGAACCACAGCGCCCCTGATACGGTAGGCCTCCTGAATGGTTAACCGTATCCATCTGGCTAAAGTTGACCTAGAGGCAGCGAGTCCCTTCCTGCGACCCTCGGGAAGGATAAACAGCGTGTCCGTCTGCCGAAAGGATGCCGTCCGAGATACATATCTCCTGAGTGCTCTCACCAGATCCAGCGTATGGAGAGCCTTCTCCACTCGGTGCGTCGGAGCTGGACAAAATGAGGGCAAAACAATGTCCTCATTAATATGGAATGAGGACACGACCTTAGGCAAAAAAGGTGGTGCTGGTCTGAGCACCACCTTATCATGATGGAAAAGTAAATACGGAGCTCGACAAGACAGTGCTGCCAGCTCCGAAACCCGCCTTATAGATGTTATAGCTACCAAAAACACCACTTTCCATGACAGGTATGTCAGGGAAACCTCCTGAAGAGGCTCAAATGGAGATTCCTGCAGGACTCCTAGGACCAGATTGAGATCCCAAACCTCTAAGGGAGCCCTGTAGGGGGGTACTATATGGACAACCCCTTGAATAAAGGTCTTAACCTGCAAATTAGACGCGATCCTTCTTTGAAAAAGAACCGACAAGGCTGATATCTGTCGTCTAAGAGTACTTGGAGCTAGACCTGAATCCAGGCCCGCTTGGAGAAAAGACAGAATATTTGGGATTGAAAACAGAAGCGGAGAACAACCCTGTTCCCTGCACCATGCAAAAAAGACCTTCCAAGTACCATGGTAGATACGAGACGAGGTGGGTTTCCGAGCGCTAGCCATTGTAGCAGCGACTTTTTTGGAGAATCCAGCTCTGGTTAGGATCCAAGATTCAACGGCCAGGCCGTCAAACACAGGACCGCTGAGCTCTGGTGGTAGACTGGGCCCTGGGAGAGAAGATCCACGCGTTCTGGTAGACGCCAGGGAGCGTCGGCGAGCAATTGTACCAGCTCTGCGTACCATGGACGACGCGGCCAATCCGGAGCGATTAATATCGCTGGGACCCCCTCTAATTTGATCTTTCTGATCACCCTTGGAAGCAGAGCTATCGGTGGAAACAAGTATGGAAGGTGAAACTGATTCCACGGTAGAACCAGGGCGTCCACTGCAATTGCCTGCGGATCCCGGTACCGGGAGACGAAGTTGGGCACCTTGGCGTTTATCCTGGAGGCCATCAGGTCCACATCTGGGGTTCCCCAGCGTAGGCATATCTGCCGAAAAACCTCGGGATGTAGCGACCACTCCCCTGATGCTATCCCTTGACGGCTGAGGAAATCCGCTGCCCAGTTCTCCTTGCCCGGAATGTGGACCGCTGATATCACAGAGTGATTTCTCTCTGCCCAGATCAGAATATGTTTTACCTCGTGCATGGCCGCCCTGCTGCGGGTACCCCCCTGATGATTTATGTATGCCACCGCCGTGGCATTGTCCGATTGAATCCGGACAGGGCAGCCAGCCAGATGATGGTGAAAACTCTTCAGAGCCAGCCGAACGACTCGGATCTCTAGAACATTGATCGGGAGGGTTGATTCCTGCCGACACCATGTCCCCTGGGCTGTATAGTGACGAAACACTGCTCCCCATCCGAGAAGGCTGGCGTCCGTTGTGACTACCAGCCATTGGACTGGAGGAAAAAATCGCCCTTGGAGGAGAGTGGTGCTGTTCGTCCACCATGTGAGAGTTTGTCTGACCCGCCGGGACAGACGGCACCGAAGATTGAGCGAGTAAGGGCTCCTGTTCCATATCGCCAGAATTGCGTGCTGGAGGGAGCGGAGATGGAACTGGGCAAATGGAATGGCTTCGATTGCCGCCACCATCCTTCCTAGGACCCTCATGCAAAACCGGATGGTGTGAGGAATTGGTTGGCGAAGGACCCGTACCTCCTGACGGAGAACTAGGGCCTTGTCTCGAGTAAGAGTTGTCAACCCCTGAGCAGTGTTGAATATCATCCCCAAAAAGGTGATTTTTCGAGATGGCACGAGAGACGACTTTTTTAGATTCACCAGCCACCCTAGTCGAGCAAGGGTGTCTAGCGTGATGTTGACACTTTCTCGCAGGCCCTGGAAAAGCCCGGACCTTTTGATGTAGGAAGAGACTTACGTCTAAGTATGGCAAATCCCATGCGCTATGCAGGGAGAGCCAGAATGCGAACTGACAAATTGGTTCAGATGTTAGATCCAGATAGGCCTTAGGCTAAGTCACACTTGGGAATTGCCGGGGAAATTCGCGCAATCGACATCTCCCGCAGGAAATACGCACGTTTTTGAAGTGTGATCCGCAGAATATGCGTTTTGCATCGAATAGCTGCAGAATGCGCTTTTGTAGCGTATCTGTAGACGCTTGGAAAACTGATTGACAGTTGGACACGAGAAACAGTGTTTGACAGAGTCGTGACCACTTTGTACTATTGATGCGCTATGCCGCTTCAATAGTAAAAGGATCTAATGTAAAAAATATTAATACGAAAAGATGAATAATATGATATCTCCCCTTCGGCTGCCCCTCGTCGGATTCATGTAGCCAGTCAGGGCGAAAAGTAACGCCCCGGAAATTGCCGGAGTCTGCACTCCAGTGATTTGATCCGGAACCTATCTTTGGGGATTCTGCAAGGACTCTGGATCGATTGCGCTGTTGAGATCGATTCTGCCCAAAGGGTTGGTCTTATTAGGAACCTGGCGATCTCTGGCTGATTAGGTCGACCTGTGCGCTGGAGGTGGCTGTCATGGCCCACCCTGGGTTACGAAAAGCCCTGAACCGAGGCTGAAATTGACGGCGAAAAGGCTGTCTCATCTTTGCTGAGGAAGGAAACTGCTTTTCCCTACTGTAGCATCAGATAAAGCTTGCTATGATCCAGCTTTTTTGCCAAATAAACGGCCACTCTGATACGGTAAAGATGTGAGTGACTTTTTTGAGGTTGAGTCTGCTCGCCAAGTTCTTAACCACAAGGATCTCCTGATAGCAATCGCATTAGCAGCAGCTAGAGCTGCGCAATTTGCCGCATCCATGGAAGCGTTAATTAAGAAGTCTCCTGCAAGAGCTATCTGATTAGAAATCTCAGTTACCTCAGACGGCACTTCTATACCGTGGAGAGCTCTATTGAGAGACTCCGACCAGGATATCATGGCCTTAGCAACCCAAGTTGCTGCAAAAGAAGGAGAGAGAGAAGAACCTGATGCCTCAAACACTGAGCGAGCCAAGCTCTCAATTAGACGGTCCGTTGGATCCTTGATCGAGGAACCGTTGGGAATAGAGAGAAGCGTTTTAGACGCCAAACGCGACACAGGAGGGTCGACCGCAGGAGATTCCGCCCACTTCTTCAGAAGCTCGGGAGCAAAAGGATATCTGGTATTAAGGGCCTTTTGTCCTGCAAAGCGCTTGTCCGGTTTTTCTCGGTGGCGCTGCACTAGCTCCTCAAACTCAGGATGAGCGCCAAAAACCTTATGAGTTTGTCTGGCTCGTTTGAAGGACACCTTATGACCGGAGGCCAAGGTGGATTCATCGTCTACTCCCAGGGATTGATTGACAGCTTCAATAAGACTGTCAATTGTCTCCTGACAATTCGGTGCCTCTAAATTGAGGGACCCTTCAGATTCGGAATCTGAATATTGCTCACTTGCCTCCAAAGGTGAGGGAGAGCGAGAAACTGAGCTAAAGGATGCCGAGGCCCCGGACGGCATAGGCGACGCAGTGTGGGTTCGCTTCCCATGCGTCTGCCTGGTAAGAGCGCGGCCCCTGCAGGCCGGAGGTTCCTGAGGCGTAGTCAAGCCAGGTGAACCACTGTCCCTGCTCCTATCGGGAGCTTGAAGGGACTCGATTGCTCTTGTTAATGATGCCACAGATTGAGACAGAGACAGGGCCCACTCCGGGGGACCTGACGCACTGGGCACGGCTATAGGTGAGGGCTCCTGAGCCCGTTCGGAATCACAGGCTTCACAGACACGATTAGTCTGGGCGTGCGGAAAAGGGGACCTACAGGCAATGCATGCTGTATACAGCACCGTGTGAGTCTTAGCCCTTCTGGACATACTGGATCTGTCACAGATTGCCTGCCGCAATGATTTGGATGTGGCGGTACGGTCAGTGGAGCGGAGTGCAGGGGAGCGCAGTGGAGAAGAACAACCAGGCTGGAGGTAGTAGCACTTACCCCAGTCCTGCACCCCAAGCGTCCTTAAACAGCGTAATGGTACGTAAACAAAAAACGCCCAAGCTCCAGATTTCAAAAAGAGCGCTTCCCTATCAGGGAGGCGTCTTCATATAGTCGAGCCTCAGGGGGAAGGGTCGAGAGGCGCGGCCTAATCAGCTGTCCACTTCCGGCCGCGGCCTAGTCTCCGGCAGAAGCCGGGGACTAAATTTGCGGCCGCGGCCTAGCGCCGGCCGAAGCCGCGGCCTAAATTTTGGCGGTGGCCGCCCGAGAGTCGGGGGGCGAGCCCGCCGGGAAATGACGCTGCCGGGGGCGGAGTCCTAAGTCCGCGGCCTACCTTCCGGCCGAAACCGGGTACCAAATTACAGGCCGCGGCCTAGTCTCCGGCAGAAGCCGGGGACTAAATTATCGCCAGAGGCCTAGCGCCGGCAAAAGCCGGGAGCTAAATTTTCGGCGGAGGCCGCCCAGGAGTCGGGGGGCGGGCCGCCGGAAGCTGATGCACCCTTTAGGGGGCGGACTTGAGCCGGGGACTTGCCTGTTCCTGGCTGAAGCCAAGCTGCGTGACCACCTCACAAGAAAACGCCGGCTCCCAGTTTCCAGCAACTTTCCTGGCCCCCTCCATGTTCTATGGTAATCTTCGGCCGGAGATTGTTTCTCTATGCATGCTTGCAGTAGATGTGAAGATTAGAGGGGGGCTTGCAGGAAAAAAAAAAAGTGGGACGGTGCAGGCACCCTAACTCCATCACCCCTTCAGGGGGTGAGGAGAGGGACCGTCCGCCTCCTTGCAGCACCGCAGTCTAGCATTGGTGGTGCAGTGGGGGCCGCACGGACTATCTCCTGCCTCTGTACAGCCTAGGGTTTCAATACCTTAGGGTGGTCAGGGCTGAGTCCGGCATTTATGTCCCACGTTGCGGGAGAGGATACGTTGGAGGCTTTACTCCACGTGCTCGCCCGTTGATGGTTTGGGGAGATCGGACCCTTTCAATAGGATCCGTCGCCCCTATCTCATCTTCGTGGGAAGAGAAAAAAAAAAAAAAATGGTCTGGAGAAAACCAGACGTGTACCTCCATCAGACACTAAGCATGAACTGGGTTTGCCTGCGGCCAGTGCTGAGGTGTATACGGCGGAGGAGGAGCTAACCTTTTTTTATGTTTACTTAGTGTCAGCCTCCTAGCGGCAGTAGCATACACCCACAGTCCTGTGTCCCCCAATGAGATGAAGGAGAAAACCACAGAGTTCCAGGTACTACTCACGGAACCTGACTACTGCGATGAGCTGGCGATGCTGGAACAGAGCCTTAGCGCGCTGACCTCAGCCCAGATAATCGATATCAGATAAGGGTCGCGCTGCATCTGAAAACATCAACACACTTCTGCCTTGGGAGGGTGCTGTGTCTCCCTCCCTTCCTTCGCTGAAAAGGATTTTACAGGTAAGTTCTTACCAAAATCCGTGTTTCAGCTGCAGATGGAAGGGAGGGAGACACAGGAATTCATTACTGATGGGACGTCCCAAAGCAGTTCAAAAATAAGGGTGGGAAAAAACCAACAAAAGGCAGAAACCCAACAACCTTAACAGAAAAATGCGCAAACAGCGCTAAACACAAGTTCATCTAGAACTTTAAACTACAGCCGCCTGCAGGACCCTACGTCCGAGGGCTGCATCAGCGGAAGCACTGACGTCCACTTTATAAAACTTTGTAAACGTGTGGACAGAGTGCCAAGTTGCCGCCCGGCAGAGCTGCACTGCCGAAGCACCTTGAAGAAAAGCCCACGATGAAGCCACAGCTCTCGTGGAATGGCTCGAAACTTAATCAGGCAAAATTCACCCTGAAGACGGTAAGCTTCCAATATAGCTGACCGGATCCAACGAGCTATGGAATCCTTGGAAGCTCGTTGACCACATCGAAGACCAGCTGGAACCACAAATAGGGAGTCCGTCTTACGAAAACCTTGAGTAATAGATAGATAAAACTTCAAGGCCCGCACTAAATCTAATGTGTGCAAAGCTCGCTCTTTCGCATTCTTCGGATCCGGACAGAATGAGGGCAACACAATATCCTGGTTAACATGAAAATGTGACACCACTTCAGGTAATATTCTGAACCCCTGGAATGTGAATCGCCGAAATGGCTGGTAAACTGCCCTCGGCCCAAATCAGAATTCGGGACACCTCCACCATGAGTCTGGAACTCCTTGTCCCGCCTTGGTGATTGATAAACGCGACAGCCGTCGCATTGTCTGTCTGCACTCGGACCGGCAGACCGCTCAAAAGGACCGTCCAATGCTGGAGGCAAAGGAAAATCGCCCTCAATTCCAGGATGTTGATCGAAAGGACAGACTCTTCTGATGACCATACCCCTAAATCGAGAGATTGTTCCAAACACCCCCCCCAGCCCGTCAGGCTGGCATTGGTGGTTATGCTGAAAAGCTTCCAAAACAAGGTTGAGCCGCCAAGGAGACAAGGGTGCCTTCCGCGGCGGAAACTTACGAGCTATACCGCGGAAAAAGGAGAGCACGTCCCTATTCGAAGCAATGGTTCTCCGGAACAATAAGGACAGAGCAGAAATCTGACCTTTCAGGGTGCTAACTGCCAAACCCTTGTCTAGCCCATGCTGCAGAAAAGCCAACAGATTGGGAATGAAAAATTTTCTCGGGTTCCGAGAGGACCCCAAACACCACGAAAAGAAGGTTTCCCAAGTTTTGTGGTAAATCCTAGTAGTAGCCGGACTTCTCGCAGCACGAAGAGTAGCAATGACCTCAGCTGAAAAACCTCTACGGGTTAAAATTTCGGTCTCAAGAGCCACGCCGTCAAACGCAGAGACATCAAGTCCGGATGACAAACGGGCCCCTGAGTCAACAAGTCCGGTTGAAGAGGAAGCAGAAAAGGAGGTGCCGCCAACCGCAACATTATTGTCGAGAACCACACCCTCCTTGGCCAATCTGGAGCTATCAAAATAGCTGAAATTCTCTCTAGTCTGATCCGACGCAGTACTAGAGGAAGTAAGGATATCGGCGGGAATACATAGATCAGCTCGAACTGATCCCACTGAGCCACTAGAGCATCCACCGCCACAGCCTTCGGGTCCTTGTACCTGGACATGAACGTCGGTAACTTGGCATTGGACCTGGATGCCATCAAACCACTTGGGGAGTCCCCCAACCGGAGCACAGTAGTGCAAAAAACTTCCGGGTGGAGGCTCCATTCCCCGGGATCCATCTTCCTGTGACCGACCACTTCGGAGGGAGGAAAGGCTTTCCCAGGGATAACGCTCCTGGACATAACCACCATCCTCGGGATTCTCGCACCCTGTGAAAGATGGTGACGCTGCAATCCAGCGAACCTTGCAATTGATCCCAACGACTCAGAATGAGCCTATGGAGAGCTCTGGAATGAAATTGGACAAACGGAAAAAACCTCATGGACGCCACCGTCAGACCCAGAAGGCGCATACCTTCCGAAGGGACACTGCTGTCGCAGACTTCATAGTCTGTACATGCTGGAGCAGACATGCCTGCTTGTCTGGAAGTAGGGACAACACCGCCCATACCGTGTCGAAATGCATCCTCAAAAACAGGATTGCCTGCGACGATTCCAGAGACGACTTCTCCTTTGAGGCCACAACCGAAAGGCCGTCGAAATAGGGACGAATCGTAAGTCCCCGTCTTCGAAGAATTGCCATGAGATTTAGGCGTCAGAATCGTTGTAAAAATTCTGGGCGTTAAGGCCAAGCCGAATGGTCGAGCCACAACCTGGTAATGGTTGATTCTATGGCAAAAAACGAAGGAAGCGCTGGTGAGGTCTTCCGACGGGAACATGCCAAAAAGCGTCGCGAATGACGATTGATCGTTCTGCGACAGGGCTGCCATAACTGAGCGAAGCGACTTCATGCTCGGCTCTGACGGAATGTCAGAAGTCAGTCCGCCTTAGCGGATTTTTTTTTTTTTTGCCAGCTTCTGCCTTAACAGAAGTTCTGTTTCCAGGGTATGCGGAATTTCTGAGAATTCCCCTCTCCTTTTTTTTTTTTTTTTTTTTTTAAAAAGAGAGAGACGACACAAACCCCCAGAGGGTTGGTCAGATCATCCCTTGAACCGAAAAGGACTGCCGATAACTATCGGCACTAGTCCTGCCAGACGCAGAAGTCACAGCTCTGCGCTGCGGTAAAGCTGCTTCTTTTGCCTTTGCCTTGGCGTCAGCTCCGTGAGGTCAGTCAAATAGCTGACCACTTTCTAAGCTAAAGATAGCAAACCCTGTTGGAAAACTGCGTTCCATCCAAGTCACAGTGCTCTTCTGACTGTAACTGCCGAGGATTGCGCCCTGGATAGCAGTGACGCATTATCCTTCAACTAGAAAAGCCCATCTACCTTGATAGAGGGAAACTTGCCACGCTGTCCTTAGACGGTCCAACCGGCTCAGTGGAACTTAACAAGTACACCTAGATCCTTAATACCGAATCTATGATCCACGGCTACACAGATGGAAATTGTTGCCATCTCCGTTCTTCTGTCCAGCGTGTCCTGCAGACTCGTCTTCCCTTTTACCAGGAAGATTTGCTAAGCTGGAATAAAGGGACATTCACTTCAGGAGAAGGGGTCCAATTAACAAATAACTCCGTAGAAAAACGGATACAGTTTGTAAGGTCGTCGCGACCCATGCGACCCTTGCAACATCCGGGCCGACTTACCAGGACGACTAGTTACCTCCTCCGGTAACTGTAACGTCCACATGGCTTCCACAGAAATTTTAGTACGGCCCCTGAGAGAGGCAGGGTGTCCCTGCCGATCCTCCTTGTCCGAATCGGACTTCTTCGCTAAGCGAGAAGGAAAGCCCCGATTTGTGTCGCTTCCTTGAGAGGATCTAGTTGACACTCCATAACCTAAAAGGTCATCAATAGAAACCAGTGAAGGCCTCCATTTAGACACCACTGGAACCTCTGACCGTGCATGAGTCGAGGTCTGCGTGTCCGTGTGCGAAGCACTACACGATCCGGAAAAAACCCCAGAAAAGGAGGCGAACAAGAAAGAGCTGCCAACTCAGAAACTCTCCTCAAAGAGGAGATACGCGAGGCTGATCCGTAGCGGATCTGGGAGAGGGTCTCTGACATGCCCTTGCATAGTATATGGCAGGATAAACCTGTCAGTAACCAGAGCAGTACTTAAATAAAAAACAAACGCTGAAGGGTTAAAGCTCTAAAGCGAGAGCTACCCCAGCTGTCTCCCATTAAGAGTTAACCTCCTAAGAAGGGATTAAAGTAGCTGACTCCCCACAACCTTGATAATGAAAAAGGGTGTGCGAATCTCAGGCTCCTCTTATAAGGTCGCAGCTGCAGGACAGCCATGCCACACTAAACAGAAAACGTTCCACAAGATCGCTAAAAAATTGCGCTGATTTTTTATAACGCAATGACCGCCAAAGTTGTCAAGGAGATCGCTAATCGCCTATGCGATTGCCCAGATTGGCAGCCACCAGCGACACTAAAAATGACACACAAACTATCGCAATATTATGCGACGCCATCAGGATCGTCAGCGGAAACGTATAGTGGCAGCATTAATGTCGCAGACTCCCCACAGCCTCTTTATTAATATTAAAAGAGTGTGCGAGCCCCTTATGCGAGAACAGCCGCAGGACAGCTCAATCTGTCACTCAGAAGTGCCCCAGACGGCGCCCGCGCTGTGGAGGTGAAGGGGTTAAGCTTCTGCCCGGCGGGCTAGAAGCGACTCACCAAGCTGGTCACGTATTCTTGCCGGGAGGGGAGGAGAACGATCCGGGGAGCTTTCAGCCTGCAGCGCTTTATCAGCAATGGCCGCCGCGCTCTGCCTCCGTGTGCTTCATGTAGAGGAGCCGGAAATGGAGGCTGCAGTAAAGCGTGCGCTCAGAAGCGGCACGAAATTCAAAAAATAAAAAGCGCGTACTCCCCTCCTTTCCCTCGTCCTGCAGGCATCCTCCTGCGGACATAGAAAAACTAGTCACCGGCATATATATGTACAGCGGCTGCCGCAGCAGTCGCTAAAACACTCACACACATTTTACCAAAATGTGGAGTACTCACCAGCCGAAACGCCACAGGGACCCCCAGGGGTTTCTGGCGCTATGCCCATGCTTCCCCCCAGGGCGGGAAGCGCAGTGACCCCAGTGTGTGGTTTGCGCCCCACCAGGGAAACTCTCCTCATCCCCTAGGGCCGGCAAGATTCTGCAGGGACCATTATGTAGTTACAGATCCGCCAAGGGAGAGGCTGGTGAAATACACTGATAAAATGTAATAGCGCTGTCACCGCAGCGCTGAAGCATACTGATATACATGTAATAGCGCTGCCATCAGACGCTAAAGCACTCACACATTAATAATAAAATTTTGTGTGGAGTACTCACCAGCTTAGCGCCACAGGGACCCCTCAGGATTTGTGGCGCTTGTGCCCATGCTTCCCCCCAGGGCGAGGAACGCAGTGACCGCACGTGTGGTTTGCGTCCCCGCCAGGGAAGCTCTCCTCATCCCCCAGGGCCGGCAAGGATTCTGCAGGGACTATTGAGTAAATACAGATCCGCCAAGGGAGAGGTTGGGGTACAGCAGCGCTGGTACCCCTGAGACCTCTAGACCAACTGGTGATCCAAGTCTCCTGTCCGAATATAAAATAATAAAATCTTCTGAGGAGCTGCATTAGCAGCGACCATCCTCTGGGACCTCAAAACTTAGACTGGAGCTGAGTAGGAGGAGCCCGAGCTGGAGGGGCCAGCCAGTCAGCACTCTTTTGATCTGAGGTGACATCCTGATCTGGGGCTCCGCCTACCCATCAGTAATGAATTCCTGTGTCTCCCTCCCTTCCATCTGCAGCTGAAATCTGTATTTAGTGAAGTCAGATTTTTTTTCCCGTTATTGGGATAGGAGGTGACAGATGGTGCTTATAAAATACTATGGAAGGGGAGGAGCTAGAGGAAGACAGACATTCTGCTTTAAGTTCTCCATAGAACATCATGAGCACCAAATGACAGCTGCGATCTCAGGAATGAGACAATTCGTATTCCCTGAAGACAGATTTTACCTGTAAATTGAGAATGACTGATCAGTCCAGGAGGAGAAAGAAGCAGGTTACTCTAATAAGATATATTACAAAGTTTCTATTAATTTATGGAAAAATATATATAAAAAAAATCCCATTATGTCACAATGGTATAGAATCCAACCCCATTACTAACATCTGCATTGCAGATAGAAACAGAAATGCTGCCGTTCTTTCCTGCCTGCTTCCCAGATAGTGGGCTAAACGGGGTGTGGTTGTACCTGTTCATTTAGTCCTATTAGGGTTACAGGAAGACTGTACTGGAACTTTCCATAGGATATGCCAAAAATGCCTGATAAACAATTCTTGAAATAGGTGCGAGACTCATCAGACATTAATGGTTTATCCAATCCCTCTACACCAAACTTATAAAGTAGACTAAATAGTATGTGGAGCTTCTAAACCAAACAAACAAAAAAGTTAGCACATTAAGCAATATCAGGCACGAACTTAACAGGTTTTTTTTCACATACAGTCTTTTGCCATGTTTTTCCCATGCCTTTTTCAAGGGTAAAAAAGATGGATTTTGGTAAGAACTTACCTGTAAAATCCTTTTCAGCGAAGGAAGGAAAGGAGACACACTAGTAATGACTAGTGGGTAGGCGGAGCCCAGATAGGATTGACACCTCAGATAAAAAGAGTGTTGACCGGCCCCTCCAGCTCGGGCTCCTCCTACTCCTGCTTCTTCAGTCGTACAAAAGCTTAGGGAAGAGCAAATATCACCAGCGGAGCAACATAACCCCTTCTGAAGGACTTCAGAGAAAAAGCAAGAATACAGGTTATGCATGCATGTAGGCAAAAAACCACACAGTTCCAGGTACTACTCACTGGACCTGACCACCGCGATGAGCTGGAAATGCTGGAAAGGAGCCGTAGCGCGTCAACCTCAGTCCAGATAATCGCTATCAGAAGAGGGTCACGCCGCATCTGAAAACACATCAACACACTTCTGCCATGGGCGGGTGCTGTGTCTCCTTTCCTTCCTTCGCTGAAAAGGATTTTACAGGTAAGTTCTTACCAAAATCCGTCTTTCAGCAGCAGAATGGAAGGAAAGGAGACACACTAGTAATGACTAGTGGGACGTCCCAAAGCAGTCCAAAAATTAAGGGTGGGAATATAACCAAGAAAAAACAGGCAGAATCCCAACAACCTTGGTAAATGCGCAACAGGCGCCAAATACAAGTTAACTAGAACTTTACACTACAGCCGCCTGTAGGACCCTGCGTCCTAAGGCCGCATCAGCGGAAGCACTGACGTCCACCTTATAAAACTTTGTAAACGTGTGGACGGAGCGCCAAGTCGCCGCTCGGCAGAGCTGAGCTGCCAAAGCCCCTTGATGAAAAGCCCACGATGAGGTCACAGCCCTCGTGGAATGAGCACGAATCTTAATCGGGCAAGGTTCGCCTTTAAGTCGGTAAGCCTCCAAAATGGCTGACCGAATCCAATGAGCTATAGAGTCCTTGGAAGCTCGTTGACCACGTGGACGACCTGCTGGAATCACAAACAAGGAGTCTGACTTCCTAAAACCTTGAGTAACAGACAAATAGAACTTCAAGGCCCGCACTAAATCCAATGTGTGCAAAACCCGTTCCTTTGCATTCCTCGGGCCCGGGCAAAGTGAAGGCAAAACAATATCCTGGTTAACATGGAATTGCGACACTACCTTAGGTAGAAAGTCGCCCCGTGTGCGAAGCACTACTCGATCCGGGTAAAATTCCAGGAAAGGAGGCGAGCAAGAAAGAGCCGCCAACTCAGAAACCCTTCTCAAAGAAGTGACTGCGACTAGGAAGGAAACCTTCCAAGAAAGCAAAGAAAGGTTAGCAGAATCCATTGGCTCAAAAGGCCCATGCTGAAGAGCCTCCAGGACAAGGTTGAGCCGCCAAGGAGACACAGGTGCCTTCCGCGGCGGAAACTGACGGGTTACCCCGTGAAAAAAGGAGCGCACGTCCCTACGCGAGGCGATAACTTTCCGGAACAACAGGGACAGGGCAGAAACCTGACCCCTCAGGGTGCTAACTGCCAAACCCTTGTCCAGCCCGTACTGTAGAAAAGCCAACAGATTGGGAATGGAAAAAATCCTCGGGTTCCTTGAAGAACCCAAACACCACGAGAAGAAGGCTTCCCAGGTCTTGTGGTAAATTCTAGTAGTAGCCGGACCTCTGGCAGCTCGCAGAGTGGCAATGACTTCGGCTGAAAAACCTCTACGGGTCAGTATATCGGTCTCAAGAGCCACGCCGTCAAACGCAGAGACTTCAAGTCCGGATGACGGACAGGACCCTGGGTTAACAGGTCCGGGCGAAGAGGAAGTGGAAATGGCGGTGCTGCCAAAAGCGACACCAGTGTCGAGAACCACGTCCTCCTTGGCCAATCTGGGGCTATCAACATAGCCGGGATTCTCTCCAGTCTGATCCGACGCAGCACCAGAGGAAGTAAGGATATCGGCGGAAACACATAGATTAGCTCGAATCTGTCCCACGGGGCCACCAGAGCATCCACCGCCACAGCCTTCGGGTCCTTGTACCTGGACATGAAGGTCGGCAACTTGGCATTGGACCTGGATGCCATCAAATCCACTTGGGGAACTCCCCAAAGGGAACACAGCAGTGCAAAGATCTCCGGATGAAGACTCCATTCTCCGGGATCCATCTTCTCTCGACTGAGGAAGTCCGCCGTGATATTCTGAACTCCCGGAATGTGAATCGCAGAGATGGCTGGTACTCTGTCTTCGGCCCAATTCAGGATCCGAGACACTTCCACCATGAGCCTGGAACTCCTCGTCCCGCCTTGGTGGTTGATATACGCGACCGCCGTTGCGTTGTCTGTCTGCACTCGGACTGGTAGACCGCTCACAGGGACCGTCCAGTGTTGGAGGCAAAGGAAAATTGCCCTCAATTCCAAGATGTTGATCAGTAGAACAGACTCTTCCGATGACCATACTCCCTGAACCCAGAGATCGTTCCAGACACCCCCCCAGCCCGTCAGGCTGGCATCGGTGGTTATGACCGACCACCTCGGAGGAAGGAAAGACTTCCCCAGTGATAACGTTCCTGGACGTAACCACCAACTTAAGGACTCTCGCACCCTGCGAGAAATGAGGATACTGCGATCCAGTGCAATCTGCGATCGATCCCAATGACTCAGAATGAGCCTTTGGAGGGCTCTGGAATGAAACTGGGCAAACGGAAGTGCTTCCATGGAAGCCACCATCAGACCTAAAAGGCGCATACACTTCCGAAGGGACATTGCTGTCGAAGACTTCATAGTCTGTACATGTCGAAGGAGACATGCCCGCTTGTCTGGAGGTAGGGACACCACTGCCCGTACCGTGTCGAAATGCATCCCCAAAAACAGGATTGACTGCGACGGTTCCAGAGATGACTTCTCCCAATTGACCAGCCACCCGAAGTCCTCCAGGAGCTGAAGGGATAGATTGCGAGCCGTCACCGCCTCCTCCTTTGAGGACGCCACAATCAAAAGGTCGTCCAGATAGGGAATAATCGTGACTCCCTGTCTTCGAAGAATTGCCATGAGAGGCGCTAGAATTTTTGTAAAAACTCTGGGCGCTGAAGCCAAGCCGAATGGCAGGGCCACAAATTGGTAATGGTCCTGACCTATGGCAAAACGAAGGAAGCGCTGGTGAGCCCTTCTGACGGGAACATGCAAATAAGCGTCGCGAATGTCGATTGACACCAGAAAATCGTTCTGCGACAGGGTTGCCACAACGGAGCGAAGTGACTCCATGCGGAATTTTTTGGGTGTGGACATGCTGATTCAATCTTTTGAGATCCAGAATAGGATGAAATTTGTCCTCTTTTTTGGGGACCACAAAGAGATTTGAATAAAAACCTTTTCCCCGGTCCTCTGTCGGAACCGGTATTACTACACCCTTCTGCAGAAGGAATTCCACCTCTCGCAGCAGAGCGGCAAATAGCTCGGGCTCTGACGGAATGCGAGACTGGCAAAAACTGTCCGGGGGTCGAGAAGAAAACTCTATGAAATAGCCTGCCGACACAACTCGCGTTACCCAGGAATCCGGAACACGGGAAATCCAATTCGCCTTGAATTGGAGCAGGCGACCCCCCACTCGAGAGCCCTCGAGTGAGGACCTGGCGTCAGTCTGCCTTGGCGGGCTTCTTGTCAGTTTCCCGCTTGTCTTGACGGAAACTTTGTTTCCAAGGGGTGCGGGATTTCTGAGAAGACTTCTTTCCCGAAAAAGAGGGACGACCCGATCCCCAAGAAGACTGACCGGATCGTCCCCTAGACCGAAAATACCGCCGACCATTACCGGCACTAGGTCTGCCAGACGTAGAAGCCATAGCCCTTCGCTGTGGTAAAGCCGCTTCTTTAGCCTTTGCCTTGGCAATCAGCTCTGTGAGATCAGATCCAAATAGCTGACCACCCTTGTAGGCTAAAGACAGTAAACCCTGCTTGGAAACCGCGTCCCCGGTCCACTGTCTAAGCCACAGTGCTCTTCTGACTGTGACCGCTGAGGATTGCATCCTGGATAATAATGACGCAGTATCCAGACCTGCATCACAGCTATATCGGGCTGCAGTCTCCAATAAATCGAGAAGTCCATCTATCTCGGATAATGGAGATCTATTTTGCAACGCCTTCCGTAAACGGACCAACCAGCACAGGGAAGCCTTAGAAGCACACATGGATCCTAGTACTGCTCTGAATCCATGACCTGCAGCTTCATAGATGGATTTCGCCGCCATCTCCGTTTTTCTGTCCAGTGGCTCTTGCAGACTCGCTTTCCCTTTAACCGGAAGCAATGAGGATTTACTAAGCTGGGATAAAGGAACATCCACTTCAGGAGAAGGGATCCAATTATCCGTCAATTCCGTTGAACACGGATATAATGCTTCAAAGAACCGTGTCCCTTGAAAACGTTTATCTGGACACAGACATTTCTTCTCCACTACCGTATTAAGCTCTTCCAGAGCCGGTAATGTTGACCGCGACTTATGGTACTCCTGGTACATGCGGCCCGACTTACCAGGCTGTGTAGTTACCTCCTCCAGTAACTGCAACACCTCTCTCATAGCTTCAATTAAAGCCTCTGTTCGGCTCACAAGAGAGAAAGAATGTCCCTGCCGATCCTCCTTATCCGAATCGGATAACTCCCCTTCTGAGTTTGAAGGAGAACCCTGTCCGCATTCCATATCAGATACCTCTGATTCGCTACGCGGAAAAGATGGCACCGACCTGCGCCGCTTCCTGTCATGAGAGGATCTAGCTGACACCCACTGACCTAAAAGGTCAGACAAGCCATTAATTGACTGAGCGATGGCATCTAATTTGGTATCGCTGTAAATCGCAGAGCTTGATGCTGTCGAAGTCTGCGTATCAGATACTTGCGACTGATCCTGTAGCGGATCTGGCAGATGGTCCGCACCTTCCGGACCCTGAACCGACATGTCAGCAGTAAATGGCAGGTCAAAACCCTGTTAGTAACTGGAAACAGTGTGGTTACTAAGCAGACTGAGCAAGTACGCTGAAGGGTTAAAACTCTTAAAGAAGAGAGTTACCCCAGCTATCTCAGTATATAAATAACCTCCTGCGTTCTGATCCCTACCGGGTAGAACCTGCGGCGGTTATTGCTGAAAGGGTTAACCCTTCATAGGGGTTAATGCCGCCAACTCCCCACAACTCCCTATATAAAATAAAAGGAGTGTGCGAGTCCCAGGTCTCTATAAGAGAACGCGGCTGCAGATAAACGCTATCTGTCACTTGGAACACAGATAGGTTCTGCGCTGTGGGGTGATGATATTCACTCACCCAGCTGGCCTCGGTGAAAGTATACCTTAAACAGGAGGAGCGGAGCATGAGGAGCCCGGAGCCTCTGTAATGGCCGCCGCGCTGAGAGAAGCCGGAAGAGAAGGACAGTGAAGCTGCAGTCTCCTCAGAGCGATTCCTGTCACAAAAAGAGCGGGAAGCGTGAAGCCACGCCCCCTCCGGCTTCAAAAAAGAGCGCGAACTCCTCGCTCTCTGCTCTCCTCTGTCCTGCAGGTATCTGCCTGCGGACATAAAATACAGTCACCAAACATGTCATCTATTACATGTACCAGCGGCTGCCGCAGCAGCCGCTGAGAGCACACACACATTAATAAAAATGCGGTACTCACCAGCCGAGCGCCACAGGGACCCCCAGGGGTTTGTGGCGCTGTGCCCATCGCTTCCCCCCCGGGCGGGGAACGCAGTGACCCCCGATGTGTGGTTTGCGTCCCCGCCAGGGAAGCAATCCTCATCCCCCAGGGCCGGCGTGAAACTGCAGGGACCACCATACAGGGTATTACAGATCGCCAAGGGAGAGGTGGGGGTCCAGCAGCGCTGAGACCCCTGAGACCTCTAGACCACTTCTGGTGATCCAAGTCTCTTGTCCGATAAAAATAATAAAATCTTCTGAGGAGCTGCTTCCAGCAGCGACCATCCTCTGGACCTCAAATTTTAGACTGAAGAAGCAGGAGTAGGAGGAGCCCGAGCTGGAGGGGCCGGTCAACACTCTTTTTAATCTGAGGTGTCAATCCTATCTGGGCTCCGCCTACCCACTAGTCATTACTAGTGTGTCTCCTTTCCTTCCATTCTGCTGCTGAAATGGTGCACTTTAATCCTGACACAGCCTAAAAGGAAATCTGAGATTTATTAGGTTGCGGACGACGCATTATTCGATACCTCTCAGCTCTGCCCACTCTGCCAATACGATGCACGTAGTTCTGCTTCTCATCGGGAAGGGTCACATTGATAACTGCAAGGTAGGAGAGAGAAGAATTTCACCGATCTGAACCCACAGCCAACTGTATACAGCATATGTCATACAAGAGGCGCTCACCGTAAGGGACTCCACGGATATCGATACCTCTGGCGGCCACATCCGTGCAGATTAGAAACCGGACATCGTTTTTCTTAATAAAAAAAAATACAGCGTGGCAGTTACCAGTTATCTCGTTATTTAAGGTCTTTTCAAAAAATTAAAAATACATTTGTTTTCCTAAATGTAAAACATCTACAACATTTATTGAGGAGATAACAATTACAACACATCCCTGATGGACGAACATTGGGCCCGATCCATCACAGCTTTTACGCCAGTATTCTAGTGTAAAAAGATTAGAAAAGTCGTATCATTTTGGCACAAATGGCGGCTGCGCAAAAATGGAAAACGACAAGTTTAATTTAACAAGCGGTGGCATTCGCTACGCCACAAATCTCACTCCAGCAGGGACTGTTTCTTTTACTCCCCCCACAAAATATTAAACCTACAAGAGGCAAAATGAGCAAAAACCCTGCTGTAACTAAACAAGTAAAAAGCAAAAGTGCATCTAAATAACAGAGTTCTTAGTAATACTGTTTTTGCTCCCCCAGACTGGTATCCACTGTTTGGGACCCAGTCCGCTTCTCTGCCCTTATTCACACACTGAGGTCAACATTGACATATGGTAAGGTTTTTAATATTAGACAGTATAGGACTGTCCCGATCAGAGTTACCTTGTCGTGGTGGGTTGGCTTTTATGCTATTTTTGATCAAAAACAGTATTACTAAAAACTCTCTGTTATTTAAGTGCACTTTTGCTTTTTACTTGTTTAGTTACAGCAGGGTTTTGCTCATTTTGTCTCTTGTAGGTTTTATATGTTTTATGGCCAATGTGAACATGCGTTTATGTACTACATGTGTACCAACTAGACCAAGCTCAATTTTTGTGTCCACCCCCTACCCCCAAAAAAAATGCCTACAGTTAGCAGTCTTGTGGGGGATTTGTTCTGTTTTACTGGCATTATACTGGATAAAGACTGGCATTATAGTGGATATATACTGGCATTATAGTGGATATAGACTGGCATTATACTGGATATAGACTGGCATTATACTGGATATAGACTGGCATTATAGTGGATATATACTGGCATTATACTGGATATATACTGGCATTATACTGGATATATACTGGCATTATACTGGATATATACTGGCATTATAGTGGATATATACTGGCATTATACTGGATATATACTGGCATTACAGTGGATATATAGTGGCATTATACTGGATATATACTGGCATTATGCTGGATATATACTGGCATTACAGTGGATATATAGTGGCATTATACTGGATATATACTGGCATTACAGTGGATATATAGTGGCATTATACTGGATATATACTGGCATTATACTGGATATATACTGGCATTACAGTGGATATATAGTGGCATTATACTGGATATATACTGGCATTATAGTGGATATATACTGGCATTATACTGGATATACACTGGCATTATACTGGATATATACTGGCATTATACTGGATATATACTGGCATTATACTGGACATATACTGGCATTATACTGGATATATACTGGATATATACTGGCATTACAGTGGATATATAGTGGCATTATACTGGATATATACTGGCATTATAGTGGATATATACTGGCATTATACTGGATATACACTGGCATTATACTGGATATATACTGGCATTATACTGGATATATACTGGCATTATACTGGACATATACTGGCATTATACTGGATATATACTGGATATATACTGGCATTATACTGGATATATACTGGCATTATACTGGATATATACTGGACATATACTGGACATATACTGGACATATACTGGCATTATAGTGGATATTGTATTTCCCGGGATCACGAGAAGCGCTGCTTATCAGAGCTGTGCAGTTACATCCCGTGTCAGCAGGGGGCGCCGTCTTACCTTAAATCTCTCCAGATTTTGCTTTCTCTCGTGCGGCTTCCTGTCACTATGGAGACATACACAGGAGAACTGATGGCCTTTTCGGTCAGGGCCTGAAAAATATGGAATCATTTTCTAGATCACTACAACATTTCCAACAGACCTGGCAGCAGCCTGCTACAATGAGAGCCGGGATGCCGCGGGTAGGAGGTGTCAGGGCTCCCACCTGCCCGCTGGCCAGGGGTACGGCCAATCCGCTCATCTGTTACTAGGAGCATTCCCTGTAGTTCACCTCTGACCTAACAGCGTGATATGGATCAGCAGTGTGCAGCCCCCCAACATATGAGACTTTCAGAGTAATGAGAAGACTTCAGTCAACGGTTCACTGGAACCACCCCGTATAGGAAAGATCTGGCCTGGGAATTGTGACACTTGCTCCTTTTTTTCAGGAAAATAACTCCAGAAGGACAGACCAGTGGGGGAGGGGGGAAGAGAGGGTGGTGGGGAAAAGTCCAGAGAGGGGAGGAGCAGGAGTCAAGGGAGAAAGGAAAGTCCAGAGAGGGGAGGAACAGGAGTCGAGGGATGGGGGAAAGTCCAGAAAGGGGAGGAGCAGGAGTCAAGGGAGGGCGGAAAGTCCAGAGGGGAGGAGCAGGAGTCGAGGGATGGGGGAAAGTCCAGAAAGGGGAGGAGCAGGAGTCGAGAGAGGGGGGAAAGTCCAGAGAGGGGAGGAGCAGGAGTCAAGGGAGGGGGGAAAGTCCAGAGAGGGGAGGAGCAGGAGTCGAGGGATGGGGGAAAGTCCAGAAAGGGGAGGAGCAGGAGTCGAGGGAGGGGGGAAAGTCCAGAAAGGGGAGGAGCAGGAGTCGAGGGAGGGGGGAAAGTCCAGAAAGGGGAGGAGCAGGAGTAGAGGGAGGGGGGAAAGTCCAGAGAGGGGAGGAGCAGGAGTCGAGGGATGGGGGAAAGTCCAAAGAGGGGAGGAGCAGGAGTCGAGGGATGGGGGAAAGTCCAAAAAGGGGAGGAGCAGAAGTCGAGGGAGGGGGGAAAGTCCAGAGAGGGGAGGAGCAGGAGTCACGGGAGGGGGGAAAGTCCAGAGAGGGGAGGAGCAGGAGTCACGGGAGGGGGGAAAGTCCAGAGAGGGAAGTGAGAATAAAAGGCCAGAAAGGGGGGGAAGGGAAGGTCCAGAAAGGAGGAAAAAAAAATCAAGAGGGGAGAAAAATAGTCCAGAGGAGGGGGGGATTTGGGGAAGTCCAGAGGTGGGGTAAAATCGGGTGGGTTGGGGGGGGTGGGAAAAGTCCATAGAAGGGGGAGAGAAAATGCTGTGGGGGATTTAGAGGTTGGGGAGTCAAGAGGGAGAAAAAAAAAAGTCCAGTGGGAATGGGGGGGGGGGGGGGAGGTGGGGGCAGCTGGGAGAGTCCAGAAGGGGGCAAGAAAAAAGTTCAGAGGGTTAGTCCAGAATGGAAAAGACCGGAAGGAAAAGTCTGGGAGATACACAAATCTATCAGTGGCTCTCAGAGAACCCGGGTGCTCAGCAAGGTGTAGGAAGAAATATCTGTCAGACACACGATCAGCCATCTAATATTTATGGGGGGTGGCTTTGTACGGAGGGGTTTTTTTTTGGCCAAGAATATGATCCTGAAGGTCCACCCTCCAAAATGCAGAAAATGTGCACATCTACTTCTACATAATGTGATCTTTTTTGCTATCATCGCACACACAGGAGACATCAGTAAGATTTCAGAGATTATTTATGGCCATCCTGTAAGAAATAAACACTAGTGACAAGCGAGTGACTCCAAAGTCCCCTCCGTATGGGGCTGCCTTCTGCTGGATTACTGGTGTCGGAACGGATGGTGCCCGCGTTGGCCGTCTCAGCCTCTGGGCTTCAGCCTCTCAAAGATACTTCTAAAAAAGCTGCTGACTCGAAACACAAAGCGAGCCATGCGTCTGCCCAGTGACTTTTTTCTGCACACCATAAATAATCTAGGTCTCCCATCCCCTTCCCCGCACACATTTGTATCAGAAACACCGTGTGACCTTACAGGGTCATAAAATGCCACGAAAATACTGAAAACTCCTAAATACTATTCATCTGGTAAAAGTGACGATGCCAGTTGTGCCGCGCTGTTGTTCAGTTCAGAGGCTGAATTGCTCCAAATTATGCGCTAAATTCGGGAACGAGCTTCCAGGAAATTATCAAGTCATATAAACGGGTCAGAAATTGCCTGACGAAGAAATTGTTCGTCCGTTGGGTGTAATAATTTTAAACTTCGTTTATGAATCATTGTTCTCGGCAGCACATTGTCCTGTGTAAACGTGCTGAATCATCGTTCTCGGCAGCACATTGTCCTGTGTAAACGTGCTGGATCATCGTTCTCGGCAGCACATTGTCCTGTGTAAACGTGCTGAATCATCGTTCTCGGCAGCACATTGTCCTGTGTAAACGTGCTGAATCATCGTTCTCGGCAGCACATTGTCCTGTGTAAACGTGCTGAATCACCGTTCTCAGCTGCACATTGTCCTGTGTAAACATGTGCTGCTGAATGATTATTAACGATTGGGATCTGTGAGTCGCATTAGTGTTTGTAATGAAGAATATTACAGGTCACATTTCTAAAGACCCCAACATGAAATGGAGAGAAAGTCAGCCAAAGCTCGCAGACTTTCGAGGACTTGGATGACGGTCTAATTAATATGGGTGCCTCTCTAAATAAAGCCCCCATTGACGGGATCATTTGGGGGTCGCAGCGAATGGACCCCCAGAGATCGGGGAATAACTTCCAAACCTGCTATAGAAAGGCTGAGATTATTATCTCAGGACTGTTGCTCCCAGAAGCAGGCGGCCATTCCTACCTCCGCCGTGCTGTATGAAGTACTGCTCCAGGTTGTCACAGTCCAGCTTGGTCCGGCAGAATATAATGGCCTGATCCATGTTGTGCTCCTTGATGGCATGCAGCGTGTACTCCCCTTCAGCATCTTTATTGCTTCGGACATGGTTTCTGAAACGTAAAACTGCAATAAGTCGCACGCTCTTCCTATAATATTCCGATATAACGCGTGCACAGATTATACCTGCAGAGCTGCCCCCGGGCCGCGTGTTATCTTTATCATGTACGCCATCTGTCTGGGGAAAGAAAAAAAAAAAAACAATTACAGGAAAAACTACAGTTTTTATTTTAATAATGGGCCCAAGGCGGCCTTCGGAGAAAAAAAAAGGTTTTTCTCTTATTAATTTTTTTACATTTTATGTAAAAAATGTAGTGGACAACTCCTTAAATGGCTTTTCTGTATTCTGAACTCTGGCCCTGTTGCATTTAAAAAAATATTTGTTTTACTCACCCTCCCCAGGTCTAACGCTGGGTCTCCAATGCTGCTCCCGATATCTATTATTGTTTGCACTGCTTACATCACGACGACAGCGCTGCAGTCAATCACTGAGCTCAGTGACTGAGCAGCTTGTACAGTCATCTAGGCAAAGCAAGTTCAGTGATTGGCTGTAGCGCTGAATTCAGTGACAGGCAAAAGGAGCAGAGACGGAGACTCATAAATGGACCCAGGAAGGATGAGTAAAACACACTGCGTTATTTTTTTTTAAAAGCAGACTGCAGCCAAGGAGTTTCTGAATCTGGAAAACACATGATTGTCCACGCCAGTCCAATTACGGCGATACAAAACATTTCATCAGTTCCCGATACCCGATGATGTCAGCGACAACCTGGATATCGTCTTCCTGCAATCTTCTTCTGGTGGCACGTGGGAAGTCCTTAAACGTCTGTCGTACCAATACTATTCGCCAGTCGCTAAGGGGTTAAATCAACTCTATAAAGTAGATCTCCGTCAGCTCTACAGCATCCTTACTCGGATATGGTTTTTGCCAAGCCGTTCCCATAGCTTATCTTTCTTGGGGTTGACTGTGACCACAACGTGATGCACGGTTTCCGGGACCGAGTCTTCTCCTTTCAAGTCAACCCATGTAGGAAAGTGCATGATCTTCTCCGACAGCTTCTTCACATCGAAGGAATGAAGGGTGGCGGAGCACACGATCACCTGAAAGAAAACACACGCAATGCTTGCGTCATATCAAAAAGCCTCGACGTTACGAGGTGAGCGCAATGTGCAAAGTCCCCACCTGTAATCTTTTCCCATCCGAGGTGACCTGAGGGATCTGCTGATGAATCCTATTAATGAAGTCTGAGTATCCCTGGGACAACAGTCCATCCTGGGAACACATAGGAGGCAGAAAAACAAGGCGGGGTGTTAGTGCTGAACCAGATGAAGTATACAAGAGATAAGATTCTACAATTTGAGAGCGAAAAAAAAAAAAAATATGTTTTAGAAGAAATTGTCATGGGATCCAAAACTCAAGATTTGCTTACAGCGGTATGTAAAAGTTTGGGCACCCCTGGTCAAAAATACTGTTATTTGAACAGTTAAGCAAGTTGAAGATGAAATGATCTCTAAAAGGCTGAAAGGTAAAGATCACATATCCTTTGTACTTTAGGAAAATATATATATTATCATTTTTTTACATTTTAAAAATTACAAAAAGGAAAATGGACCAATGCAAAAATTTGGGCAACCTTGGAGATTTGTGTGCTCAGATAATTTTGACCAAGGTTTCACACTAATTATTCTTAGGTTTATGGCTTGTTCATTATCATAGTTAGGAAAGGCCAGGTGATGCAAATCTCCCACCTTTATAAAAAGCCAGTCTCTTCTAACCTTATGCCAAAAAACAGCAGCCATGGGTTCTTCTAAGCAGCTGCCTAGCACTCTGAAAACGAAAATGGTGGAGGCCCACAAAGTAGGAGAAGGCTATAAGAAGATAGCAACGCGCTTTCAAGTTGCCCTTTCCTCAGTTCGAAATGTAATTAAGAAATGACAGCTAACTGTTCTATTATTCAGAGACACCTGCACAAGTATGGCCTTCATGGAAGAGTCATCAGAAGAATACCTCTCCTGCATCCTCATCATAAAATTCAGCGTCAAAAGTATGCAAAAGAACATCTAAACAAGCCTGATGCATTTTGGAAACAAGTCCTGTAGACCAATGAGGTAAAATAGAAAACTTTAGCCACAGTGATCAAAGGTACAGGTATGTGTGGAGAAAAAAGAGCAAAGAGATTAACGACAATGTGTTGAAGACAATGGCAAGGGGAACTTTTCATGGGTAGGGAAGAATGGATTCAATGGAGTTTCAACAAATTCGTGATGCAAACATAACACCATCTGTACAAAAACTGAAGTTGAAAAGTGGATGGTTTCTACAAATGGATAATGATCGTAAACACAAGTCATAATCCACAATGGACGACCTCAAAAGACGCAAGGTGAAGATTTTACAAGGTTCCAGGTTGCAGACTCTCTGGATGTATATTTTGTCATGTTCTTTTAATCTGTCCTCCAATTCTTACAAAAGTTGCATTTACACCGCTTCATTATCGAGGACAAACGTTCACAGGAAGTCTCGTTTCCCGATACGCTTGCATTTTAAACGGGCTGCTGATCACCCAACAAACGAGCAAAGTGAACGCTCCTTCGTCTGGTAAAATGGGTTGTTTTTTTTTTAGTTTACATAAAAGATCGTTGTTTTAGGCAGCACATCGAGGTGTGTAAACTGGACTCGCGCTGCCGAGAACAATGACTGCCTATGTGCACAGAACAATCTATTCCTGATCATTCGTGCGCATCTGAAGCCGGAACGGCCTGAGTAAAGGACCGCTATGCCGTACCCTTCGTCAGTCGTTTACTGCTGCGCATCCAGTTAAGGTTTGCAGAGAGTAGAGGACAGATAACATGAATGCAGGAACAGCTTACAAGGGTTTTTTTTGTAATCTGGGACCATGGAAAATTTACAATATTTCTTCAATTCTCAGTTTAGATGCATTACAGCGGTGAAGGTGGTCCTTCCATTTAGGGGACGGACAAAAAGTTTTTTTGCACAAAACTTTTAGTGTGTACAGTCATGGACAAAAGTTTTGAGAATGACACAAATATTATTTTTACAAAGTCTACTGCTTCACTTTTTCTAATGGCAATTTGCATATACTCCAGAATGTTATAAAGAGTGATCAGCTTAACAGCAATTACTTGCAAAGTCAATATTTGGCTAGAAAATGAACTTTATCCCCCAAAACACATTTCAACATCATTGCAGCCTTGCCTTAAAAGGACCAGCTAACCTCTTTTCAGTGATTGCTCCATTAACACAGGTGTGGGTGTTGATGAGGACATGGCTGGAGATCAATCTGTCATGATTAAGTAAGAATGACACCACTGGACACTTTAAAAGGAGGCTGGTGCTTGGCATCATTGTTTCTCTTCTGTTAACCATGGTTATCTCTAAAGAAACATGTGCAGTCATCATTGCAATGCACAAAAATGGCCTAACAGGGAAGAGTATCGCAGCTAGAAAGATTGCACCTCAGTCAACAATCTATCGCATCATCAAGAACTTCAAGGACAGAGGTTCCATTGTTGCCAAAAAGGCTCCAGGGCGCCCAAGAAAGACCAGCAAGCGCCAGGACCGTCTCTTAAAAGTGTTTCAGCTGCGGGATCGGGCTACCAGCAGTGCAGAGCTTGCTCAGGAATGGCAGCAGGCAGGTGTGAGTGCATCTGCACGCACTGTGAGGCGGAGACTCTTGGAGCAAGGCCTGGTCTCAAGGAGGGCAGCAAAGAAGCCACTTCTCTCCAGTAAAAACATCATGGACAGACTGATATTCTGCAAAAGGTACAGGCAGTGGACTGCTGAGGACTGGGGTAAAGTTATTTTCTCTAATGAATCCCCTTTTTGATTGTTTGGGACATCAGGAAAATGCCTCATTCGGAGAAGACAAGGTGAGCGCTACCACCAGTCTTGTCTCATGCCAACTGTTAAGCATCCTGAAACCATTCATGTGTGGGGTTGCTTCTCAGCCAAGGGAATCGGCTCTCTCACAGTCTTGCCTAAAAACACAGCCATGAATAAAGAATGGTACCAGAATGTCCTCCAAGAGCAACTTCTCCCAACCCTCCAAGAGCAGTTTGGTGATCAACAATGCCTTTTCCAGCATGATGGAACACCTTGCCATAAAGCAAAGGTGATAACTAAATGGCTCAGGGAACAAAACATAGAGATTTTGGGTCCATGGCCTGGAACTCCCCAGATCTTAATCCCATTGAGAACTTGTGGTCAATCATCAAGAGACGGGTGGACAAACAAAAACCTAAATATTCTGACAAAATGAAAGCATTGATTGTGCAAGAATGGACTGCTATCAGTCAGGATTTGGTCCAGAAGTTGATTGAGATCATGCCAGGGAGAATTGCAGAGGTCCTGAAGAAGAAGGGTCAACACTGCAAATATTGACTTGCTGCATTAACTCATTCTAACTGTCAATATAAGCTTTGGTTACTCATATGTTTGCAATTATATTTCTGTCTGTGATAAAAATCATCTGTCAAACACACATAAAAACCAGAGGGCAGCAGATCATGTGAAAATATAATATTTGTGTCATTCTCAAAACTTTTGGCCATGACTGTATTCAGCAAAAACCACAGAAAACACATGACCCATTGTCTGCAATAGGAAATCATTTGGCCAAAGACTGTGAAAACACAGGGATTAGCCCTCCTGAGTGGATGTCATCCTCCATACAGACCGGGCACCTGTCAAATTAAATACTCGCAGTGTAAATCGGAGGGTCAGCAGCAGAGGCCAGCCTTGTATCTTCTCAACTTACAGCTTCATCCAGGACCAGGAACCGGACTTGTGACAGATTTAGTTTTCCTGTGGAGATAAGGTCATCAACTCGGCCTGGCGTCCCCACCACTATGTCCACCTGAAGGGAAGGCAGAGGTTGGATTTAACGCTAAACAGGCAATAAAAGGGGTAAGATAAAGACCAAACACTTCTACATTTCTGCACTGAGATACCAATAAGAGAACAAATTTGTGATTTCAGGAATAGCTGCAAACATTACACAAAAGGAAGCGGAAGCAGATTATTCAGAGCCGGATTGTCCTTTCTAATAAAGGCTAGCAAGTGAATCCTGCATAGCTCTCCAGAGCTGCAATCACAATGCTGCATCCTTGAGCTACAATCCCACAAAATTGCTGGTTCATTGACAGTACAGATTCCTCTGGTGCATTTCATGAAGTGTAGTAGTAACACCAGGAAAGGTACCATAATCTGATGCACAAAAACGGAACAACATCGACTGGGGTGCGTAGGTCAACAAGCTTGTTATTTCCCAAAAAGGCCTACACCACACGCCGTTCATATGGGTTCCTCTAATTAGCTAGAAATAGACTGAATCACATATTTTTCACAATAATGAACAGTGCTCATATTGTGGGGCTAGATCTGCCGCCATGTCATAATTGGCGCTTTATGAACCTAGTGCAAGACTTTTGTCTTCTTAAAGGGAATCTGTTAGCATAAAATGACTGCTCAAACCAAGCACATGAGATAAATGCAGCTTTGCCTTGGCTGAGCAGTTCAGCGAATCTTCTGATCTACCCTTTTCCCACCCATCTCCGACCTCCTCTTTCTTGACCGACAGCTCTGAGTTTACAGGAGCCAGATGAGGATGGAGACAGAAGAAAACAAGTAGGTGTGAAGAAGCACTGAACTGCTTGCCAAGGGTGCACAGAGCGCCTGTGGTTGGTCTGTACAGTGATTTTGTGCTGACAAAGGGGTTGTTCGCTACTTCTATTCCGATGACATATCCTTAAGCTAGGTGATCAGTAAAAGATTGGTGAGGGTGCAACACGTGGACCCCTGCAGATCAGCTCTCGATGGCGGAATGTGCACAATTAAGAAGCGGAACAGCACAGCTCCGTTAACTTATAGCGGTCACGGCTGTGGTACTGCTCATCCGCCCCTATTCATTTGCAGCACCCGTGTCAGCCACTATACAGCTGACGGAGCTGTGCAGAATGTATCCGTCTGCCACCGGCATCAGAGCACCTGATTGGCAGGGGTGCAGGGTGTCACATCTCCATCCTCTACGTGGGCTCATGGACACCCCTCACATACAGGCATGTGGGAATACAGCGATATAACAGTTGCACAGGTATGTGATATGGACAGTAGGGAAGAAGAGTGCGCTAAGACCCCACATTTAAGAACTTACCCCGCTCTCTAGGATAGCGAGCTGATCCTTCGCAGCAACTCCTCCAATGATGAGCAGCTCCCTGCAATACATAACAGCGGCCATGATCTCTGGTGACACGAGAGCCACGGACTGACACCCGCAGGACGCGGTGGTTTACCTGATCTTCGGATTCTCCACGTTTTTCTTGAACTGTTTCACGTTGTTCAGCGTCTGCTCTGCCAGCTCTCTGGACGGCTCGATGATGAGAGCTTTGGGGGCATTAGGAGCGTTCTTGGTTTGTGTCACCTGCGCGCTCCCTATAAAGACAACAGAATATAGCTATGATAACAAAACAATAAAAGAATAACAAAAAATAAAATAAAACTATGATGAGAAGCGGCAAACGTTTCCAGAATCAAATTCTCTGCACGTTTCGCCCAACTTTCCACTGCATATCATGGGCTGTGGGGATGATCAGGAAGGAGCTGTTGACTCTCCATGGTCATTAAAGGGGTCGTGAAGCCCCCTCTTCTTCCACCAGACGCGGAGAGATGCAGATACTCACCGGGCGGGTGATTCCTCTGCATCTATCCTAATTATGCACAAATCTTCCACTGGTAAGCACTGGTACCTCTCCACGCCTGAGGTCAGATTGGATGGGAGTGCGAGGACAGCACAGCCCCTTTGAATTTTGTTATTGCAGGGTCAGATAAGGGGGTCGTCTCATGAAATGTAGCCCCTCCAGCAGTTATTAACGAGGTTATCCATTTTTTTTCCCTACTATATGCCTAAAAACTAACAGAGGCAACCACCTGCCTGTTGTACCGGGCGTCACTCCTGCCGGTCTTGAGAACAGAGCAGCTCTTCCTCTTCCCGGCTGCTCGACAGGGCGTGACTACTGGCATCATGATGATTGACAGCCGGCTCCCTGCAGCGAAGCAGTCACCACGACATCGGCAGTCACATCCTGTCAACCTGACGTCAGCGGAAGCCACAATCTCCGACAGGATCGGCTTGTGACTGCTCGATGCCGGCAGCGGGCACAGCAGGCAGGTAATTAGTAACTATTGACCTGTTAGGTCTTGATAACTTGGATGATGGAGGAGCGCGCGCACGTACCTGCGTTCTGCGACTTCACCACACTGCTGTCTGGGGCCTTACATAAAGCGATGAAATCGTCTTTAGGAGGAAACTTAAACTCCTCGTCTCCGAAGTTAAACTTCAGTTCGGCATTCTGAGGGGGCGAGAAGAAAAACACGGGCGATATCATCAGACGCGGAGCAGCATGATAACGACAAACAGCAAACTCATCGCCATGCAGGTCGGTGCTTCATCTGACACGGTCGGTACCTTGCGGTAGGTTGTCATTGGTTTATGTCATTTTCAATTAGAGGGATTGTCCACTTCTTGGGACAAATTTTTTATTTACTTAAATGCATGAATTTGGGACTAAAACGCATTTATGCAATTTGGTTTCATTAAAAATTGTGCAGCGTTTTTCCTTTTACAGGCTCCTTCAGGTAAGATGTGGTATGTGGTCATAAATCAGTAGGGAGGAGACACTCTCCCATTGTACCGTCAGAGCGAGCTCACCAATGGATCCCAGCTGACTCTTTCTGCAGCCAGCATTAGACACTGTAACATAGAAGACGTAGAAAGCAAAATGGTTCAAAAAAATTTAGAAATCCAATTTCAAAATGTTTTAAGCCTAAAATACATGCATTAAAGTAAGAAAAGGAAACTGTTCCCAAAGGTGGAGAGTTCTTTGTATTTATTTATATTTGTTACGCACACTTTTTTAATATCTGACATCAGAGCTCTTGCTTAGATGACATCTGGGAATCCCGAAACACATGCACACTCAGTTCTGACGAGCATGCTTATGTTTCAATGGGGAATGAAGGAGTATGCCATTGCCTGACACCTCTGACAGGGGCATGACTCCAGGGAGAACAAAAACATGAATATTCCGGGGTTATGTATAGTCTTTTTTTTAACTCCTTCTCTAGGTTTCCCCTGTGAAATCTAAAAAGATAAAAGGAGAATCCCTTTAACTTTACCTTTAATACACATGATGCAAATAATGCCTGGTTCTTTAAATTAGAAGGGATGTCGAATGCGTGACCGAGGTCCTTGCCTAAAAGTACAGAATAAAGCACATTAGTAGATGCCTCAGAGCCCCTACACCAAAGTTCTAGGGAAAGGTCGGTGCCGCTCACCATTCTTGGAGAACTTCACACGACTGTTGTCTGCGTCCAGGTAACAGCCAATCGTGTCATGCATTGTAAATTCCTGCGCGGGAATATAAAGTACTTAAAGGGGTGTTCCCATCTCCAAGACCCCGTACCAATAAGTAATAGGTATAATAATAATAATAGTAGAAAATACCTCCAATTAGAAATGTAGTATAGTTCTTCTGATTCGCTAAGTCTATTTCCTCATGTGCAGGCATTGCAGGACCTTAGGTATCCATGGTTACAACCACTGATATAGTGACAGCTAGTTGCTAGTGGTCGTAACCATGGATACGCAAGGTCCTGCAATGCCCTGTACAAGAGGAAGACATAGCAAATCAGGAAAACCATACAACATTTCTAATTGGAGGTATTTGCTAATATTATACCTACTACATATTGGGATAGGATCTGGGAGATGAGAACATCCCTTTAATTAACAACTTGTATTCTGTTTTAACTACTATATCACAAGGGAATTTGGGAAGAATTACCAAGTGCTATGGAAAGAGAGCTTAGAGGGGTGATCTCAGAAAACCCCCTTTTTAAACCGGGTGCAGTTTGTTTAGAAAAAGTGCTTTACCCACCTTCCCTGGGTCGTCAAAAGCACGGCAGCCAATCAGTGAGCTCAGAGGTCCTGACTGAGTAGATGGTACGAGCTGCTCAGAGTCAGTGACTGGCTGCAGCGCTGTCAACATGATAGTGCTAAAGACAATAAACAACTGGAGATTCAGAGCTGGACCCCAGGAGCGGGAGTAAGGCACATTTAGTTTTTTATATCAACTGAAGCCTGGAAACTTGATTTATCAAAACCAGAAAGACGCTATAATTGCTCCAAGTAAAGAATTAAGAGGACTTTCTTTCTGGTAATTGTAGGGAAACCCCTTGAGAGAGGACACAATCTCTCCGGACATGTCTGCTTCATAAGTAACTGAAGCCCCCATGAAATAACAATTCTTCATCTTGCCGTTCCTCTGTTACTCTTCCTACAAATTTATGAAGAAATTAGGTGTTACTCGTACGAGGCTTGTCCCTACAAAGTCTAAGGGTATGTTTCCACAGTCAGTAATTGCTGCGTTTGACGTCTCCACTATGCGTAAAAACACTCAGGCGGCAGACCTGCGTTAACGGACATGCAGCGCGTCTTTTCAGATTGCAGCATGTCCTTTTCCCTTGCGGCGACGCTCCGTCTACACAAGGGAAATAACACATGGCCTGTGTAGCGCTGCGGCGATTCCGGATGTGTTCAATGAGCACATCCGGATTCACCGCGCGTTCAGAAGGGGGCGGGGCTTTGGGCGGAGCGGACTTTCCACTCCATCCAAAGCGCTGTGGTTCCGGATTGTGGAACCATACCCTAAAGGTACTGTCACTCTAAACGAGATCGCTAACGAGTCACCGATTTTATGAAGCAGTAGCGATCTCGTTAGCGACTAAGCTGTGTGTGACATGTAGCAGCGATGTGGCCCCTGCTGAGATGTCGCTGATCGCTTATGAACGTTCTGAGCCGTGTTTTGGTCGTTGTTGTCCCGCTGGTGAGCCTGAATTGCTGAGTGTGACACCTTTATGAACGACTTTACCACCGTCGCAGGCGGGACTAGGTTTTCCCAACGACCGCACAGGTTGTTATACAGATCGCTGATGAGTTGTGTTTGGAATCTAACTAGCGATCACATAGCGATCACACCAGCGATCTCGCCAGGTCGTGTCGTTGTCGTGATCGTTGGTGCGATCGCTAAGTGTGACAGTGCCTTAACACTTACCCGACTGGTGCAGATAACACGAGGCGCACCCCATTTACAAGGTAAATAACATTTCACTGTCCCTTCATTCAAACAATTCCTGGCGGAATAGCAGAGGAAAAGCTCAATACTGACATAAAAAAGGTATTTTCTGTATCAGACATGAGAGGTGATCCTTTTTAACAAATTGAATAAAAATAAGGTTGTTTTTTTTAAACATAGAATTAAAGGCCTGGGTGTTACCTCGCCATAATTATCAAACTGCTTATTGTTGGATTTCTTCCCTGTTCCTCCATAACCAAAGCCAAATTTGTCCGTTCCTAAAGAACAAAAAAAGGTTTAAAAGTTTATAGACTATACAGCAAGCACACAGATCATCTGGACAAGACTATGGGCAAGCGGCTACAAACTGCAAGTAGTAAAATATAAAGGGGCACCTTTCACATGGAAAACGTTTTGACATCAGCTGGTAAATACTTTCGGTTAACAAAATTGCACTAAGGTTAAGCATATAATCATCAGTCAGTCATTTCCATGCCCCCTTACCCAAGATCCAAAAATTGTTCCCTTTTGGAAGCGTCTCTCCCAGTAATATAGGCTGAATGTGAGAAGTGCGTCTTTTTCAGTAATACAGGCTAAATGTGAGCAGTGTGTCTCTCCCAGTAATACAGGCTGGATGTGAGCAGTGCGTCTCTCCCAGTAATATAGGCTGAATGTGAGGTCTCTATGTCTCTCCCAGTAATATAGGCTGGATATGAGAAGTGTGTCTATCCCAGTAATATAGGCTGGATGTGAGCAGTGTGTCTCTCCCAGTAATACAGGCTGGATGTGAGCAGTGCGTCTCTCCCAGTAATATAGGCTGAATGTGAGGTCTCTATGTCTCTCCCAGTAATATAGGCTGGATATGAGAAGTGTGTCTATCCCAGTAATATAGGCTGGATGTGAGCAGTGTGTCTATCCCAGTAATATAGGCTGGATGTGAGCAGTGTGTCTATCCCAGTAATATAGGCTGGATGTGAGCAGTGTGTCTCTCCCAGTAATATAGGCTGAATGTGAGAAGTGCGTCTTTTCAGTAATACAGGCTGAATGTGAGCAGTGTGTCTCTCCCAGTAATACAGGCTGGATGTGAGCAGTGCGTCTCTCCCAGTAATATAGGCTGAATGTGAGATGTCTCCCAGTAAATAGCTGATTGGAGTGTGCTCTCCCAGTAATATAGGCTGGATGTGAGCAAGTGTGTCTATCCCAGTAATATAGGCTAGGAGTGAGGTATGTGTCTATCCCAGTAATATAGGCTGGAAGTGAGCAGTGTGTCTATCCCAGTAATATAGGCTGGATGTGAGCATGTGTGTCTATCCCAGTAATATAGGCTGATGTGAGCAGTGTGTCTCTCTCCAGTAATACAGGCTGAATGTGAGCAGTGTGTCTCTTTCAGTAATACAGGCTGAATGTGAGCAGTGTGTCTCTCAGTAATACAGGCTGATGTGAGAGTGGTCTCTCCCAGTAATATAGGCTGGATGTGAGGTCCCTGTGTCTCTCCCAGTGATACAGGCTGGATGTGAGCAGTGTGTCTCTTTCAGTAATACAGGCTGAATGTGAGCAGTGTGTGTCTCCCAGTACTACAGACTGGATGTGAAATGTGTCTCTCCCAGTAATATAGGCTGAATGTGAGCAGTGTGTCTTTCCCAGTAATATAAGCTGATTGTGAGGTCTCTGTGTCTCTCCCAGTAATACAGGCTGGATGTGAGCAGTGCGTCTCTTTCAGTAATACGGGCTGAATGTGAGCAGTGTGTGTCTCCCAGTAATACAGACTGGATGTGAAATGTGTCTATCCCAGTAATATAGGTGGGATGTGAGCTCAATGTCTTTCCCAGTAATATAAGCTGGAAGAGAGCTCTGT
>JARQOD010000005.1:39797486-39923302 GCA_033576555.1 Oophaga sylvatica
CCAGGGGACGCCGACGAGAAAATAGGGTCCGGAACGATTCCAGCGACGAGCGAGATCACAGCAGGAGCTCGTCGCTGGAAGCTGCCGCACTGAAAAATATCGCTAACGGGATCGCTAAATAGTGACGTTTTTTTAGCGATCCCGTTAGCGATATTGTTTAGTGTGGCATACCCTTTACACATTTTTTCCCCCAGAGTATGATTCCACATTTATACCACAGAAACTGGCAACAAATGTCACCCACAGAGCATGTTTTCCACATTTCCTGAGAAAGGTGATTAAAAATTTCACACCCAGACAATGAGGCACAGTAGCTCCACAAGTAAGGTTGCAGAACACACAGAGGCCTACACACACATTTACTTCCACAGATAAGGGTTAAAGAATGCACACAGCAGCTCTTGGCACAGTATTATCACATACGCTTAGTATGTTCACACTGGGCGTTTTTGCTGCATTTTTTGCTGCATTTTTTTTATGCTAATTTTCAGCTGCTTTTTACAGTACCAGCAAAGCCTATGAGATTTCAGAAATCTCATGCACACACATTGCTTTTTGGTTCTTTGTCATCAGGATTTTGTTCTTTGCAGCGTTTTTTTGACATAGAGCATGTCACTTCTTTTGGCATTTCAGCGTGTTTGCAGCTTTTTTGACCTCTTGACTTGAATGGATGGTGAAAAAAACGCTGCAAATACGCAGGTTGACTTTTATTGCAGCAGAAAAGTCAAGAACAGCAGGATAATAAACAAAAAAAAGTTGCACTCTGTAGTGGTAAAGCATGTCAATGTGAAGTATAGAAATATGAATAGCAATACGGCTTCTGGATATTAGGAAAAAATGAGACGCTTTGCACATAATTTGGCCAATTCATGCATGCCCATCAACCAATGACAAGGTGGTCTCAAAACTGATGAGTCCTAATGTGTCCAATGTGAATACTTTTCTAAGGGTTCATACTCACCTGCGATAAACTCGGACGAGTCTCGCACGTCAATACCGGCACTGCCGCCGGCACTCGGGACCGGAGCGCTCAGCTGCATAGAAATATGGAGCGCCCCCTGGGGCCGGAGAGCCGGGAAACTCAGTACTTGGCCAGACAGTTCTTAAGGGGGATGTCACGTCAGCAGTGACCCGGTCCGTGGCCCTGGGCATCCAATAAAATGATGAAAAATGTAAAAGAAAAGGGGTAAAAGGGAAAGAGTTTGTGACGCCACCCTGTGGTATTCGGCAATAAAAGTATTAGCCAACGCTACTTCAGAGTCCGCTGGGGCTGGTGATGATGCAGCAGAGTTGTTACAGCTCTCCACAGGTAGAGCTAGGCCCCAGGGCAGCTAGATGTGTAAGTGTGTAGCCCTGGTACACAATACCAGGAGGATGAGTGGAGAGGTAACAGTTAAGGTCTCTTCATGACATCATGTACACTTCTGCACACCCAGCAGGGGTGTGGAAGGGAGTGATTTCTAGTCAGTCAGTTTCCTGTCCTTGGACAGAGTAGAGTGTCCAGTTTGAGCCTGTCATCATTTTCAGAACGTGGAGGCTGGTACAGGTGGTATAATTCACCTTAGCCTAGTCAGAGCTGTGCCCCACTGGAAGAAAGACTGAACTAACTATTAAGAGTCGAGCAAATCGAAGGGCAAAGTGGAAGGAAGATTATTGGAAAAGTGCTTTTGACTTGGAAAAGTCCTGCACATTGCTACCGGTCACTGGGGACCGAAGGATCACTATTAGCTACAAGCATAGTGAAGAGAAAACCAGAGATTTACCGGACCCTAGGTCGCGGCAAACACCCCCTTATAGTCAGTACGTAACTGGGGTCAGGGGAAGTGAAGACTTTGAGTCTCTGCAGGACAAAAGAAGAATTCAGCTCCTCATAGAAAGGCTCCTAACACTAAATTGACTGGGAAGCACAGCTTTGGATAAGCTGGAATCATAGAGGGGACTACGCTTTCAGGCTGGTCGTACTCATCTTCATTGGACAGTAAAGGAGGCCCCTAAGTTGCTTAGCTGTTGCCTCAAAGCTCATCCTCCCACCAACCCCATCAGCCTCCCTGGGACCTGCTTGAACATCTTACAAGTAAAGGTATGGAAAGACGCTGACGGTGTGAGACTGAGTTATTATTGCATGCCTGCACAATCCCTACCTAACTCCCGATCTGAGGGACCAGTCCCACCTGTAGGGGACCCGACATCTAGCTGCCTCACCATCCCTCAGAGATCTACAGCAGCGCTGGTACTAATTACCAGAATACTACAGGTGGCGTCACGAACTGTACATAAATCAATCCCCTGTAAATATATCCCCAACATACGCCAGACCGCCAGGGCCACAGACCGAGCCATAGCTACTGTGACAAAATCCCCATAGACTTCCATGGGCTCGGCTCTGAGTACCCCATTGCCCTGGTAACCCACAATTGTGGTGGCGGTCGACACAAAAACTTGGCGTCACGAACAGGATCCGAAACTTGCATCATTGCGAGCCTGTGTGCCTGTGGAGTGTTTTGGTGAAAAAGACTGTTGCTATTGTTTGGCGCCAAATCGCCATCTTTGTCGCCATATTCGCGCCTCAGGCGCTGGGGAAGAAGGTGGGCGTACCTGAAAGAGCGCGCAAAGTCTTGGACACGCCCCCGGCTCTGACTCAGCGGCAGGTCCTGCAACAGGAAGTGAACGCTCTGACATCAGAGCGCCTGCGACGAAGGTCCTGTTCCCACTGCGGTGCCTTGAAGTAGCAGCGTCTGAAACGGTAGGCTCCGTTTAACCAAGGGGGCGCTAAGATGTCACAACAACCGGCTGACAGTGCGGCCCCAGCCGGAGGCCCCAATCCCGCACCGTCTGGTATTGTAGCGCCAGATGGGGGCGCAGGCCCTGCACCCAGTCCGGTAGTCCCGATCATGCCACTAACGCTCCCATATATGCCTGGGGCGAAATGGCTTCCCCAATACAGCGGTGAGCCAGGCACATTAGCAGGCTTCAAGCGGAAGTTATGCAGCATCCTAGAAATGTACTCCATGCCTGAGAGACAAAAAGCTGCTGTGCTAATAGGGCAGCTAACTGGCGCTGCTGAGGGGAAGTGGAGACCTGGGATACCGTTGATCAGGAGTCGGTACCTGCGATCTTCCTGAAGCTGCATGCCATATTTGAAGACCGCACAGAAACGGATCTCCGGATGGCCTTCTATCACTGTTCACAACAGCCAGGTGACAGCATCCGGGACTATGCTTGCCGACTACAGGGAGCCCTGAGCCCTCAAGCAAATTAACAATTTAAAATGCTATCGACGAGAATAGAAGCTGAAAGAACAATTTATACAGGGATGAGATCCCCAGAGGAACGCAGAACTGTAAATTGGTGGTCCTTAGATCATCCGGATGCTACCTTTGATGCCCTAAAGGACATGGCAATAAAAGGGCTGCGGCCCCTGGGCAAACCTAAGGTGGCCACCCAACATCATCAGGGTGAAGTCACTCTGGAACCGCAGTAACCCCCTGTTCCCCGCTAGTGGCAGAAACCAAAACGCAGGTGACACCTCCTAGTGAATTGGACTGTCTGCGCTCAGAGGTGCGCCAGCTGACTAAAAATCTGGCCGCTGTGATGAGTGCCCTACAGCTGCGGAAAGAAGAGGAAGGGAAGATCTTGTTAGCTGACTGCCCAGAGGACGTTCCGTGGATGCACCGGAGAAGAAAGAAGACGTCACCCCCCCGGAGGAGGACAACGCCACCCCCAGGAGCAACCTCTGATCAACACCCTTCTCGTCGAGAGATCGTCTGTTATCGCTGCAACCGGAAAGGTCATCTGTCTCCACAGTGTCCTTTAAACGGGCAGAACCTGGGTCCAAGGGCCAACACCCAGGAGAATACCCGTCAGGCCCCCTAGACTGGAACCGCAGGTATGTGGGCGGGCGACCCTACCTGTCTATTATTCTAGATGGTATTGCTGTTCCAGCATTGTTAGACACTGGGTCCCAGGTGACCCTAATACCTGATGCTCTATATACCAAGTACTGGTCAATGGACAGTCTTAAACCTCCGAGCCTTGACTTTACTGTGTATGCTTCGAATGGTCTTCCTGTAGAAGTACTCGGAACAAAATGTGTAGATGTAAAGGTGGGCAGAGAGGATTGAAAGACCAAGGGCTTCTGGTAGTAAAGACTGTAAATGAGGAGAACGGTTTAAATATCATTTTGGGTACTAACATTATCGTAATTGTTTGGGAGAAGTTGTGTTCTTGCTCCAACAGCTCGCTGAGATTGCCCGACCAAGGCAGAGAGGAGTAATCCAAAGAGAGATCCGGGCCCTGGTGTGTCAGCAGCAAGCGAAGCTTACCGACGGCGAAATTGGTAATGTACGGGTCACTGACTCGGATCCTATTGTGATACCCCCAATGAGTGAAATGATCATTTGGTGCAGGGCAGCCATAGGTCTGAGAGGACAGAATTACCAAGCTGTAGTAGAACCCCACCATTCAGAACATAGACCTACACTTATGACTGCTAGAGGAGTAGTAGAAGTGGTGAATGGAAGAGTACCGGTACGGCTTCTCAATTGGGGAGATGATGAGGTAAATTTACCCCGTTATGCAACCATTGCTAAACTTCATGCTGTTGATAATAATTCTATTCTCCCGGCTGAGTCCTTAGACTCCTGTCAAATAGAGGAGGACAATGACCCAGCAACTCAGGTGGCGGAATGGTGTCAGCAACTCCATGTTGGGACGGACACCACTCCCGCTCACCAGAAGCAAGGGGTATTACGGGTGGTGCAAGAGTACGCCCAAGTGTTTAGCAAAAATCCACTTGATTTTGGGACAATTAAGGGAGTACAACATCATATCCCTACAGGCAGTCATCCTCCCATCAAAGAGCGGTATAGGCCCATACCTCCAGCTCATTATCAGAAGGCTAAAGAAATGTTGAATGATATGAAGAAAGCTGGGGTGATAAGGGATAGTTGTAGCCCCTGGGCAGCCCCTCTAGTTCTGGTTAAAAAGAAAGATGGTAGTATGAGAATGTGTGTGGATTACAGGCAGGTGAACCGCATAACACACAAGGATGCATACCCGTTACCACGTATAGAGGAATCATTAGCTGCTCTGAAAACGGCTAACTACTTTTCTACCCTCGATCTGACTAGTGGTTACTGGCAAGTGGCTGTGGCTGAGGAGGATCGTGAGAAAACGGCTTTCACCACCCCAATGGGGCTCTGTGAGTTCGACAGAATGCCGTTTGGGCTCAGTAGTGCCCCAGGAACATTTCAGAGAGTGATGGAAAACTGTCTGGGACATCTCAATTTTGAAACCGTGCTGCTATACCTAGACGACGTTATCGTGTATTCCAAGACATATGAGGACCATCTGAAACACCTGGCAGAAGTATTCGAGTCCCTGTCCAGGTACGGGATGAAATTAAAACCCTCAAAATGCCATCTACTCAAGCAGAAGGTACAATACTTGGGGCACATCGTCAGTTCGGAAGGAGTAGCGCCGGACCCAGAGAAAGTCACTGCCATCCAGAAGTGGCCGGAGCCGAAGAACCTTAAGGAAGTGCGACAGTTCCTGGGACTAACGGGTTACTACAGGAGATTCGTGAAAGATTACACGAAGAAGGCAGCTCCTTTACAGGACCTCCTGGTAGGACAATCTTTAAAGAGCAGAAACCCTCCCTTTAATTGGGGTAAAGAACAGGCTGAAGCATTCCAAAAGATGAAAGAGATCCTGACAGGTGATGAGATCTTAACCTATCCTGATTACAGCCAACCGTTCCTGTTGTACACCGACGCCAGTAATGAAGGGCTGGGAGCAGTTCTCAGTCAGAAGCAGAATGGCCAAGAAAAAGTCATCGCTTATGCTAGCAGAAAACTCAGGCCAACGGAGAGGAATCCGGAAAATTATAGCAGCTTCAAGCTGGAGTTTCTGGCGCTGGTCTGGGCCATTACTGAAAGATTTAAGCACTATCTGGCCTCCAACAAGTTCACGGCGTACACAGACAACAACCCGTTAACGCACCTGGAAACCGCCAAGCTGGGTGCCATGGAGCAGCGATGGATGGCCCGGTTGTCCAATTACCAGTTTACTATCAAGTACCGGGCAGGTCGAAAGAATGCTAATGCTGACGCGTTGTCCCGAAGGCCGCATGACTCTGATACGGAAGAAGAATCGGACGACCTGGAAGAAATTGAGCTACCTGCGTTCCATCGAAATGGGGTAGTCCACGAGCATCGAGTTCACAGAAAGCAGTATGGTGCAACATTAAATCCTTTACCCCATCATAGTTGGAAAAAGACTCAGGACAGTGATCCAGTGGTCAGCCGCATCAAGGAGTTGTTAAAACAGGAAGGTTCCTCCTTGGAAAAGGATGCACCTATGTCAGCCAAGCTCCTGTGGAACGAGAAAAGCAGGTTGTTCCTATACCGTGAGAAGTTGTGCAGAAGATACGTCAACCCCAGAACCCATGAAATGGTCTGGCAAATAGTGGTCCCAAGGCAGACGTCCCAATGGTGTTGGAAGCGTACCACGATCAAGCAGGACACTTTGGCTGGAGGAAGCTGGAGACCCTGTTGAGATGCCGGTTCTACTGGGTAGGGATGCGCAGCTCCATCGAGAGGTGGTGTCGGAACTGTGGACCCTGTGGTCTCAGAAGAAAGGACTACGGAAGTCAGAAGGCCCCCCTGCAACCTATCCGGACGACTCGTCCCCTGGAGATTGTGGCCCTGGACCATGTCAAACTGTCGCCAAGTAGATCTGGATACTCATACGCCTTGACCATGGTAGACCATTACTCCAGATTTCTGGTAGTCATTCCAGTGAAAGACCAGACCGCAGTGACGGCCGCGAAGACCTTTCAAGCAAGCTTTTGTAGACCGCATGGGTATCCGGAGCAAGTCTTAACCGATCAGGGACCTGCTTTTGAAGCCGATTTATTCAAGGAATTCTGTCATATGTACGGGTGCAAGAAAATTAGAACGACACCATACCACCCTCAAACCAACGGTCTTTGTGAAAAGATGAACCATATTGTCCTTGACTTGTTGAGATCCATACCGTTGGAAGACAGGAATCGATGGCCGGATTTACTACCTGATTTGGTTGATTTGTACAACCATATACCTGTAAGCTCAACTAACTGCACTCCAGCCTATCTTATGAGAGCAAGGCCCGGAAAACTACCAATGGATTTAGAACTTGGAGTGGTAGAACCGGAGGCAGACGACGCCATGGAAAACTGGGACGTCAATCGGCAAGAGCAATACAGAAGAGTACAAATCTGTGTGGAGGAAAGTCTCAATAAGGCACGGGAGAAACAGGAAGATGTTTACAACCGAAATGCTCCTGCCAAGCCTTTGATGCCTGGAGAGGTAGTATTAAAGAGAAAAAGGAAGATGCACAAACTGGATAATCAGTGGGAGCAAGAACCCTACGTCATACAAGATTCTAAATATGACAACAGAAAAGTTTGTGTCGTCAGTAAAGACGGAGGAAGAACAACAACCACTGTGTCCAGAGATCATTTGAAGTTGTGTCCAGAACACTTAAAGCGTTGTGAAAAGAACCCTGTCCTCAATCAAGGAGAAAGAAAGGAAGAGGTCATACACACCGATCTGGGAGATTTTCCTGCGGATTGGCCTAGACTGGGAGATGCTGTGATAATTCCAGTGTTGCAGTTTTATCAGCCACAAGAGGAAATTCTACCTCCAGTTGTGCCCGTGGTGCCAGTTGAGCCCGCTCAGGAGTTACCCATCCCAGCAACACCTCAACCTGTGGAACCTCAAGATGGATCATCTGAAGCAGCGCCCCATACTATGGGATCCCCTGGTGAAGCTGACTCACACCGCCCAGCCATCAGTACGCTTGCCAGATCCATAGAAAGATTAAGGCAGTTCTATAGTTTGCCGTTACGCAGTGCAGACAGATCGCAACTTGATATACCTGAAACTACACCACGTAGATCAGAGAGAATCACAAAAGGGAAATTACCCATTAGATATCAGCAGTAATTATAACGAATTCATGTGAACATTGAAAAGTCTATATATATATGTGTTTTTCCCTATTATGTCTTCGTTTAACAATGGACTCAGAGGCTGAGGACTGAGCCAGCCCAAAAACTGTATCCTGTAAATAGTTGCACTAAAGTGCCTTTTTAATGGTTTCACATGAAACCTTGACTTACCTCTGAACCAAAAACCCGTGTGGTGTGGCACTGAGTGAGGTCTGCATTTGGATGTCCTGCAGCCCACCCAGGACCTACGTTGAAGGTTTGGTGCGGGTCCTTCACAAGTATACTGTATATTTATTGAATGCTATTTAATACTTCTTGTATTTTTCTATAATGTTTGCAACGTTCAAGATATCCTCACCTCCCGGATGGGACGAATTACTGTTAATTGTTAATGTTTTCATGCATGAACAAAACTGTCTCTTTATATTTTACAGCCCGGGAGTGCTGTCGTTTACCATGGGGGAATGTGTAGCCCTGGTACACAATACCAGGAGGATGAGTGGAAGTAACAGTTAAGGTCTCTTCATGACATCATGTACACTTCTGACACACCCAGCAGGGGTGTGGAAGGGAGTGATTTCTAGTCAGTCAGTTTCCTGTCCTTGGACAGAGTAGACGTGTCCAGTTTGAGCCTGTCATCAGTTCAGAACGTGGAGGCTGGTACAGGTGGTATAATTCACCTTAGCCTAGTCAGAGCTGTGCCCCACTGGAAGAAAGACTGAACTAACTATTAAGAGTCGAGCAAATCGAAGGGCAAAGTGGAAGGAAGATTATTGGAAAAGTGCTTTTGACTTGGAAAAGTCCTGCACATTGCTACCGGTCACTGGGGACCGAAGGATCACTATTAGCTACAAGCATAGTGAAGAGAAAACCAGAGATTTACCGGACCCTAGGTCGCGGCAAACACCCCCTTATAGTCAGTACGTAACTGGGGTCAGGGGAAGTGAAGACTTTGAGTCTCTGCAGGACAAAAGAAGAATTCAGCTCCCTCATAGAAAGGCTCCTAACACTAAATTGACTGGGAAGCACAGCTTTGGATAAGCTGGAATCATAGAGGGGACTACGCTTCAGGCTGGTCGTACTCATCTTCATTGGACAGTAAAGGAGGCCCCTAAGTTGCTTAGCTGTTGCCTCAAAGCTCATCCTCCACCAACCCCATCAGCCTCCCTGGGACCTGCTTGAACATCTTACAAGTAAAGGTATGGAAAGACGCTGACGGTGTGAGACTGAGTTATTATTGCATGCCTGCACAATCCCTACCTAACTCCCGATCTGAGGGACCAGTCCCACCTGTAGGGGACCCGACATCTAGCTGCCTCACCATCCCCTCAGAGATCTACAGCAGCGCTGGTACTAATTACCAGAATACTACAGGTGGCGTCACGAACTGTACATAAATCAATCCCCTGTAAATATATCCCCAACATACGCCAGACCGCCAGGGCCACAGACCGAGCCATAGCTACCTGTGACAAAATCCCCATAGACTTCCATGGGCTCGGCTCTGAGTACCCCATTGCCCTGGTAACCCACAATTGTGGTGGCGGGTCGACACATAAGAGATGATGATGGTGGTTGTAGTGCAGGGCAGATGACTCAGTAAATAATTGTAATGACACAGCAGGGTGCAGTCTTTTCAGTTTACTCACAGTTCTTTGGTACAATCCCCAGCCGGGTGCTGTGTCCTCCGGGGAGGTGGTCCAGACAGCTCTCAGGTAAATTGGGGTACACCGTGTCAGAACCAACTTCAGATGTTCCTTTCCTGGCCATCTCACTGCGCTGGCTCTCGCCTCTCCTGCCCTGCGCCTTCACACACAGTGTCACAAGCCAGCAGCCTCGGATCCTGTCGGGAGACGTACTCTAAGTCCCCTTGATCCTATATGGTTGCCTTTTCAGCGAATGTGTGTGGATGTGGCTGTAGCACTTGCAGATACTGCAGCGTCCGGTTAACTAGCTGAGTCCTCAGTTTCTCCACTAGACTGGGGCCGATCCCCTTACTGCAACCTGGTCCCTCCACCCGACTGCGGTCAGTGTGGATATGGGCCCCACGGGTGGATTCCTCACTACCAGTGCCCCTAGGAACCCTTCTTCCTTTCTCTTTCTAGAAGCTTCTCTCTACTTCTCCTTTCCTTCAGGAGATACTCTCTGCTCCTTACTCTTCCTCTCCCTCCAGAAGTCTCTCTCTAACTCTCTGTGGTCTCACAGACAACTCACTAAGCTCCTCCCCTTCTCTACTTTCTCCACCCACACCCTCTGCCTAGCTCCTCCCGAGCTCTAAGAGGTCTGGTGTTGGATGTAAGTGTGAGGGTTCTGGGTGATGTCCCCTCCTTACCCGAGAGCGGAGCACCACACCTCTGGCTGCAGTGCAGCACCTCTGTGACGAATGGACCTCAGGTACACCTGTTGTGAATGGGTTTGAGATGAGTTCTGAGCAGAGGCTCCCTCTGGTGGTTACAAGCGGTACTGGTCTGTTCAGTGAAGATTGTGAGGACTGGGAATCAGGTGTTACTGACTGGTCTTATATAAGGGAGTCACCTTCCCATCAGGGTTGCCGGTGAACAATTGTTCTGGTCTGAATCTTTGATTCCAGTTTCCCTTGTAGCCTGCTGTGTCGTGTCTGCATCTCCTTCTAACAGATAAGACATTTTCTTCTTTTTGTTTCTGTGCTTTATTTTTGCATTTTGTCCTGCACTTCTGTGGGGGCCTTCTGGGTCCCCTCAGGGGCTTTTGCCCTCTCAGTTTAGTTCAGCCACTGATGTTTGTACTTTTGCTTTTTCCAGTTTTTTCAGTGGCTGCTGTTTTGATTTTGTTACCCCAGAGAGCTAATTTAGGTGGTAGAGGTCGTGTGATCTCAGGTGTTTTTGAAATTAGTAGAGTTGGTGCTTTCAGGGTTTTTTTGGGATTGCAGTAAGTACCCTTCCTATCCTTTTCTATTTAGTTAGTTTGGGCCCCAACGTTTGCTCATACTATTTTCTGTCTGTGTCAGTATTTCGTCTTGTCTAACCGCCATTACATGTTTGGGGGCTTGCTATTATCTTTGGGGTTCTGCTCCGGGGCAGATAGCTTTCCTATTTCTATCTTTAGGTGTAGTTAGTTTCTCAGGCTGTGACGAGGCGTCTAGGACCAACGTAGGAACGCTCCACGGCTGCCTCTAGTTGTGGTGGTTAGTCAGGGTACTGCAATCTCATAGATTCCAACTGCTCTGGTGTATTGCCTTTTTGCCTGCACTCCTCAGCTACCGAATCATAACAGTATCACCGGCCCAAAAAATTAAAAATATTTTGGTACTCACAGAAGGGAAAAAAATATTGTGAAAGAAAAAAAAAAAAGGTTGTCAGTTGTCAGAGATATTTTTCTGTTTGTTGCATTTTTTTTTTTTCCCTCTGTATCTCTGGGTGCTGGGGAGGATTTTTTTTTTCTCTCAATGGAATTTGCACAGTTGTCTGGCCGTGTGGATCAGCTTGCCACTGAGGTTCGGAGTATTGCTACCTATCTTGCTAGGTTGCCTGTTGTGGAACCTAGGATTCCCATGCCAGATTTGTTTTTAGGGGATCGAGCTAAGTTTCAGAATTTCAAAAATAATTGTAAATTGTTTTTTGCCTTAAAATCTAAGTCCTCAGGAAACGCAGCGCAGCAGGTTCAAATTGTCATCTCTCTCCTGCGCGGCGATCCTCAGGATTGGGCTTTTTCCCTGACACCTGGGGATCCTGTTTTGAGTGATGTTGATGCATTTTTTCAGGCTTTGGGGTTATTGTACGATGAGCCTAATGTCACTGATCAAGCTGAAAAAGCCTTGTTGGCATTAAATCAGGGGCTTGATGACGCTGAGTTATACTGTCAGAGATTCCGTAGGTGGGCAGTCCTGACCAAGTGGAATGACGACGCTTTGGCGGCCCTTTTTCGGAAGGGGCTGTCAGATAATGTAAAGGATGTTATGGTGGGATTCCCTGTCCCTCTGGTCTCAATGATTCTATGTCATTAGCGATTCAAATTGACAGACGTTTGCGTGAGCGGAGAAGTATGCGTGGAATAGTGTTGCCCTGTGAACCTGCTTCTGAAACCATGCAGTGTGATAGAGTGGTGTCTGGGGCACAGCGTCATGAGTTTAGAAAGCGCAATGGGTTATGTTTCTACTGTGGTGATGCCTCTCATGCTATTTCAGTCTGCCCTAAGCGGGAGGACGTTTTGCACGCTCAGTTGTCTTGGGTAGTGTTCAGACTAAGTTTTTACTAACTGTCACTCTGATATGCTCTCTGTCCTCATTTTCTGCTCAGGCTTTCGTTGATTCTGGAGCAGCTATTAACCTGATGGATTATGATTTTGCTAAACGTTGTGGGTTTCCCTTGATACCCCTACAGAAGTCTATTCCTCTACTGGGGATCGATTCTACCCCTTTGGCTGAGAATAAACCTCAGTTTCTACTCAGGTTATAATGAGGGTTGAACCTGATCATCTAGAGTGCTGCAAATTTTTGGTTCTGTATAATCTGCATGATATTATCGTACTGGGTTTCCCTTGGTTACAGTCTCAAAATCCTGTTTTGGATTGGAAATCTGTGTCTGTAACCAGTTGGGGCTGCCAATGTGTTAATACCAACACTCCTGTTTTTTCTGCCTCCCCCCAGGCTCAGGATGTTCCTGACTTTTTGATTGATTTTTCTGATGTGTTTAGCGAAAGTAAATCTGCATCCTGCCTCCCCATAGGAGCTATGACTGCGCTATTGAATTAGTGCCTGGTAGTAAATTCCCTGAAGGTCGCCTTTTTAACTTGTCTGTACCTGAACATGACGCTATGCGGTCTTATATCAAGGAGTCATTGGAGAAAGGTCATATCAGACCATCCTCTTCACCCTTAGGTGCCGGTTTTTTCTTTGTGGCCAAAAAGGATGGTTCATTAAGGCCGTGTATTGATTATCGTCTTTTGAACAATATTACTGTGAAATATCAATACCCGTTACCCTTGATTTCTGACCTGTTTTCCAGGGTGAAAAACGCTACTTGGTTTCCAAGCTTGACCTCAGGGGGGCATATAACCTTATTCGCATTAAGCACGGGGATGAATGGAAGACGGCATTCAATACCCCGGAGGGCATTTTGAGTACCTTGTGATGCCCTTTGGGCTCACTAATGCTCCTTCTGTCTTCCAGTCCTTTATGAATGACATTTTCAGGGATTTTGTGGATAAATTTCTGATTGTTTATTTGGATGATATCTTGATTTTTTCCAATGACTGGGACTCTCATGTGAAACATGTTCGAACTGTATTCCAGATTTTGAGAGAGAATGCTCTGTATGTGAAGGGATCAAAGTGTCTTTTTGGCGTACAGAGGATCTCATTTCTGGGATTATTTTGTCCCCATCTGTTATTGAAATGGACCCGGTCAAGGTTCAGGCCATCTGTGATTGGGTCCAACCTACTTCATTAAAGGCTCTTCAAAGATTTTTGGGTTTTGCCAATTTTTATCGTAAATTTATTGGTAATTTCTCGGTTATTGTTAAACCATTAACTGATTTGACCAAAAAGGGTTCTGATGTGGTGAATTGGCCTCCTGAGGCAGTCTCTGCATTTCAGGAACTTAAGCAGAGATTCACTTCTGCTCCTGTTCTACGGCAGCCTGATGTTTCTCTGCCATTTCAGGTGGAGGTTGATGCCTCTGAAATTGGGGCAGGTGCCGTTTTGTCCCAAAAAGATCCAGAGACCTCTAAAAGTAACCCTTGTGCCTTTTTCTCTCGAAAATTTTCTCCTACTGAACGTAATTATGACGTGGGTAATCGGGAGTTATTGGCCATGAAGTGGGTTTTTGAAGAGTGGAGACATTGGCTGGAGGGAGCCAAACATCGGGTGGTGGTCCTTACGGACCATAAGAATCTGGTTTATCTGGAATCTGCCAAGCGACTCAATCCTAGACAGGCCAGGTGGGCCTTGTTTTTCACACGTTTTAATTTTGTGGTTTCCTTTCTTCCTGGCACTAAGAATGTTAAGGCGGATGCTCTCTCGAGGAGTTTCCTTGCGGATTCTCCTGAGTTATCTGATCCTTCTGTTATTTTGAAAGAGGGTGTAGTTCTTTCCGCCATCTCACCCAATTTGAGACTTGCTCTGGAGGGGTGTCAGGAGGATAGGCCCGAGCGCTGCCCTGTTGGAAAATTGTTTGTCCCGAACCAGTGGAAAAAGAGTGTGATGTCTGAGATTCATTGTTCCGCGTTGGCTGGGCATCCCGGAATTTTTGGTACCAGAGACTTGGTTAGTCGGTCCTTTTGGTGGCCTACCTTGTCTCGTGATGTCAGGGAATTTGTGCAGTCCTGCGGGACTTGCTCTCGCTCCAAGCCTTGCTCTCGCTCTGGTGGTTTGTTGATGCCATTGCCTGTGCCCAAGAGACCATGGACCCATATCTCTATGGATTTCATTTCCGACCTTCCTGTTTCTCAGAGAATGACCCCATCTGGGTGATTTGTGATAGGTTTTCCAAATGATACATCTTGTACCATTGCCTAAGTTGCCTTCCTCCTCTGAATTGGTGCCTTTGTTCCTTCAGCACTGGTTCGTTTACACGGCATTCCTGAGAACATTGTGTCTGACAGAGGAGTCCAGTTTGTTTCCAGATTTTGGAGGACCTTTTGTTCTAAACTGGTGTTCAATTGTCTTTCTCCTCGGCTTTCATCCTCAGACCAATGGTCAAACTGAGAGAACAAACCAGACATTGGAGACTTATCTAAGATGCTTTGTTCTGCTGATTCAGGATAACTGGGTTTCTTTTTTGCCTTTGGCTGAGTTTGCTCTTAATAATAGGGCTAGCTCTGCCACTTTGATGTCTCCATTTTTCTGTAATTCTGGGTTTCACCCTCGATTTTCTTCGGGACAGACGGAGGCTTCTGTCTGTCCGGGTGTTGACTCTGTTGTGGAGCGTATGCAACAGATTTGGGACCAGGTAGTGGAGAGGTTGTCCCTCTCTCAGGAGAGGGCCCAAGCGGTTTGCTAACCGGCATAGGACTGATGGTCCTCGGTTTAAAGTAGGGGACTTGGTCTGGTTGTCCTCAAAAAATATTCCTATGAGAGTGCATCTCCTAAATTTAAGCCTAGGTTCATTGGACCTTATAAGATCATGGAGATTCTTAATCCTGTTTCTTTTCGTTTGCTTCTTCCAGGGACATTTAAGATCCATAACGTGTTCCACAAGTCCTTGTTGAAGAGGTTTGTTGAGCCAGTGGTTCCTGCTGCTGTGCCTCCTGACCCTGTTTTGGTTGAGGGCAATCTGGAGTATTGTGGTTGAGAAAATATTAGATTCTCGTTTTTCTAGACGGAAACTCCAGTATTTGGTTAAGTGGAGAGGTTATGGTCAGGAAGACAATTCTTGGGTGTTTGCTTCGGACATCCATGCTAGGAGACTCATCCGTGCGTATCATAGAACTCATCATGACCGACCTGGTTGCTCAAGTGAGGGTTCGATGACCCCTCCTCAAGGGGGGGTACTGTTGTGAATGGACTTGAAATGAGTTCTGAGCAGAGGCTCCCTCTGGTGGTTACAAGCGGTACTGGACTGTCCAGTGAAGATTGTGAGGAGTGGGAATCAGGTGTTACTGACTGGTCTTATATAAGGGAGTCGCCTTCCCATCAGGGTTGCCGGTGATCAATTGTTCTGGTCTCAATCCTTGAGTCTTGTTTCCTTTGTAGCCTGCTGTGTCGTGTCTGCATCTCCTGCTAACAGATAAGACATTTTCTTCTTTTTGTTTTTGTGCTTGATTTTTGCATTTTGCCCTGCACTTCTGTGGGGGCCTTCAGGGTCCCCTCCTGGGGCTTTTGCCCTCTCAGTTTAGTTCAGCCACTGATGTTTGTACTTTTGCTTTTTCCAGTTTTTTCAGTGGCTGCTGTTTTGATTTTGTTACACCAGAGAACTAATTTAGGTGGTAGAGGTCGTGTGATCTCAGGTGATTTTGAAATTAGTGGAGTTGGTGCTTTTCAGGGTTTTTTGGGATTGCAGTAAGTGCCCTTCCTATCCTTTTCTATTTAGGTAGTTTGGGCCCCAACGTTTGCTCATACTATTTTCTGTCTGTGTCAGTATCTCTTCTTGTCTAACCGCCATTACATGTTTGGGGGCTTTCTATGTTCTTTGGGGATCTGCTCCGGGGCAGATAGCTTTCCTCTTTCTATCTTTAGGTGTAGTTAGTTTCTCAGGCTGTGACGAGGCGTCTAGGACCAACGTAGGAACGCTCCACGGCTGCCTCTAGTTGTGGTGGTTAGTCAGGGTACTGCAATCTCATAGATTCCAACTGCTCTGGTGTATTGCCTTTTTACCTGCACTCCTCAGCTACCGAAACATAACATTTCTACTTCTTTCTCATCAGATATTTCTTCAGTTATGTCACTATTGTTTTTCTCATTTTTTGTTTCAACTGAAATCATAATGTCTTCATTTAAATCTTCAATGAATGTTACACTGTTACTCACTGTAACTCTGTCTGTTTTAGGATCTAGGATTCTATATCCTTTGCAGTTTTCACTATATCCAATGAATATTCCTTCCATGGATCTGTTTTGAAGTTTGGAACGTTTTTCTGTTGGAATGAATATAAAAACTTTACATCCAAAAACTTTTAAATGATTGACACTTGGTTTCATACCTTGCCACAGTTCATATGGAGTTTTCTGGAAAAAAGTCGGTTCTGTAGATATGTAGCTGTCATTGCTGCCTCACCCCAATATTTCTCTGGTAGTTTAGAATCTGTCAGCATACATCTCATCATTTCTGTTAGAGTTCTGTTTTTCCTTTCTGCTACTCCATTTTGTTCAGGTGTGTATGGAACAGTTTTCTGATGTTCTATTCCATTTTGTCTTAAGTAGTCTTCTATTCTGTGACCTGTAAATTCACCTCCATTATCACTTCTGATGACAATTGGCTTCCTTTGAAACTTGTTACTTGATCCTGTTACATAGTCTACAAGTTTATCAAAAACTTCACTTTTGTTTTTAATTAAGTATGTGACGGTGTATCTTGAGTAGTCGTCTATAAAAGTCAACATGTATCTATTACCTCCTGATGTAGTCACTTTCATGGGTCCACATACGTCAGTATGCACCAAATCAAGTGGTCTTTCGCTTTTCATCTCACTTTCTTTTGGAATAGATATCCTTGTGGCTTTGGATTTTATACAACACTAGCTGTAGTACCCGGCTTCGCCCGGGTTAATGTACTTAACTGTGCCCTCATCAGTATAGCAACATAGAAGGACAAAGCTGTGGCTGCTACTATATATATATCCTCCCACATACAGGTGATGTGACTTACATCAGTCATTACACCAACATTGGCCAAGCATAGTAACTGAAATCCTATTACCTCACACAAGCTTTCTTATACTGACAATGTCCTCTGTTGCCTATAGTAACCAAACAGAGCTCATATTAATGACCTATGGCAAAATAGAAGCTGAGCTGTGATTGGTTTGCTATAGGCAGCCTGATAATTCTCCAGCCAACAGAAAACATTCCCCTCTGGCAGTATATATTACCTCACACATACAAATAATATACAGCTCATGTGACTGACATGTGGCTTATTTCCCTATATGGTCATATTAATGTCCTGTCGCAAAATAGAAGCTGAGCTGTGATTGGTTGCTATAGGCAGCCTGATAATTCTCCAGCCAACAGAAAACATTCCCCTCTGGCAGTATATATTACCTCACACATACAAATAATATACAGCTCATGTGACTGACATCTGTCTTATTTCCCTACATGGCAAATTTATAACAAATTGGTCTTGTAGTTTGGCTGGTTATTAATCAGATATTTATTTTTAAAAGATAAAAATACCAGACGTGTGTGTGTTTTTAATGCGCGCAATTTTGAACACGTGGGGTTAAAATGTCGACTCAAAACACAGCCTATGATGCTCCCGGGGTCGAGACGTGCGGGTGTGCAAAATTTCATGCCCGTAAATGCAGATTCCTATGCCGGACATACACACAAGCATTCAGCTTTCTCCCCATTATGTAGATAGGGCCAAAATTGTTTGGCAATTTGGAACGTGCGGGGGTTAAAATTTCCATTCAACACATAGCCTATGATGCTCCTGGGGTTGAGATGTGCGGGCATGCAAAATTTCATGCCCGTAAGTACAACGGTGCAGATTCCTATCCCGGGCCAAAATTATTTGCCGATTTGGAATGCGCGGGGTTAAAATTTTGACTCAAAACCTAGCCTATGACGCTCTTGGGGTCGAGACGTGCGGGTGTGCAAAATTTCATGCCCGTAAATGCAGATTCCTGTGCCGGACATACACACAAGCATTCAGCTTTCTCCCCATTATGTAGATAGGGCCAAAATTGTTTGGCGATTTGGAACGCGCGGGGTTAAAATTTCGATTCAAAACATAGCCTAGGACGCTTTCGGGGTCGAGACGTGCGGGCGTGCAAAATTTCATGCCCGTAAGTGCGACGGTGCGGATTCCAATCCCGGACAAACATACCCACATACATACACACATACATACATTCAGCTTTATATATTAGATTCACATCTTATGGTAATTGAGCAATCTGATATCTTTAAATCTTTTGTCAATTCTTTTCTCTATAGTTCCCTTATACTGTCCGGGTGTCTATGTCCTAGACGTCTATGCCACATGTGAATACAGTTTTTGTGATCATGTGTACATAACTTCATCTGTTCCTTTGGTTTGTCAAAATGATATAATTGTTCATCTGCCTTGACTTTGGTTATCAACTTGTTTCCTGCAATAATTGTACACTCATTATCTTTGAATTTTACTGTAAGTTCTTTTGCTGTTAAATGTTTCACAGATAATAATCCGCCTTCCAATTTTGGAACATACAACACATCCTGTACAAGTATCTTTGAATCTTGTCCGAACTTGTTTGAACAATTTAGCATACCTTGTCCGATACCTTCTGCAGTTATTTTGCTTCCATCTGCAAGATAAATGGCTACTTTCTTATTTAAATCAAGATCAGTAAAGAAATTCTTGTCACTTGTCATATGACTCGTTGCTCTTGAATCAATAAACCAACCAAGTGATGATTTCTTATCAGTTACTTTAAATGTGCCATTCCAATTATTTTCACATGAATCAGAAATTGTGTTTTTCACCTTCTGTATATTATCTTTATGGTGTAATTTCTGTTGTTCTGCTTTCCATATAGTACAGTCTTTCTTTAAATGACCTTTTTTCTTACATCTGAAGCATTCTCTTGTCTCTTTATTATAGGGGTTTTAAGTTCTGTAGCTTTAAGAGCATTTCCATTATCTTTTTCAGTAGAAGAATCATTGCTTTGCTCTTTCCTTCTCTGATATTCATCTATGAGTCTTGTTTTCACAAACTCTAATGTAATGTCAGTTTCTGGTCTTGTCTCTAGTGCATTTATTAAAGCTGTATATGAATCTGGTAAACTGCACAATAAAATTGCTGCTATATGGCTTTCCTTAATATCTTCACCAATAGATCTTAGCTGTGATATCACTTCCATAATAGAGAATATATGCTTCTGCATGTCACTGTCTGCATTTAGTCTCATATTGTACAGCTTTCTTAGTAGAAATAACTTGTGATTTAAGCTGGGTCTCTCATATAGCTTTCTTAATTGTTCCCACATTCCTTTCGCTGTTTCTTCATTTCTTAAATGTATTAATTGAGCATCATCCACTAATAAGCTGATGGTAGCTCTCGCTTGTCTATTTTTCTTATCCCATGTCTGATTATCTTCATCAGGTCTATCTGTAGTGATTACATCCCATAAATCATCTTTAGACAATAACATCTCTACTTTGAACTTCCATAGCTGATAGTTCTCATCATTCAGTTTAGCTACTGTTAGTTTTAGCTCTGTGCTATTCATCATTTTTAACTTATCTTACTTGTTTGGAGAGACTTGCACTGAAGAATTCTTCTGCATTCACCAGAGTCTTGCTGAGCGTTCCAGTGTCCTGGGATCTGTGGTGTCTGGATTCTCTGTATCTGGGTACGCTGTATCTGGGTACTTGGGTCTGGGTGTCTGGGTGTCTGGTCCCATAACCTGTTGCACAACTTCTGAATCCACACCTTTGCAGAGGAAACTTCACAGAGCAAGTTGCATGGGATAACAAGCGTTTACTTCTCTGAACATGAGGTGAAGGAATAATGCACAGACATTACAGCATTGCATCAGCAAACAGGAACAAAACGAAAGTGAAACTAAACACAGAAGAGACTAATTCTTATACTATACATTAAACAGAAGGAAACATTACACAACATCGCCATCTACTGTCAGGTCAGCATAAAGTCCTCCTTTACTTATAATATAGAAGTCCTAATCTGTTGCATATGACAACATCAAGTACATAAGATGGTGCAGAATTACAGAGTCTCACTCTTCCCCTGGCTCGCTGGGGTTAGAGCCGCTGCGACTTCAGGGCTTCCAGGGCCCACTCCTTTGCTAGTGATAGAGGATTGCTGCAGACATCATTGGCCGGTAGTCATCCCCATCAGCTCTGGAAAACCGTTCATTCTTACTGTGGTAGACTATGCTACCCGGAGGCAGTGGCTCTGTCCTCAATTAGGGCCGATAAGGTGGCAGATGCACTTTTGGCCATACTCTTCCGATTAGGATTTCCAGGGAATGCTTCCCGACTAGAGGACTCATATCATGTCTTGTTTAATTACATAGGCAAGAAAATGAGGTGGCATCAACTTCGCATCACCCACAGACCAATTGGCTTGTGTGAACAATTCAATGCTAGCCTTAAGCAGATGCTTAAGATGCTGGTTGAGTGCCATAGGCGCGACATGGAGCTGTACCTCCCACACTTGTTCTTTGCTTACAAGGAGGTACCACAGGCCTAAATGGGGTCCTCCCCCTTGGCGCTCCTGTACAGAAGACTACTCGGGGGCCCTTTGGTCTGGTAAGGGAATTCTGGGAAGGGGAACTGAACACCCTTGAAGTGTCCGTCATCGAGTATGTTGTACGGCTCAGTGACAAAATTGACACGCTGGTGCATGAGAATATGGTGCAGGCCAGCTAGAAGCTGCGGTACGACTGAAACGACAGAGAGCAGATGTATGAAGTAGGTCAGAAGGTGTGGGTCCTAGGCCCAATGACCAAGCTTAAGGCACCTCAATGACGTAAATTACATGATAAGCATTGACCACACCAGGAAGAGGCAGAAGGTCTTCCATGTCAACATGATGAAAACTCTTCATGACAGGGAAGACAGAAACCAATGGAGCACTAAACGGAGAAGGACATGACTTAGGGAGGGGTGGACCCAGGGCCGTCATCAGGGCATTACTGCCCTGACTGTCGTATGGGGCCCGATCAGCAGAGGGGGCCCGCATCCGGCCCCATCACCTCTACCCATCGGACCCCACTGCCCTGCCCCCAGAGGCAGGATTCTGTCGATCAAGTAACTGAACCTGCGTCCAGGACGCAGGTTCAGCTACTCTATTACCGTGTGGGCCAGCACGGCAATAGTTAAAGCTGCCAGCCAATCGGAGGCTGGCAGCTGACGTCAGCGTGCACGGCGCCGGCGTCTGACATCATTGTCAGTCGCAGCAAGTGCGCGCTTTCTCATTGGGGTACACATTGCTCGCCGCTGGAGCGCGGCAAGGTGAGAGGAAAGGATTTTTTTTTTAAATTAATATTGAAAAGGGCAAGCCGGGTCCGGCAGAATGGAGACTGGGCAGGATGGAAACGGGGCAGGATTGGAGATACAGGGGCAGGATGGAGACGGGGCAGGATTGAAGATACAGGGGCAGGATGGAGACAAGACAGGATTGGAGACATTGGGGGCAGGATGGAGACGGGGCAGGATTGGAGATGCTGGGGGCAGGATGGAGACGGGGCAGGATGGAGACGGGGCAGGATTGGAGACGCTGGGGGCAGGTTGGAGACACTGGGGCAGGATGGAGACGGGGCAGGATTGAGACGGGGCAGGATTGGAGACATTGGGGACAGGATTGGAGACAATGGGGAAGGATGGAGACGGGGCATGATTGGAGACACTGGGGCATGATTGGAGACGGGGCAGAATTGGAGATACTGGGGGGCAGAATGAAAGACATGGGGGCAGGATTGGAGACACTGGGGGCAGGATTGGAGATACAGGGGGCAGGATGGAGATGGGGCAGGATTGAAGATACAGGGGGCAGGATGGAGACAGGGCAGGATTGGAGACATTGGGGGCAGGATGGAGACGGGGCAGGATTGGAGACGCTGGGGCAGGATGGAGACGGGGCAGGATGGAGACGGGGCAGGATTGGAGACGCTGGGGGCAGGTTGGAGACACTGGGGGCAGGTGTAATGTATGTAGTACAGTTCATATAGCGTCTTGTGCTTGGGTGCGATGAAAACACAGGAGTCACAGGTTTGATATAGAAAAGTCCTGTATTACTTCATACAAGTTGGCAGAAATAGTCACACAGTTTGCAGACACAGAAACAGGAGACACAGCAGGCCAGAGTAATCCAAGCTCAGCAATCACTCTCCAATACAGATTCAGGATCTTCTTCTCTGTTACCGTAAGTCCATGCAAACGTGGGTCTTTCAAAGAGCAGGGTTCAGAGTCCACAAGTGCTTCAGAGTTCCTCAGTAGGAATAGCTGGAGTACAAGGTCCAAGGCTTACAGGAGTCAAGTCACAGGTTCACTGCAGGCTAGATTCTGAAGCACTGATTGCTCAGCTGTGGCTGCTTAAGAAGCAAAGGAGAGAATCAGGGCGGGAACATGCAAGCTGGAAACTCCATTTTGACTGAGGGCAAGATAGCTGCAGCAAGACAGAAAGTAAAATGGCTGACGAACAAACTGAGTTTCAGGAATATATACATAGAACCTTACATTACTCCCCCCTTAAGGACAACCTCCGGATGACCTCAGACCAGGCTTGTGTGGGTACCTCTGATGAAACTGACGGAGCAAGCGAGGAGCATTAACGTTATTGACCGGTTCCCATGAGTTGTCCTCCACTGGGTAGCCCTGCCATTTAATCAGATATTGTAACTGATTTCTATACAACCTGGAATCTAAAATCCTTTCCACCACAAATTCTTCCTGACCATCGACTAGCACTGGGTCAGGGCAAGGAGAGGAACGTCCAGGAAACGTATTGGGTGTCGCAGCCTTTAGTAGGGATACATGAAAGACAGGGTGGATTCTCATAGTTCTGGGCAGTTGAAGACGACAAGCAACGGCACTTATAATTTTACTGATTTTATAGGGTCCAATGTACTTATGTCCCAACTTAGACGATGGAATCCTTAACTTAAGATTTCTGGTTGACAGCCAGACCAAGTCTCCTACCTTGAAAGCTGGTGCAGGTTTACGAAATTTATCTGCTGCTTTCTTGTACCTTTCTTGAGCCGATTCCAGATTTTCCTTTAGAAGATCCATATTCTTCTGTAAAGACGTGATTCTTTCAGCCACTGCTGGTAAAGGCGTTTCTATGGGAAATCGTGGTAGAATGTTAGGATGATAACCTAGATTAGAGTAAAAAGGAGACTGTTTAGTGGAGGCACTCTGAGAGTTGTTATACGAGAACTCAGCTAATGGAAGTAGATCCACCCAATCATCCTGTAGGTGGCAGATAAAGCAGCGGAGATACTGCTCCAGGGTTTGATTGGTTCGTTCGGTCTGTCCATTAGTCTGGGGATGAAAAGCAGAAGAAAGGTTTACTTTAATGTCCAATGCTGCACAGAAATTTTGCCAAAACCTAGAAATGAATTGCACCCCTCGATCCGAAATAACCTCATCCGGTACTCCATGTAAGCGAAACACATCTTTAATCATCAAATCTGATGTCTGTTTTGCAGTGGGTAAGCCGACACAAGGGATAAAATGAGCTGTCTTTGTTAGACGGTCAACCACCACTAGAATGGTGTTTTTCCCCTGAGAGGTTGGTAACTCCACAATGAAGTCCATAGAAATGGATCCCCACGGGCGGGACGGGGTGGGAAGAGGCTGTAACAGACCAGTTGGTGAGGAGCGAGGTGTTTTGCATCTTGCACAGACCTCACATGAAGTGACATAATTCAAAACATCCTTCCAGCAAGTGGGCCACCAAAAGAAACGAGAAAGAAATTCCTGTGTCTTTAGAATTCCTCTATGCCCAGCTATCTTGGAATCGTGAATGAGTTGCAATACTCTTAATCTGACTGTTTCAGGAATATACAGACGTTGTCTGTTATGTTACGGTAGCTGAGGAGTGCAAGTAAAAAAGGAAATACACCAGAGCAGTTGGAATCTATGAGATTGCAGTACCCTGACTAACCACCGCAACTAGAGGCAGCCGTGGAGCGTTCCTACGTTGGTCCTAGACGCCTCGTCACAGCCTGAGAAACTAACTACACCTAAAGATAGAAATAGGAAAGCTATCTGCCCCGGAGCAGAACCCCAAAGATAATAGAAAGCCCCCAAACATGTAATGGCGGTTAGACAAGAGGAAATACTGACACAGAAAGAAAATAGTATGAGCAAACGCTGGGGCCCAAACTATCTAAATAGAAAAGGATAGGAAGGGTACTTACTGCAATCTCAGAAAACCCTGAAAAAACACCAACTCTACTAATTTCAAAATCACCTGAGATCACACGACCTCTACCACCTAAATTAGTTCTCTGGTGTAACAAAAACAAAACAGCAGCCACTGAAAAAAAACTGGAAAAAGCAAAAGTGCAAAACACAGTGGCTGGACTAAACTGAGAGGGCAAAAGCCCCCGGAGGGGACCCTGAAGGCCCCCACAGAAGTGCAGGACAAAATGCAAAAATATAGCAAAAACACAAAATAAGAAATTGTCTTATCTGATAGCAGGAGATGCAGACACGACACAGCAGGCTACAAGGGAAACTGGAAAGAAGGATTCAGACCAGAACAATTGATCACCGGCAACCCTGATGGGAAAATGACTCCCTTATATAAGACCAATCAGTAACACCTGATTCCCAGTCCTCACAATCCTCACTAGTACCGCTTGTAACCACCAGAGGGAGCCTCTGCTCAGAACTCATCTCAAACCCATTCACAACAGTTGTCCCTGAATCCACACACCATTCTTAAAGACAAGACTTACGTCCCTTGGGGGTTGTGCCAAAAAGGAATCCGCATGGTATGCTTCCTTGATGTCCTTAAGTAGGTCTTGATTATGAATTACTCCTAGGAATCTAGAGTCAGGAAGAATAGTCTTAGGAGGAGTAATTGGACGTGTCTCTGCTGAGTAAATCCTAGAGAGTGCATCAGCCTTTCCATTGCGCGATCCTGGTCTATAAGAGATGATAAAATTAAATTGGTTTAAGAAAAGATTCCAGCGAGCCTGGCGAGGAGTCAGGCACTTAGCCGACCTGATAAACTCAAGGTTACGATGGTCTGTCAGGACGACTATTTGCTGTGCAGCTCCCTGAAGAAGGTGTCTCCATTCTTTGAAGGCGGCAATAATGGCCAACAACTCTCTATTGCCCACATCGTAGTTCCTCTCAGCCGAAGACACTGCTGGGAAAAGAAGGCACAGGGATGCAAGACATTCTTCTCACCTGTTCTCTGAGAGAGTATAGCTCCAACGGCACAGTCTGAAGCATCCACCTCTATTATGAAGGCAAGCTCGGGGTTGGGATGTACTAGGATAGGTGCAGTGGTAAATTTATCTTTTAGATGGGAAAATGCTTCCTGGGCTTGGGGAGTCCAGGAAAACCTAGACTCTTTCCGGGTAAGTTGAGTGATAGGTGACACTACCTCAGAGAAATTTCTAATGAAACGTCTATAGAAGTTGGCAAACCCGATGAAGCGCTGTACCTCCTTCACATTTCTAGGACTTGGCCAATCCTTGATGGCTTGGGTTTTGCTTCCATCCATACTAATTCCTTGTGTAGACAGTACATACCCCAGAAATTGAATTTCGGTCCTATGGAATTCACACTTTTCAAGTTTGATGTAAAGATGATTTTGTCTTAGACGTTCCAAGACCATTCTCACATGTCCATGATGTTCCTCTGTGGAGTTAGAAAAAATTAGAATATCATCCAAATAAATTACCACGAATGTATCTAGGAGATCCCTGAAGATGTCATTCACCAAGTGTTGGAAAGTGGCTGGGGCGGTACTCAGACCAAAAGGCATAACTAGATATTCAAAGTGTCCATAGCGTGACCTGAATGCAGTCTTCCATTCATCCCCAGGTCTAATACGGACTAAGTTATAGGCCCCACGAAGATCTAGTTTAGAAAAAATTTTGGCATGTCGCACTCTCTCCAATAACTCAGGGATTAAAGGCAATGGATAACGGTTTCTAATAGTAACCTTATTGAGTTCCCTATAGTCTACGCATGGTCTCAGAGATCCATCTTTCTTCTTTACAAAGAAGATGGGTGCACCTGCAGGAGATGAAGAGGGGCGTATGAAGCCCTTGGCTAGATTTTCATCTATGTAATCCTTTAAAGCCTTTAGCTCGGGCCCCGCCAGGGGGTAGATCTTACCAAAAGGTATCTCTGCTCCAGGCAATAATTCAATTGGACAATCATATGGACGGTGAGGAGGAAGCTGGTCAGCGTTCTTCTTGTCACATAAATCCACATAGTCCTGGTATACAGCTGGTAGTTCAGGGACTGACATGATTCCTTTAGGAACAGAGCAAGCTGAAACTTTTGGACTCATCTGTTTCTCTGGAAAGTGTAATTCCTTGGTCTCCCAGTTAATGGTAGGATTCTGAGCCTGCAGCCATGGTAGCCCTAGAATAATGGGAAAGTGGGGAGAAGAGATAAGCATAAAGGACAGTTTCTCTTGATGATCTTTACCCATAAGAACCCTCAAAGGCTCTGTTTCCTGATCCACTGGTCCAGAGGTCAGCAGGGAGCCATCCACAGTTTCCATCTGTACTGGAGTAGCCTTCTTCACTGAACGTATTCCCTGTTTCAGAGCAAAGGAGACATCCATAAAATTTCCACTTGCCCCTGAGTCGATCATAGCAGAGCTAGACACCCAAGCTGAGTCAACCCAGAGTTTGATGGAAAGAAAGCAATGAGAATTGTTTTTCTTACAACTCAGCTGGGACACCGCTGAGGAAACTTGAAAAATGGCAGCGTTTACACAGTCAACGTCCTCAGAGGTAACGGAGTTTAAGTCCGAGAAATCAAGATCTGTTGCTGCAGATCTCTCTGGAGCCTGAGGCTCGGACCTGACAGATCCCCTCTCGCAACACTCACAATGAATGAGTGCTGCAGTAGTCTTACGAGAACGGCTGGGGCAGTTTATAATGAAGTGCCCTGACTTACCACAATAGAAACATAGATTCTCCTTAAAACGATGTTCCTTGCGTGCATCACTAACCCGTCGTTGTAAAGAGTCTACCTGCATGGGTTCAGGTTCAGGTTCCCGTGTAATCCTACTCAAAGGTTCCTTAGCTGGAGAGGAAGGTAGGAAAAGGTTAGTACGATTGCTTTCGAACCATCTCTCTTGCCTGCGTTCAGTCAGACGAGTATCAATACGGATGCAGTAGTTAATAAAGTCACCTAACGCAGTGGGAGGGTCGGCACGAGCAAGTTCATCCTTAATCAATGGAGATAACCCCTTTCGAAAAATAGATTTTTTGGCGGAACTGTCCCAGGTGGTATCAAGGGCCCATCTCCTGAAATCCAAGGCATATTCAGCTACCGAGTGCTTACCTTGGCGCAAAGCTAACATGGCTGCTTCAGCTGTTGCACCTCGATTGGGGTCATCAAACACCTGCCCCATGGCTGAAATAAAATCATCAAGGTGATTCAAACAATCATCCTCAGTCTCAATCAGAGGGTTTGCCCACATTAAAGCCTTGTTGGTAAGCAACATAATTATAGTAAGCACCTTAGATCGTTCAGTGGGAAATTGTGAAGCATGTGCAGAAAAAAAAAGATTGCATTGATTAATAAATCCCCTGAATTTCTCACGTTCACCGCCAAAACGAAAAGGGGGCAACTTGGGAATCCCAGCACTCGGGGCTACGGCAGGAGCCTGGACTCGCCCCTCTAGAACCTCAATCCTGGCTCGCAAATCCTGGGTAGTCTGTCCAACCACTTGCAAATTGTGATTATTGAGGTCCTGTAGATTTGTAAAACGGGTCTTTATATTCTGCAAATCTGCAAGGATATTATCAGTCACTCCGCAAAGTTCCTTTATGCGGGCCTCCATTTTCCAGATCTTTTAAGACAGGATTACTGGAAGAAGAGGAGAGAAAAAAAAAACAATAGTGTTCATGTGTAGCCCTGGTGTTAGGCACACGCAGTACCCTGGAGAGTGTGTGGAGAGACAGCAGTTTAATGCTCAATACCCATTCACTCAACATACACTAGACACACCCTTAGGGTAGTGTAGTTACTTGTTAGGGAGTGGTCAGGGTGTATATTGGTTGAGTGATTTTAGAATAGTCAGTTTCCTGTCTTCGGACGGAGCAGACGTGTGGAGTCTAGCTGGGACTAGGAGGGAGGAAGCAGTCCAGCCTGGTTCTTCATCAGTTCAGAAAGTGGAGGCTAGTACAGGTGAGCTAGTTCACCTCAGCCTAGTCAGAGCTGTACCTCACTTGAAGACACTGACAAAGAAAGAAGAGCTTAGTGCAGAAATACTTCAGTCACCTGTCTCAAGGACAGTGAAAGGTTCAGAGACGTGCTCCTGCCTAGTGGATAACTGAGAATCTGGAACTAACTCTAAAGGAAGAGAAGAAGGGAGTGATTACATGACTTTTTGCAAGTGTGAGTGTTTATGCTACCAGCGAGGACAAGGCGAAAGGCACAGTGGAAAAGATTATTGGAAAAGTGCTTTTGGATTGAAGAAGTCCTGCACATTGTAACCGGTCACTGGGGACCGAAGGATCACTATTAGCTTCAAGCATAGTGGTAAGAAAACCAGAGATTTACCGGACCTTAGGTCGCGGCAAACAGCCCCAAATAGTCAGTACGTAACTGGGGTCAGGGGGAGTGAAGACTTTGAGCCTGATCAGCAAGATAGGAATTCAGCTCTCTCACAGGAAGGCTCCTACCACAAAACTGACTGGGCAGTACAGCTATGGAATAGCTGGAGTTATAGAGGGAACTACGCTTCAGGCTGGTTGTACTCATCGTGTTGAAAGTAAAGGAGGCCCCTAACTTGTCCAGCTGCTGTCTCAAAATACACTCTCCTTGGATCAGCCTCCCTGGGACCTGCCTGAACATCTTACAAGTAAAGGTATGGAAAGACGCTGACCGTGTGAGACTGAGTTATTATTGCATGCCTGCACAATCCCTACCTAACTACCGACCTGAGGGAAGAGTCCCACCTGTAGGGGACCCGACATCTAGCTGCCTCACCATCCCCTCAGAGATCTACAGCAGCGCTGGTACAAATTACCAGAAGACTACAGGTGGCGTCACGAACTGTATATAAATCTATCCCCTGTAAATATTCCCCCAACATACGCCAGACCGCCAGGGCCACAGACCGAGCCACCGCTACCTGTGACAATCCCATAGACTTCTACGGGCTCGGCTCTGAGTACCCCATTGCCCTGGAAACCCACAATTGTGGTGCGTGGTCGAGACAAAATTGGCGTCACGAACAGGATGCGAAACTCGCAAAATTGCGAGCCCTGTGTGCCTATGGAATTGTTTTTGTGAAAAAGGACTGTTTGCACTTTTGGCGCCAAAATCGCCATTTTTGTCGCCATATTCGCGCCCTCAGGCGCTGGAGAAGAAGGTGGGCGTACCTTCGTGGGCGTGTACCCCCCTGTGGCGCGAAGAAAATGCCTGCCCTCTCAAAGTGCTATTACAACATGCGATCCTGCCCTACAGCAAAGGAGGTCCGCCTCCTCTTCACCTTCCCTGCGAGGAGGAGGAGACGCAAACCCCGCCTCCACGGAAGGGACCGGACGTCTCTGGAGGAAGAAGAAAGAATCTTCTGGAACATCATGGAGGCAGGACGTGTGCAGCCGAGCAGGGAAGCGGAGGAAGGCAGGCCCCGTGCCCCAGCCAAGCTGCCACCAGCACCGGAGTTATCCGTGGTCCTGCACCTGCAGCAGGCGTTGCTAGAAATTCAGGAAGAAAATGCACGCCTGAAGAAGATGGTCCAGCACCAACCTGGATTTGAAGAGATCGAGAGACGCCGGCGTACCCTGGAGCAGCGGCGGCTGTGGGACGCGGTGATCTCTCCCCTCAACGACCCCCCACGATTCGAGTTACCGAAGATTCTGCTGCCCAAGGCGAAGGAGCAACCGGAGGCTGCCCCCGAAAGTACCGATCCTGATCCCACCGGTGAAGCGGTGGAGGCGAAGGAGGTTGAGGAGGTACCGCCAGTTCCGGAACGCCCGCCCGGCCAGGAGGCCGCAGCAGATGATCGGTCCCCGACAGGGACACCGGAGGGGTCCTGTCCGTCGTTACCAGACGTCGACTGGGACGAGATGGCGCGCCTGGATGACGTCGCCTACACCGCCCAGTGGGAATATGAGTGGCAGCGTCGTGAGGAGAAGCAGAAACGCCAGCAGGAGGAAGAGCGGGAAGCTCAGCGGAATCGACAGCGGCAACATGCAGAGCTGATCGCGGACAAGGAGAGTGTCCGGAGAGAGAAAGGTACCCTGAGGGAACCGCGGCGGCAGGGGTGTGTGACTGAGTTCCAGCTCCGGAAGGGCTGGGGCTTCATCCGTGAACCGGGCCTCTACCCAGGGGTCTTTGTTAGTCGCAGGGACGTAGAATCCCACCTACCGCAAGGCCATCCCGGGAGGGACTTAGTTAATGGAGACATTGTCACATATACACGGCACTGGGGAATGAAGGGATGGTATGCCCTTAACGTCACCATCGTCCGTGACCCCGTCCCCGACGCAGGTAACGTCACCACTACCGCAGCGTCCCCGTCTCCAGCTCAAGCAGTATCCGGCCGTGCCCCAGCATCGCCCCCTGCAGGTTCATCGCAAAGGAAAGCCACCTCTACATCGCAACATGCGACCCAATTTCCATCGCAATCCATGACACGGTCCATATCGTTAACTGTGATTGAAACGCAATCGGTGTCTCGTGAGGAGAATGTACCCGTTGCGCCCCTGGAGGTTCGCACAAGAACTGTGGCGACCCAGACCCTAATAGCAGCGCATGACTTGTTAGTAATGGGATCTAGGGACCATCGCATTGTTCCAGCCCCCGGGGTGGAAAGTGTATTTGAAGTAAATGAGTAATTAAACAGTAAAGAAGAATCGGTGAGATCCATATAGGGTCTACCATAAGTAAAGTTGTAGAAAGTTTAAGTATGTTTACAAATTTTTGCACAAGTTGAAGAGTATAACGTATATAACATATATATATATATTTCTAACAGTAGAATGCCCGGCTGGGTAAACAGAGAAAAAGTTTGCACTTTAGTATTATTATAATGTGATATTATATCTGTGTCTTTGTTTTACAATGGACTTTGAGGTTGAGGACTGTGCCAGCCCAGAACTTATTTGTATATAGTTGCGCTTCGGTGCTTTATCTTGGTTTTACATAAAACCAGCACAACTACCTCTGAATACAAAAACCCGTGTGGTGTGGCACTGAGTGAGGTCTGCATTCGGATGTCCTGCAGCCCACCCAGGACCTACATTGAAGGTTTGGTGCGGGTCCTTCACAAGAATACTGTATATTTATTGAATGTTTTGATGCCTTAATACTTTTGTATTTTTCTATATATTCAATGTTTTTGTTTTGCAACGTTCAAGACATCCTCACCTCCCGGATGGGACGAATTAATGTTTAATGTTGATGTTTTCATGCATAAACAAAATGTCTCTTTGTATTTTACAGCCCGGGAGTGCTGTCTTTTACCATGGGGGAATGTGTAGCCCTGGTGTTAGGCACACGCAGTACCCTGGAGAGTGTGTGGAGAGACAGCAGTTTAATGCTCAATACCCATTCACTCAACATACACTAGACACACCCTTAGGGTAGTGTAGTTACTTGTTAGGGAGTGGTCAGGGTGTATATTGGTTGAGTGATTTTAGAATAGTCAGTTTCCTGTCTTCGGACGGAGCAGACGTGTGGAGTCTAGCTGGGACTAGGAGGGAGGAAGCAGTCCAGCCTGGTTCTTCATCAGTTCAGAAAGTGGAGGCTAGTACAGGTGAGCTAGTTCACCTCAGCCTAGTCAGAGCTGTACCTCACTTGAAGACACTGACAAAGAAAGAAGAGCTTAGTGCAGAAATACTTCAGTCACCTGTCTCAAGGACAGTGAAAGGTTCAGAGACGTGCTCCTGCCTAGTGGATAACTGAGAATCTGGAACTAACTCTAAAGGAAGAGAAGAAGGGAGTGATTACATGACTTTTTGCAAGTGTGAGTGTTTATGCTACCAGCGAGGACAAGGCGAAAGGCACAGTGGAAAAGATTATTGGAAAAGTGCTTTTGGATTGAAGAAGTCCTGCACATTGTAACCGGTCACTGGGGACCGAAGGATCACTATTAGCTTCAAGCATAGTGGTAAGAAAACCAGAGATTTACCGGACCTTAGGTCGCGGCAAACAGCCCCAAATAGTCAGTACGTAACTGGGGTCAGGGGGAGTGAAGACTTTGAGCCTGATCAGCAAGATAGGAATTCAGCTCTCTCACAGGAAGGCTCCTACCACAAAACTGACTGGGCAGTACAGCTATGGAATAGCTGGAGTTATAGAGGGAACTACGCTTCAGGCTGGTTGTACTCATCGTGTTGAAAGTAAAGGAGGCCCCTAACTTGTCCAGCTGCTGTCTCAAAATACACTCTCCTTGGATCAGCCTCCCTGGGACCTGCCTGAACATCTTACAAGTAAAGGTATGGAAAGACGCTGACCGTGTGAGACTGAGTTATTATTGCATGCCTGCACAATCCCTACCTAACTACCGACCTGAGGGAAGAGTCCCACCTGTAGGGGACCCGACATCTAGCTGCCTCACCATCCCCTCAGAGATCTACAGCAGCGCTGGTACAAATTACCAGAAGACTACAGGTGGCGTCACGAACTGTATATAAATCTATCCCCTGTAAATATTCCCCCAACATACGCCAGACCGCCAGGGCCACAGACCGAGCCACCGCTACCTGTGACAATCCCATAGACTTCTACGGGCTCGGCTCTGAGTACCCCATTGCCCTGGAAACCCACAATTGTGGTGCGTGGTCGAGACATTCACCTGTGGCAACACTGCAGAGAGAAAAAAAAATTAAGGGAACTGCTCACCTGGAATGGTTGTGAGAAGTCACAACCACTATCATCACAGAAAGTACAACCGGACGTCTGATATCCACAGTACAGCAGACACAGCCTTCCAGACCCAGCAGACACTAACGTTTTGGCTTCAGAATCTTGTAATGTATGTAGTACAGTTCATATAGCGTCTTGTGCTTGGGTGCGATGAAAACACAGGAGTCACAGGTTTGATATAGAAAAGTCCTGTATTACTTCATACAAGTTGGCAGAAATAGTCACACAGTTTGCAGACACAGAAACAGGAGACACAGCAGGCCAGAGTAATCCAAGCTCAGCAATCACTCTCCAATACAGATTCAGGATCTTCTTCTCTGTTACCGTAAGTCCATGCAAACGTGGGTCTTTCAAAGAGCAGGGTTCAGAGTCCACAAGTGCTTCAGAGTTCCTCAGTAGGAATAGCTGGAGTACAAGGTCCAAGGCTTACAGGAGTCAAGTCACAGGTTCACTGCAGGCTAGATTCTGAAGCACTGATTGCTCAGCTGTAGCTGCTTAAGAAGCAAAAGGAGAGAATCAGGGCGGGAACATGCAAGCTGGAAACTCCATTTTGACTGAGGGCAAGATAGCTGCAGCAAGACAGAAAGTAAAATGGCTGACGAACAAACTGAGTTTCAGGAATATATACATAGAACCTTACAGCAGGATGGAGACGGGCAGGATTGAGACGGGGCAGGATTGGAGACATTGGGGACAGGATTGGAGACAATGGGGAAGGATGGAGACGGGGCATGATTGGAGACACTGGGGCATGATTGGAGACGGGGCAGAATTGGAGATACTGGGGGGCAGAATGAAAGACATGGGGGCAGGATTGGAGACACTGGGGGCAGGATTGGAGACACTGGGGGCAGAATGAAAGACACTGGGGGCAGAATGAAAGACACTGGGGGCAGAATGAAAGACATGGGGGCAGGATTGGAGACACTGGGGGCAGGATGGAGACGAGGCAGGATTGGAGACACTGGGGGCAGGATGGAGATGGGGCAAGATTGGAGATAGAGGGGGCAGGATGGAGACAGGGCAGGATTGGAGACACTGGGGGCAGGATGGAGACGGGGCAGGATTGGAGACGCCGGGGACAGGATGGAGACGGGGCAGGATGGAGACGGGGCAGGATTGGAGACACAGGGGGCAGGATGGAGACGGGGCAGGATTGGAGACACTGGGGGCAGGATTGGAGACACTGGGGGCAGGATGGAGACACTGGGGGCAGGATGGAGACACTGGGGGCATGATTGGAGATGGGGCAGAATTGGAGATACTGGGGGCAGAATGAAAGACATGGGGCAGGATTGGAGACACTGAGGGCATGATTGGAAGCATTGGGGAAGGATTAGAGACACTGGGGCAGAATGAAAGACACTGGGGGCAGAATGAAAGACATGGGGGCAGGATGGAGATGGGCACGATTGGAGACACTGGGGCAGGATGGAGACGGGGCAGGATTGGAGACACTGGGGGCAGGATGGAGACGGGGCAGGATTGGAGACACTGGGGGCAGGATGGAGATGGGGCAGGGTTGGAGACACTGGGGGCAGGATGGAGACAGGGCAGGATTGGAGATACTGGGGGCAGAATGAAAGACATGGGGGCATAATTGGAGGCACTGGGGCAGAATGGAGACAAGGTGGCTGGATTGCAGACACTGAGGGCAGAATGGAGACACTGGGAGCAGGATGGAGACAGGGCAGGAAGGAGACGGGGCATGATTGGAGATACTGGGGGCAGAATGGAGACAAGGTGGCTGGATTGGAGACACTGGGGGCATGATTGGAGACACTGGGGGGCATGAATGGAGATTCTGGGGGCAGAATGAAAGACATAGGGCATGATTGGAGGCACTGGGGCAGAATGGAGACAAGGTGGCTGGATTGCAGACACTGGGGCAGAATGGAGACACTGGGGGCAGGATGGAAACGGGGCAGGATTGGAGATACTGGGGCAGAATGAAAGACATGGGGGCATGATTGGAGGCACTGGGGCAGAATGTAGACAAGGTGGCTGGATTGCAGACACTGGGGCAGAATGGAGACACTGGGGACATGATTGGAGACACTGGGGGGCAGGATGGAGACGGGGCAGGATGGAGATGGGGCAGGATTGGAGACACTGGGGGCATGATTGGAGATACTGGGGGCAGAATGAAAGACATGGGGCATGAATGGAGGCACTGGGGCAGAATGGAGACAAGGGGGCAGGATTGGAACCACTGGGGGTAGGATTGTAGACACTGGGGGCAGGATTGGAGACACTGGGGGCAGGATTGGAGACACTGGGGCAGAATGGAGACACTGGGAGCAGAATGGAGACGGGGCAGGATTGGAGATACTGGGGGCAGAATGAAAGACATGGGGGCATGATTGGAGACACTGGGGGGGCATGATTGGAGACACTGGGGGGCATGATTGGAGACACTGGGGGCATGATTGGACACGGGGCAGGATGGAGACCGGGCAGGAAGGAGACGGGGCAGGATTGGAGATGGGGCAAGATTGGAGATACTGGGGGGGCAGAATGAAAGACATGGGTGCATGATTGGAGGCACTGGGGCAGAATGAAGACAAGGCGGCTGGATTGGAGACACTGGGGGCAGGATTGGAGACACTGGGGGCATGATTGGAGATACTGAGGGCATGATTGGAAACACTTGGGGCATGACTGAAGACACTGGGGGCATGATTGGAGACACTGGGGGCAGGATTGGAGACACTGGGGGTAGGATTGGAGATACTGGGGGCAGGATTGGAGACATGGGAGGCAGGATTGGAGACACGGGAGGCACGATTGGAGACACGGGGGCATGATTGGAGACACTGGGAGCATGATTGGAGACACTAGGGGGCATGATTGGAGACACAGGGGGCAGAATGGAGACAGATCGTGCAGGATCATGGGCAGGATGGATACGATGAAGACAGATGGGGCAGGATGGGAAGATCAAATGGGGCAGAATGGATGCTCATGAGGGCGGGATGGGAGAACATATGGCTGAAGCCAGGAATGAGACACACGGGGGCCAGGATGGAGGATATTGTTACCATAGGGGCTAATTAAGGGATATTATTACTGCAGTGATGTATTTATTTTATTTTTTGAGGATACTGTTTTAAATGGGTGGAGGTCCTGTTACTGTGCAGAGTGACACTATGTCGCCTTTTTTTTCTTCATGTGGTGTAATGTAGAAGTTGGGAAAAAAATAAGTAATGTGTTCTGCAAGCGGAGCTCTAGATAACTGTTATTTCCTGCAGACATGAGACCTGGTTGGAAGAAGTGATGATGGTCTGTGCTGGATGACAGATGAAAAGCAAAGATAAAGGACTTAACCTAGAGATGTCACTGGTGAGTCAGTGCATTATCTGTACACTGATACTATACACTGTATACTATATACAGAGCTCCTGTGTATAATGTCATTGATCACTGTATTACCTGTACACAGACACTGCATACTAAGTACAGATCTGTGTATAATGGCACTTATGGTGATAGTATTGTGGTTTTTTTATTACTGATCAGTATTGTAGTATTCAGTCACTATGTGGTGGTAATATGTGGTCTGGTCATGGAACGGTGGTATTTGTTCCTTGTATGTGCTATTATTCGGTCACTGTGGTGGTAATATGTAGTCTGGTAATGGTGTGGCGGCATTTGTTCCTTGTATGTGATATTATTGGTCATTTTAAAAATTGAAAAATAAATAAACATGCCTAAATTGTTTTGGATATTTTAAAAAATATTTAATAGGTTACAGTAGAGTAGGGCCCGGTCAAAAGTGTCTACCGTGTTATGGTGGCGGCTTAAAAAATATTTTGCCCAAAACAAGAGCTGCTGGTTATATGTGTAATCTGGTGATGGGACCTGTTAATGTGTGATTGGTGAGAAGTGGAGTTTTTCCAAGAGAAAGCGGGGTGGACAGTTCGAGGGGTGGAGGCGGGGCTGGGGTGGAGCCTGGGCGGTGTCTCAAGGGGGCCCTGAAAATTTTGCCAGTATGGGGCCCCGAAATTCCTAGTGGCAGCCCTGAATACAATACTATGTTTTGGAGTACTTTTTTCCGCTCTGCATATGTTGGTGGGTCTTGACCAGTTAAGTCTGGACGTTGGGTCTTGAACGGTGAAGTCTGGATGTCAGTTCTTGTCCAACAAAGTCTGGACTTCGGTGCTAGACCAAAAACGTCTTGCCTGCTCTGGTACTCAGTCATTCGCAGGTGACTCGACTCCAGGGATGACCACAAGCGGCTCATGCGTCTCAACTTCTCAAGTCTTGGTGAAAACTGAGTTCCTGCTTCACCATCCAGGCCTTTAAATTTAGCAACTGCACCACAGCTGTCACCTGACCCGCTGGCACCTCTCGTGCTCCTTGACCACTTTTTCAACTTTTGCAAAGCGTGGTACAAAAACAAAAACCTAAGATTTTGCACAATTTGTGACTTTTTCGCACTCTGGTTTTGCTAAAAACTGGCATAAACTGCTGTGATGATACCGGTGGTGTCACTGACGCTGCCTAGGGGGCGCTATCAAGGGGTCACGTGAACGATCGCCGGGAGTGCAGGGACAAGGCACGCTGTGCACAAGGACCTGAGACTAAGCAGTGAGCAGTGCACAGGACCTGACACTGAGCAGTTACGTGACCAGGGGGTGGAGCCACCACGCGTGAGTGCAGGGAAGGCAACTGAATGCAAGGCAAAGACAGTACACGTGGTCAAGGAAAACTGACAGTCAAAAGCCAGACGATAGAGTAGTACCTAGGGACAAGACAAAGAGTAAACGGAGACAAGCCAAGAGGGTCAGATAACCAGGAGAGACAGGACAGTACAAAGCAGGATATCGAGGCGAGAGTCAGGGGATGAACCGGGTCATACACAGCAAGGCACACAAGCACAGAGGCACAACAATTACAGAAGTAACCTGGGTCAGCAACCACTAGTCTGTCCTACTTTATGTTATATCCATTACACTTATGCCAGTACATGATCTAGATAGCGCCACCTATATGGACGTACTTATTCGTGCCGTGTTCTTGGCATATGTTATTGTATTTTCATATATGTGGCCCTACTTTTTTGATTACTATGTCATTACATTACCCATGATATTACCTATATTTATAGGTTTATGCCACATTATGATATTTGCACTTTCAGTGAATTTAATATATGCTATCTATTCATGTATATCTATATTGTATAAGACCATATATATGGTGTCTATACTTCTATACTGGGAATTACGGTTATTACCTTGCCTTGCTAGTGGTCCATATTTGTATCTCTAGTTTACTCCATCTGCTGTATTGCTTATATACCATTTTGAAAAAATGTCTATCTCTATATGTGTGCTAATCAGTGGCATACATATACTTATTATTTTCCCTTCTTATTTTGAGATATTATGATCACTTCTACGTTTGGCGATATTTTTTTGTGATTATTTTTATTCCTAGCACGATTACGTTTTTGTTCCCATATATTAAGCATTTATGGCAACTTACTAAAAGCATTATTCTATTAGGCTGAAGGTTTGTGGACCCCTGTACAGACGCGACCCGAGCATGCGCTGTGGCGCTCGGGTGCCGTAGCAGTCCGTGAGCGTTGCCGTGGTGATGGCTTGGGATGACGCACGTCCTCCCTCCCATCATCCACTGCGCGCCTCGGCGTGCGTCGTCATCCGGGCGCCACATCATGCCGGGGTTCGCGCCGACTTACAGATGTTCCTTATTAAGTGCCCTTATTATGCGTTCTATATATATTTCATGCCCACAATTTTTTAACCACGCCTCCTGACGAAGCCGAGTGCGGTGAAACGCGCGTCGGGGCTCTCTTCACACGCCATCCCAGCATTGCATGAGCGGTCTTCTAATATGTCACAAGGTAATGTAGGCTACTTTATGTGATTTCATGGGACTTTTTTGAGCACATACTTACCTTGTGGATTGTATTTTTGGCTTGATTCTGATTTGAGATCTGCTATCATTAAACAATGCCGCCAGATTTATTCATTTAACTTGCTCATAACTATGCTGGGTGACGTGAGTTTCTCTGCCATTGCAGTTCAATGTAGTTTTTTACCAATCTGTCTGTCTCCCGTATACTTTGTCCATTACTGTACATTATTTACTTGAATAAACTTTATGAATTTTGCTATTACCCCTCTTTTTGTGGTTATACTGAATATTTGATTCCATTAAATTAATTTATTCATTTTTTATTTTTCATTAACCCTTTTAAGGGACTTAACATGTGGTTCCCTAGTTCTCCTTTTTGTTTTGTTTTTTTTGTGGCTGAGGGGTATGTCCCAGTTAGCCGTGGTGACTATTTTGTAGGTGTATATAAAACGAACGTGTCTGGCGTCTCCGCACTCGCGCCGCCCTGCACACGCACATCACCAGCTCATTACAGCACAGTGACGCCGTAAAGGCGAATCCCAGAACACGATGTGGGAATAGTATGTGATCTCTATTTCCCGCACTTATGCTTTTCCCGTTCTCAGTACATTATATGGGAAGATGAACGGTGTCATGTAAAACTACAACTCGTCCCGCAATAAACAAGCCGTCACATGACTATGTCAACGGAAAAATTCCCAAGCAGCGATGTCACCGTCAGTGTCGGCTCTGCTACATCTGCCGTAAAGTACAACGCCGTAAAATACCGACATCTGTCCCTTTTTCTGCATTACATGCACCTACCTGACAGGAGCCCTCACAGACAGCAGCAGCCAGCACCGTCCACCCCAGCCGCAGCACTCCCCCTCAGCTCTGTGTCCTTCCGCTATCTGTCCATCACACTATATAGTCCCAATGAGCATTGTTCTACCAGGTCTAAAGTTACTTCTTATTATACACTAGTGAGATACAGCATAATATCACTGATTATTGCACACAGCAGCAGGCACATCTGCATCGCTATAAATACTATGTGTTCACTCGTTCCTAGCTCTCACTATCCTCCATCTTATGGACTATATCTTTAGTTTTCGACATCTTTTTTTGCTGGCCTGGTAATATGTAGACGCATAATTAACATTAAAAGTATATAGTAGCGATAAAGTATCAAATGTTACACTACAGGGATTATTCTACGATAGTCGGTAACACTCCGCCGTGGTGGTTGTGATAGTTACCATAGCAACGCGTTGTTCCTTGTCGCCACTAGAAGCACCCGGGAATGAGCGAGTGAGTGGCAGAAATAGGAACCAATCAGTTGCAGGAAAACTATTGTAGGCGGGGATATTACGAAGTTGGCTGGCCAATAGGGAGTGTTGTCAGTAGTAGCCACGCCTTCTGCAGGTTATCGAGGGCTGCAGAGGTGAGGAGAGCAGATGGGGACAAGTGAGAATAGAGGAGCAGAGGGAACAGGTGAGAATAGAGGAGCAGAGGGAACAGGTGAGGAGAGAGGAGCAAGGGGGACAGGTGAGGAGAGGGGACAGTTGAGGAGAGAGGAGCAGAGGTAAGGAGAGCAGAGGGGGACAGGTGAGGAGAGGGGAGCAAGGGGGAGAGGGGACAGGCGAGGAGAGAGGAGCTGAGGGGGACAGGTGAGGAGAGGGGGACAGGTGAGGAGAGAGGAGCAAGGGGGAGAGGGGATAGGCGAGGAGAGAAGAGGAGAGGGGGACAGGTGAGGAGAGAGGAGCAAGGGGGAGAGGGAACAGGCGAGGAGAGGGGGACAGGTGAGGAGAGAGAAGCAGAGGGGACAGGTGAGGAGAGAGGAGCAAGGGGGAGAGAGGAGAGGGGACAGGTAAGGAGAGGGGAGCAGAGGGGACAGGAGAGCAGAGGGGGACAGGTGAGAAGAGGAGAGCAAGGGGGACAGGTGAGGAGAGAGGAGCAGAGGGGAGAGGTGAGCAGAGGGGGACAGGTGAGGAAAGGAGAGCAAGGGGACAGGTGAGGAGAGAGGAACAGAGGGGACAGGTGAGCAGCGGGGGACAGGTGAGTAGAGGAAAGCAAGGGGGACAGGTGAGGAGAGAGGAACAAGGGGGAGAGGGGCCAGGTGATCAGAGGGGGACAGGTGAGGAGAGAGGAGGAGAGGGGACAGGTGAGCAGGGGCAAGAGGTGAGCTGGGGATAGGAGCACTTTTGGGGTGATACATTGGTAGTAATGGTGTGTTTAGCCTTAACCCATTAATTTCAGGGCAATTTTTTTTGTTCTAGTTCTATTAAGAGCCATAACTTTTGTAATGTTCCATCCCCACATTTTCTTTTCAGTGTTTAAATAATATTTCTATAGATTGGGCTTTTACAGGCACAACAATATCAAAAATACACGTCATGGTAGACAGATGAGAGAGGAGATGTAGGGTGATGCAGCACTGTGGAGAGGACCGGTAAGGTGATAGATGAATGAGGGGATGTAGGGCGGTGCAGAACTGTGGAGAGGACGAGTAAGGTGGAAGACAGAAGAGGGAGATGTAGGGTCCTGCAGGACTGTGGAGAGGACGGGTAAGGTGGTAGACGTGAAGGAGGAGATGTAGGGTGGTGCAGCACTGTGGAGAGGACCGGTAAGGTGATTGACAAATAAAGGAGGGGATGTAGGGTGGTGCAGAACTGTGGAGAGCACGGGTAAGATGGTAGACAGATGAAGGAGGAGATGTAGGGTCCTGCAGGACTGTGGAGAGGATGGGTAAGGTGGTAGACAGATGAAGGAGGAGATGTAGGGTTGTGCAGAACTGTGGAAAGGTCGGGTAAGGTGGTAGACAGATGAAGGAGATGTAGGGTGGTGCAGACCTGTGGAGAGGACTGGTAAGGTGGTATTCAGCTGAGGGAGGAGATCTAGGGTGGTGCAACACTGTGGAGAGGACGGGTAAGGTGGTAGATAGATGAAGGAGGAGATGTAGGGTGGTGCAGCACTGTGGAGAGGACGGGTAGGGTGGTAGACAGATGAGAGAGGAGATGTAGGGTGGTGCAGCACTTGGGAGAGGACGGGTAGGGTGGTAGCCAGATGAGGGAGGAGATGTAGGGTGGTGCAGCACTGTGGAGAGGACAGGTAAGGTGGTAGACAGATGAGGGAGGAGATGTAGGGTGGTGCAGCACTGTGGAGAGGACAGATAAGGTGGTAGACAGTTGAGGGAGGAGATGTAAGGTGGTGCAGCACTGTGGAGAGGACAGATAAGGTGGTAGACAGATGAAGGAGGAGATATAGGGTGGTGCAGAACTGTGGAGAGGACTGGTAAGGTGGTATACAGCTGAGGGAGGAGATCTAAGGTGGTGCAACACTGGAGAGGACAGGTAAGGTGGTAGACAGATGAAGGAGGAGATGTAGTGTGGTACAGCACTGTGGAGAGGACGGTAGGATGGTAGACAGATGGGGAAGGAGATGTAGGGTAGTGCAGCACTGTGGAGAGGACTGGTAAGGTGGTAACCAGTTGAGGGAACAGATGTAGGGTGATGCAGCACTGTGGAGAGGACGGGTTGGGTGGTAGACAGATGAGGGAGATGTAGGGTGGTGCAGCACTGTGGAGAGGACAAGTAAGGTGGTAGACAGATGAAGGAGGAGATGTAGGGTGGTGCAGCACTGTGGAGAGGACAGATAAGGTGGTAGACAGTTGAGGGAGGAGATGTAGGGTGGTGCAGCATTGTGGAGAGGACAGATAAGGTGGTAGACAGATGAAGGAGGAGATGTAGGGTGGTGCAGAACTGTGGAGAGGACTGGTAAGGTGGTATACAGCTGATGGAGGAGATTTAGGGTAGTGCAACACTGGAGAGGACGAGTAAGGTGGTAGACAGATGAAGGAGGAGATGTAGGGTGGTGCAGCACTGTGGAGAGGACGGGTAGGGTGGTAGACAGATGAGGAAGGAGATGTAGGGTAGTGCAGCACTGTGGAGAGGATGGGTAAGGTGGTAAACAGTTGAGGGAGGAGATGTAGAGTGGTGCAGCACTGTGAAGAGGACGGGTAGGGTGGTAGACAGATGAGAGAGGAGATGTAGGGTGGTGCAGCACTGTGGAGAGGATGGGTAAGGTGGTAGACAGATGAGGGAGGAGATGTAGGTTGGTGCAGCACTGTGGAGAGGACGGGTAGGGTGGTAGCCAGATGAGGGAGGAGATGTAGGGTGGTGCAGCACTGTGGAGAGGACGGGAAGGGTGGTAGCCAGATGAGGGAGGAGATGTAGGGTGGTGCAGCACTGTGGAGAGGACAGGTAAGGTGGTAGACAGATGAGGGAGGAGATGTAGGGTGGTGCAGCACTGTGGAGAGGACAGATAAGGTGTAATGTATATAGTACAGTTCATATAGCGTCTTGTGCTTGGGTGCGATGAAAATACATGAGACACAGGTTTGATATAGAAAGTCTTGTATTACTTCATACAAGTTGGCAAAAATGGTCACACAGTTTGCAGACACAGAAGCAGGAGACACAGCAGGCCAGAGTAATCTAAGCTCAGCAATCACTCTCCACAACAAGTTCAGGATCTTCTTCTCTGTTACCGTAAGTCCATGCAAACGTGGGTCTTTCAAAGAGCAGGGTTCAGAGTCCACAAGTGCTTCAGAGTTCCTCAGTAGGAATAGCTGGAGTACAAGGTCCAAGGCTTCAGGAGTCAGGTCACAGGTTCACTGCAGGCTAGATTCTGAAGCACTGATTGCTCAGCTGTGGCTGCTTAAGAAGCAAAAGGAGAGAATCAGGGCGGGAACATGCAAGCTGGAAACTCCATATTGACTGAGGGCAAGATAGCTGCAGCAAGACAGAAAGTAAAATGGCTGACGAACAAACTGAGTTTCAGGAACATGTACACAGAACCTTACATTACTCCCCCCTTAGGGACAACCTCCGGATGACCTCAGACCAGGCTTGTGTGGGTACCTCTGATGAAACTGACGGAGCAAGCGAGGAGCATTAACGTTATTGACTGGTTCCCATGAGTTGTCCTCCACTGGGTAGCCCTGCCATTTAATCAGATATTGTAACTGATTTCTATACAACCTGGAATCTGAAATCCTTTCCACCACAAATTCTTCCTGACCATCGACTAGCACTGGGTCAGGGCAAGGAGAAGAACGTCCAGGAAACATATTGGGTGTCGCAGCCTTTAGTAGGGATACATGAAAGACAGGGTGGATTCTCATAGTTCTGGACAGTTGAAGACGACAAGCAACGGCACTTATAATTTTACTGATTTTATAGGGTCCAATGTACTTATGTCCCAACTTAGACGATGGAATCCTTAACTTAAGATTTCTGGTTGACAGCCAGACCAAGTCTCCTACCTTGAAAGCTGGTGCAGTTTACGAAATTTATCTGCTGCTTTCTTGTACCTTTCCTGAGCCGATTCCAGATTCTCCTTTAGAAGATCCATATTCTTCTGTAAAGACGTGATTCTTTCAGCCACTGCTGGTAAAGGCGTTTCTATGGGAAATCGTGGTAGAATGTTAGGATGATAACCTAGATTAGAGTAAAAAGGAGACTGCTTAGTGGACGCACTCTGAGAGTTGTTATAAGAGAACTCAGCTAATGGAAGTAGATCCACCCAATCATCCTGTAGGTGGCAGATAAAGCAGCGGAGATACTGCTCCAGGGTTTGATTGGTTCGTTCGGTCTGTCCATTAGTCTGGGGATGAAAAGCAGAAGAAAGGTTTACTTTAATGTCCAATGCTGCACAGAAATTTTGCCAAAACCTAGAAATGAATTGCACCCCTCGATCCGAAATAACCTCATCCGGTACTCCATGTAAGCGAAACACATCTTTAATCATCAAATCTGATGTCTGTTTTGCAGTGGGTAAGCCGACACAAGGAATAAAATGAGCTGCTTTTGTTAGACGGTCAACCACCACTAGAATGGTGTTCTTCCCTTGAGAGGTTGGTAACTCCACAATGAAGTCCATAGAAATGGATCCCCACGGGCGGGACGGGGTGGGAAGAGGCTGTAACAGACCAGTTGGTGAGGAGCGAGGTGTTTTGCATCTTGCACAGACTTCACATGAAGTGACATAGTTTAAAACATCCTTCCTGCAAGTGGGCCACCAAAAGAAACGAGAAAGGAATTCCTGTGTCTTTAGAATTCCTCTATGCCCAGCTATCTTGGAATCGTGAATGAGTTGCAATACTCTCAATCTGACTGTTTCAGGAATATACAGGCGTTGTCCCTGAATCCACACACCATTCTTAAAGACAAGACTTACGTCCCTTGGGGGTTGTGCCAAAAAGGAATCCGCATGGTATGCTTCCTTGATGTCCTTAAGTAGGTCTTGATTATGAATCACTCCTAGGAATCTAGAGTCAGGAAGAATAGTCTTAGGAGGAGTAATTGGACGTGTCTCTGCTGAGTAAATCCTAGAGAGTGCATCAGCCTTTCCATTGCGCGATCCTGGTCTATAAGAAATGATAAAATTAAATTGGTTTAAGAAAAGATTCCAGCGAGCCTGGCGAGGAGTCAGGCACTTAGCCGACCTGATAAATTCAAGGTTACGATGGTCTGTCAGGACGACTATTTGCTGTGCAGCTCCCTGAAGAAGGTGTCTCCATTCTTTGAAGGCGGCAATAATGGCCAACAACTCTCTATTGCCCACATCGTAGTTCCTCTCAGCCGAAGACAACTGCTGGGAAAAGAAGGCACAGGGATGCAAGACATTCTTCTCACCTGTTCTCTGAGAGAGTATAGCTCCAACGGCACAGTCTGAAGCATCCACCTCTATTATGAAGGCAAGCTCGGGGTTGGGATGTACTAGGATAGGTGCAGTGGTAAATTTATCTTTTAGACGGGAAAATGCTTCCTGGACTTGGGGAGTCCAGGAGAACCTAGACTGTTTCCGGGTAAGTTGGGTGATAGGTGACACTACCTCAGAGAAATTCCTAATGAAACATCTATAGAAGTTGGCAAACCCGATGAAGCGCTGTACCTCCTTCATATTTCTAGGACTTGGCCAATCCTTGATGGCTTGGGTTTTGCTTCCATCCATACTAATTCCTTGTGTAGACAGTACATACCCCAGAAATTGAATTTCGGTCCTATGGAATTCACACTTTTCAAGTTTGATGTAAAGATGATTTTGTCTTAGACGTTCCAAGACCATTCTCACATGTCCATGATGTTCCTCTGTGGAGTTAGAAAAAATTAGAATATCATCCAAATAAATCACCACGAATGTATCTAGGAGATCCCTGAAGATGTCATTCACCAAGTGTTGGAAAGTGGCTGGGGCGGTACTCAGACCAAAAGGCATAACTAGATATTCAAAGTGTCCATAGCGTGACCTGAATGCAGTCTTCCATTCATCCCCAGGTCTAATACGGACTAAGTTATAGGCCCCACGAAGATCTAGTTTAGAAAAAATTTTGGCATGTCGCACTCTCTCCAATAACTCAGGGATTAAAGGCAATGGATAACGGTTTCTAATAGTAACCTTATTGAGTTCCCTATAGTCTACGCAGGGTCTCAGAGATCCATCTTTCTTCTTTACAAAGAAGATGGGTGCACCTGCAGGAGATGAAGAGGGGCGTATGAAGTCCTTGGCTAGATTTTCGTCTATGTAATCCTTTAAAGCCTTTAGCTCGGGCCCCGCAGGGGGTAGATCTTACCAAAAGGTATCTCTGCTCCAGGCAATAATTCAATTGGACAATCATATGGACGGTGAGGAGGAAGCTGGTCAGCATTCTTCTTGTCACATAAATCCACATAGTCCTGGTATACAGCTGGTAGTTCAGGGACTGACATGGTTCCTTTATGAACAGAGCAAGCTGAAACTTTTGGACTCATCTGTTTCTCTGGAAAGTGTAATTCCTTGGTCTCCCAGTTAATGGTAGGATTCTGAGCCTGCAGCCATGGTAGCCCTAGAATAATGGGAAAGTGGGGAGAAGAGATAAGCATAAAGGACAGTTTCTCTTGATGATCTTTACCCATAAGAACCCTCAAAGGCTCTGTTTCCTGATCCACTGGTCCAGAGGTCAGCAGGGAGCCATCCACAGTTTCCATCTGTACTAGAGTAGCCTTCTTCACTGAACGTATCCCCTGTTTCAGAGCAAAGGAGACATCCATAAAATTTCCACTTGCTCCTGAGTCGATCATAGCAGAGCTAGACACCCAAGCTGAGTCAACCCAGAGTTTGATGGAAAGAAAGCAATGAGAATTGTTTTTCTTACAACTCAGCTGGGACACCGCTGAGGAAACTTGAAAAATGGCAGCGTTTACACAGTCAACGTCCTCAGAGGTAACGGAGTTTAAGTCCGAGAAATCAAGATCTGTTGCTGCAGATCTCTCTGGAGCCTGAGGCTCGGACCTGACAGATCCCCTCTCGCAACACTCACAGTGAATGAGTGCTGCAGTAGTCTTACGAGAACGGCTGGGGCAGTTTATAATGAAGTGCCCTGACTTACCACAATAGAAACATAGATTCTCCTTAAAACGATGTTCCTTGCGTGCATCACTAACCCGTCGTTGTAAAGAGTCTACCTGCATGGGTTCAGGTTCAGGTTCCCGTGTAATCCTACTCAAAGGTTCCTTAGCTGGAGAGGAAGGTAGGAAAAGGTTAGTGCGATTGCTTTCGAACCATCTCTCTTGCCTGCGTTCAGTCAGACGAGTATCAATACGGATGCAGTAGTTAATAAAGTCACCTAACGCAGTGGGAGGGTCGGCACGAGCAAGTTCATCCTTAATTAGTGGAGATAACCCCTTTCGAAAAATAGATTTTTTGGCGGAACTGTCCCAGGTGGTATCAAGGGCCCATCTCCTGAAATCCAAGGCATATTCAGCTACCGAGTGCTTACCTTGGCGCAAAGCTAACATGGCTGCTTCAGCTGTTGCACCTCGATTGGGGTCATCAAACACCTGCCCCATGGCTGAAATAAAAGCATCAAGGTGATTCAAACAATCATCCTCCGTCTCAATCAGAGGGTTTGCCCACATCAAAGCCTTGTTGGTAAGCAACATAATTATAGTAAGCACCTTAGATCGTTCAGTGGGAAATTGTGAAGCATGTGCAGAAAAAAAAGATTGCATTGATTAATAAATCCCCTGAATTTCTCACGTTCACCGCCAAAACGAAAAGGGGGCAACTTGGGAATCCCAGAACTCGGGGCTACGGCAGGAGCCTGGACTCGCTCCTCTAGAACCTCAATCCTGGCTCGAAAATCCTGGGCAGTCTGTCCAAACACTTGCAAATTGTGATTAGTGAGGTCCTGTAGGCTTGCAAAACGGGTCTTTATATTCTGCAAATCTGCAAGGATATTATCAGTCACTCCGCAAAGTTCCTTTATGCGGGCCTCCATTTTCCAGATCTTTTAAGACAGGAGTACTGGAAGGAGAGGAGAAGAAAAAAAAAAAAAACAATAGTGTTTACCTGTGGTAACACTGCAGAGAGAAAAAAAATTAAGGGAACTGCTCACCTGGAATGGTTGTGAGAAGTCACAACCACTATCATCACAGAAAGTTCAACCGAACATCTGATATCCACAGTTACAGCAGACAAAAAAGAGAAAAGAAAAAAAAAAAAAAAACAATAGTGTTTACCTGTGGTAACACTGCAGAAAAAAAACTTAAGGGAATTGCTCACCTGGAATGGTTGTGAGAAGTCACAACCACTGTCATCACAGAAAGTACAACCGGACATCCGATATCCACAGTTACAGCAGACACAGCCTTTCCAGACCCAGCAGACACTAACGTTTGGCTTCAGAATCTTGTAATGTGTATAGTACAGTTCATATAGCGTCTTGTGCTTGGGTGCGATGAAAATACATGAGACACAGGTTTGATGTATGAAGTAATACAAGACTTTCTATAAGTTGGCAAAAATGGTCACACAGTTTGCAGACACAGAAGCAGGAGACACAGCAGGCCAGAGTAATCTAAGCTCAGCAATCACTCTCCACAACAAGTTCAGGATCTTCTTCTCTGTTACCGTAAGTCCATGCAAACGTGGGTCTTTCAAAGAGCAGGGTTCAGAGTCCACAAGTGCTTCAGAGTTCCTCAGTAGGAATAGCTGGAGTACAAGGTCCAAGGCTTCAGGAGTCAGGTCACAGGTTCACTGCAGGCTAGATTCTGAAGCACTGATTGCTCAGCTGTGGCTGCTTAAGAAGCAAAAGGAGAGAATCAGGGCGGGAAAATGCAAGCTGGAAACTCCATATTGACTGAGGGCAAGGTAACTGCAGCAAGACAGAAAGTAAAATGGCTGACGAACAAACTGAGTTTCAGGAACATGTACACAGAACCTTACATAAGGTGGTAGACAGTTGAGGGAGGAGATGTAAGGTGATGCAGCACTGTGGAGAGGACAGATAAGGTGGTAGACAGATGAAGGAGGAGATGTAGGGTGGTGCAGAACTGTGGAGAGGACTGTAAGGTGGTATACAGTGAGGGAGGAGATCTAGGGTGGTGCAACACTGGAGAGGACAGTAAGGTGGTAGACAGATGAAGGAGGAGATGTAGTGTGGTACAGCACTGTGGAGAGGACGGTAGGATGGTAGACAGATGAGGAAGGAGATGTAGGGTAGTGCAGCACTGTGGAGAGGAAAGGGTAAGGTGGTAAACAGTTGAGGGAAAGATGTAGGGTGGTGCAGCACTGTGGAGAGGACGGGTTGGGTGGTAGACAGATGAGGGAGATGTAGGGTGGTGCAGCACTGTGGAGAGGACAAGTAAGTTGGTAGACAGATGAGGAGGAGATGTAGGGTGGTGCAGCACTGTGGAGAGGACAGATAAGTGGTAGACAGTTGAGGGAGGAGATGTAGGGTGGTGCAGCACTGTGGAGAGGACAGATAAGGTGGTAGACAGATGAAGGAGGAGATGTAGGGTGGTGCAGAACTGTGGAGAGGACTGGTAAGGTGGTATACAGATGATGGAGATCTAGGGTAGTGCAACACTGGAGAGGACGGTAAGGTGGTAGACAGATGGAAGGAGATGTAGGGTAGTGCAGCACTGTGAAGAGGATGGGTAAGGTGGTAAACAGTGAGGGAGGAGATGTAGGGTGGTGCAGCACTGTGAAGAGATGGGTAGGGTGGTAGACAGATGAGGGAGGAGATGTAGGGTGGTGCAGCACTGTGGAGAGGAGGGTAAGGGTGGTAGACAGATGAGGGAGGAGATGTAGGGTGGTGCAGCACTGTGGAGAGGATGGGTAGGTGGTAGCAGATGGGGAGGAGATGTAGGGTGGTGCAGCACTGTGGAGAGGACGGGTAGGGTGGTAGCCAGATGAGGGAGGAGATGTAGGGTGGTGCAGCACTGTGGAGAGGACGGGTAAGGTGGTAGCAGATGAGGGAGGAGATGTAGGGTGGTGCAGCACTGTGGAGAGGACAGGTAAGGTGGTAGACAGTGAGGGAGGAGATGTAGGTGGTGCAGCACTGTGGAGAGGACAGATAAGGTGGTAGACAGATGAGGAGGAGATGTAGGGTGGTGCAGAACTGTGGAGAGGACGATAAGGTGGTAGACAGTGAGGAGGAGATTAGGGTGGTGCAGCACTGTGGAGGAGGACTGGTAGGGTGGTAGACAGATGAGGGAGGAGATGTAGGGTGGTGCAGCACTGTGGAGAGGAGGGTAAGGTGGTAGACAGATGAGGGAGGAGATGTAGGGTGGTGCAGCACTGTGGAGAGGATGGGTAAGGTGGTAGCCAGATGAGGGAGGAGATGTAGGGTGGTGCAGCACTGTGGAGAGGACGGGAAGGGTGGTAGCCAGATGAGGGAGGAGATGTAGGGTGGTGCAGCACTGTGGAGAGGACAGGTAAGGTGGTAGACAGATGAAGGAGGAGATGTAGGGTGGTGCAGCACTGTGGAGAGGACAGATAAGGTGGTAGACAGTTGAGGGAGGAGATGTAAGGTGGTGCAGCACTGTGGAGAGGACAGATAAGGTGGTAGACAGATGAAGGAGGAGATGTAGGGTGGTGCAGAACTGTGGAGAGGACTGGTAAGGTGGTATACAGCTGAGGGAGGAGATCTAGGGTGGTGCAACACTGGAGAGGACAGGTAAGGTGGTAGACAGATGAAGGAGGAGATGTAGTGTGGTACAGCACTGTGGAGAGGACGGTAGGATGGTAGACAGATGAGGAAGGAGATGTAGGGTAGTGCAGCACTGTGGAGAGGATGAGTAAGGTGGTAAACAGTTGAGGGAACAGATATAGGGTGGTGCAGCACTGTGGAGAGGACGGGTTGGGTGGTAGACAGATGAGGGAGATGTAGGGTGGTGCAGCACTGTGGAGAGGATGGGTAGGGTGGTAGACAGTTGAGGGAGGAGATGTAGGGTGGTGCAGCACTGTGGAGAGGACGGGTAGGGTGGTAGACAGATGAGGGAGGGGATGTAGGGTGGTACAGCACTGTGAAGAGTACGGGTAAGGTAGTAGACAGTTGAGGGAGGAGATGTAGGGTGGTGCAGCACTGTGGAGAGGACGGGTAGGGTGGTAGACAGATGAGGGAGGGGATGTAGGGTGGTACAGCACTGTGGAGAGGACGGGTAAGGTAGTAGACAGTTGAGGGAGATGTAGGGTGGTGCAGCACTGTGGAGAGGACGGGTAGGGTGGTAGACAGATGTAGGGTGATGCAGCACTAGGGCCCGACAGAACTGTGGAGAGCTGTGTGGGCGAGTGTGAGAAGCTTATATTTTTTTCTGTAGCGGATGGGCTGCCAGTGCATTGACTGGCATAGGGTGAAGGCTGTGCTTTAGTTCACTATTTCCCAGTCTTCGGTTCTCACGGCCCCCAACACATCACGCTTTCAGGATTTCCTTAGTATTTCCCAGGTGAGAGAACATGTGGTAATTTCTGCTGCCTTGATAATAATTTCACCTGTGCAATGCTAAGGAAATTCTGATCTTTTTGGGGACCGTGAGGACTGGAGTTTGGGAAACCCTGGTTTAGCGGCTGGACACAATTTTGAGCCTGGCTTCTGCATTCAGGACGGCTTGAAGAGGGTAGTTTAGTGCGATCCAGTAATCAAGACGAGACTGGATCAGAGACGGTAAGAGCTTTTGCAGTTTACATTGTACGAAAACAGCGGGTTCTGGAAATGTTTTTGAGATTGAGGTGACATGAACGTTAGTAGATGTTGGAAAGCAAGAAGTTCCTCTTACCTAAGGAAGAAGACCTCTATGTGGGGTTGTTGTGAGAAGGACCCATTGCAATCACCTGTTCTTCATACTGATGCCTGCTTAATAAATGATAAGCATGAGACGCCGTGGCTCCTGTGGTACAATAATACTTATTAGTCTTCCCCCTCATGTTTCCTGCCAGTGTAAGAAACAATGAACCAGATACAGAATTTACTGTATGACGCCCTAATAAAAACACAACATGTGGAGAGAGCTGCACTCGTCAAGAGAAGCCACCGCCCTGAGCTCACCACCGGGATTCCACGTAAGAAGATCTATGTGGTCGGGAGGTGGTTTAGACCTACCCGGATGGGTATCAGAGTATACAGCTATGTGTGTCTGCATCTTATTTGTCACTGTCCCATCCAGGGCTGTGGAGTCGGTAAGCCAAGCCTCTAACTCCAACTCCTCAATTTCCATGACACTGACTCCAACTCCGACTCCGACTCCCTCATACCAGGGCTGTGAAGTTGTTAAGCCAAACCTCCGACTCCAACTCCTAAATTTCCATGACTCCAACTCCGACTCCACGACTCCGACTCCCTCATACCAGGGCTGTGAAGTCGGTAAGCCAAACCTTCGACTCCTCAATTTCCTTGACACCAACTCCGACTCCAAGACCCCGACTCCCTCATACCAGGGCTGTGAAGTCAGTAGGCCAAACCTCCGACTCCTCAATTTCCATGACTCCAACTCTGACTCCCTCATACCAGGGCTGTGAAGTCAATAGGCCAAACCTCCGACTCCTCAATTTCCATGACACCAACTCCGACTCCACGACTCCGACTCCCTCATACCAGGGCTGTGAAGTCGGTAGGCCAAACCTCCAACTCCTCAATTTCCATGACACTGACTCCACCAAAATGGGCTCCGACTCCACAGCCTGGTCACATCTTTAGTGGGTATATAGATGATATTCATGGCACTGTGTATTGTCACATTACAGCTCCAGCCTCACCACGTCCATGGGATCATTGATGCTTTCAAGAGGACCCCAGTCCTTAGAAGAGAAGGCTTTAATTTTGGGGATAAGATGTACCAGTGTTAAAAATGCTTAATTTTGTATATTTTTCAAGGACTTGTTACCAGATGCGATACTTTAAAGAAAACGTCACGTTTCTTATAAAAAAAATGTAGTGATTTATTGGACTGTTTACCAAAAAAAAACATCATTACAGGAAAACATAAATGAGTGAAATAGTTACGTAGAGATTGTCCATTTGTCCATAGCAAAGCTTATACACTTCTTTCCTTGGTGTCCTGAATGGCAAAATGACATTCTGGCCTTGTCAGCAGCGTCTCAGAGAAACAACACGTGGTTACATGGCAGCTGGCTGTACATTCATGAAAGTAAAGTGTCCCATGTGTCTGTGCAGAGAGTGAGCGAGCAAGAGAGCCCCTCCCTTCGTGTAGTCATTATATATATATGTCCCTTAGATCACGTGGTCTCTATATATGGGGATGACACTCTACCATACAGAAATAGCATCTGTAGTATCAGCTGAAAGTCAATGTACTCAGTACAGAATTGAGTGTATAAAGAATAAATCCATAACCAATAATTAATATTTAACAATTCCCCCTTTTGAGGGTGACAGACATTAATTGGAACCCTCAAAGTAGAGAAGTTCATCTTTAGGATAATCAGATCTTCTTTCTTCTTTTCTTCTTCTTGGCAAAAAATAATTTAATTTCCATAATAATAATAATCATAATAATATCAGATTATTGTTATATGCACTCAATAACATAATTATGTGAATTCATGTTATGGTAAGCCGTGACTAATATTCATATAAAATATGTGTCTTATACTTTCCTAAACCTAAATCGAAGCATCTCCGGTCCAGTCATCATCATCTGATGTCATCTGGTCTTCATGTTGACGTCTTCTTCTTGATTATTTTAAAACACAGTCTTTATACGATAATTCCTTTGAAATAACATGTAGATATTGTGGAGAACGTGTGTCATGTGTCCATCAAAGTCCATAAATTCAAATGTTGATAAGAAAACAAAGTCCATTGATGAAATGAAGCTTTAATATCTGAGCAGTGTCACCTTTAAGACCTGGACTTACATTGGCTCGCCTTGGATATTTCTGGAATCCTCCATGCCATCCGCACTGGTCTTGGAACAGGTGTGACGTCTTTGGTCAGCAAAGCAAGGGTTAAAATGACTCTTCCTTGCTAAAGATAGCACCATAACCAGTCCTTAGTCCTAATGCACAGGACTCATGTCAGGGTTGTAGTTTCCTGACAACTTATTGTTCACCAGCTTTCATTGAAGCTTCATAGGTGATAAGAAACCACTGGAACGTGATAAAAGCGTGATAACACAGTTCATATTAGCATCATAGGATCATCGTCCTCTGCCATTGTGGTTGTCAGTCGTGAATACTGCAGTTGTTGTCAGTGGTGAATACTGCAGTTGTGGCTGTCGGTGATGAAATTAATTGTAATTGACACAGTCTATTATTACTCAGACATCATAGAGCCTTGTTACCTTCTGGGACTTTGGCTTTTTCTTCTTGCAACTTTTTAAATTTACTTGAATTTAGAAATATGAAAAGTCTTTATTAACGTAATTCCAATATCTTGCTTGAAGTCTTCATTCCCTATTCTATACCAAATCTGGTAATTTTCCTAACCTATAATATCACAGCGTACCATAGCAATCAGTAATATCCATAGAATTATTATCAGAATAGTAATATGGAATTCATGTTTGTATGTGAAACAATAATAAATGATAATGCATTATTAACCATATTCTTCATGAGATAGAACATTTTTATGTCATTGGTGTAATTACCTTTTCAACCCATAGGTGTCGGTGTGTTTTTCATGTAACAAGTGTTTCCATCTTTATTACTAAAACTTTATTAATGGAATATATTTATTAGACCAATAATAGGTAAGAATGTATAGCCATGAACCAAAATGTGAATATGAGTGAATGAATGAATGAAAGAATTATTGTATTTACTCAGAATTAAAACATTTTCTTTTAATGAACCAATATCTTCACTATATTTAATGAAGCAATATTCTCATACTAGACATTACTTTATTAAATATTGATGTTTCTTTCTTGATTGAGATAAAAAATAAAAATTAAGAATCAAAAATAGAGATAAAGGAAGAATAAAAATTAAAAAATGAAGAATAAGAATAAAAATGAAAATAAGAATAAAAATAAAAATAAGGCCTTTATATGTTTATGACAAATGCTGAGTAATTATGTTTTCACATACCCTTAATATTTCCATTATCTGGATGATTTCATATTTGTCATGACCTTGTGTTACCAAAATATTCATATTATGCAACTTTGCATGTAATCCCCTTCTTAGTGTAAAGAAATGACTTTATAATACTTAATGTTATTATCTCTAGTAGTTATACCATAATATTTCCATATTCTTTAAAATGTGTGAAGAAGAGGTATTGATGAAATGTGATGATGTATTCAAGATCAAAAACACATTTCCCCCTTAATACCAAAAAATATTATTTTATGAAATAATTCATTTATCAAAACCAAAATGGAAAAAAATAATTGTTTTATAAATTATTTATGTAACTTCTGTTTTAGCTTTATACCATATATTTGTCTGAAGATGTGTACCATCTATGTAACCATTAAAAATAAAAATAACATTGAATATCATAAAATTATCCTTTGGGAAAAGGAAAAATAATAATCTAAATGTAAATTTTCTTGATAAACCATTTTGATGTGTGATTCCACTTATCTACTATTAAATTAAAAAATAATAATTACTAAAGGAATATATGTTGAGTAGATAATATTCATTATGTATCTTAATATTCTAATAATTGAACTGATTTGTATTATTTCTCTTAAAAACAAGTTGTTGTTTTCTCTTAACATACCATGAATTGTGAAACTGTCATATGTCACACATACACTTTGCTTATATTCACTCTTAGCAGCTGCTCATACACACATCTGTCATCTGTCACTCAGACTGTGACACGGATAAGTTCACACCACAGATTTCTCATACAAAAAGATAGGAATACATATAATATTAACCCAAATAATTGTATCCTAATTATCAATGCGCATTGTAAACTATTAAATTTAATATTTTAATATTCCTTTGAATATTCCCCAAATACACATAACAAACTTTGTGAACCATTTATAGATGGAAGGACTCATAAGAAAATTTGGTTATGAGCTGTATCTATTTTTGGTGCAAGGGTTTGCAACTGAAATTGAACCCTAGAACTTAAGAGGCCTAAAGAAAAATTCTTTGACTTGCAAAGGCTGAGCTCACTGAAGCTACAAGAGCTTTAAGTTGCAACCACTGAAATAGGGGTATATGGTAATTGCCTTATTATTAGAACAGTTTAAATGTCACATGTGTGACTGTCATGCAGTAAGAACATATTCCCATGCAAATAACTTCAAAATGTTAGCAACACACAAAAACTAAATTTAGATTCAGTTAGTTATATATTATTTCCTTTTTAAGTGTTAAATATATAAAAACATGCAGTTATTATAAATTCCTGTGTAAATAAGGAATAAATCCATGTAAGAGAATTTTTCCCGATTAAGTCCTACTTTGAAGTGAAAATTCTAAGGATAAATAAGAGATAAGGTTAATATCATATGCAAAAACAAAACAATTGCAATGTCTTATACATATATATGTATTGGCTTTAATGTAATTCTAAATATTTTCTGTAGTTTATTTTTAAATTATATCACTATAGATATAGATATACAGTTATATACTGTATGAATATATATATATATATATATATATATATATATACAAAAGCTGTGAACTACAGGATTATATTTATAAAATAATTACAAATAACTGAATAATATATTGTATAATACTTTTACACAACATATAATTTCATTTTCAGTCAATTCCTAAACCAAATCTTATTTCTTTGTCAAAAATGTCCTGGAAAGCTCTTTTTATGATTCCTTTTTTTAATGATTGTTTTAGCAGCTCCGATAATGAGCTGTAAACTGAAGACTCAATTAAATCATTTTGAGAAGACACCTGTTCTTGTCTTTCAGTGTCCTCCATTTGTCTCTTTACAGAGAGGTCTGAACTTTGAATTTTCAACTCTTTTTGCAAAGTGGATCCTTGGATCATTTCGTAAGGTTTATAACAAATATGTAATTTTCTTCGTATGTCATAGATTTGATTACGGGGATGACTCCGTTTAGGAGATTTTGACACTGGTTTTTGAAAAGATCTTAGTCTGTCTGTTTGATTTATTTTCCCTTCACGATTCTCATGTTTTCTAGCAAAATCAAGGAATTGCGCACATTCAAATAAAGTATCTTTTTGTGACGCAATAACACGAGATACAGAATTTAGGAATCCAAATTTGTCCACAAAATACTTTATCATTGATTGTGTTTTGACATTGGTAATTAGAGTTTTGTACAACCTTTCAAATATGGACATGAATGTAAAAGTACATTCTTTCCGACCAATCCTTAATTTTTGAAGAATATCAATATCTGGACAATTTTCATTTAATGCACAGAAAATCAGAATTTTCAGTCTGTCTTTATCATCTAGATTTCCATGTAATTCATTATCAAAACTCAACTTTAATGTTAAACGTCTGGAAAAGGTTGCAGGAAGCCACAATTTAAATAATTGATTTTTCTCGTCATTACTTAAATCAAGCTTGTCAATAAAGCTTTCGAAGATTTCAGAATTTCTGCATACATGGATTTTGTTATCATATGCAGGAATGATTTTGCATAATTTTAACAAATTTTTCCTAACTTTAATTTGGAGTTGGGCCTGTGAATTGTCTTCTATTTTTGGTGGCCATTGAACATCCGTCCCTCGTACGTCATCTGCATCAGTTCTGAAGTCTCCTCCCATGTTTCCTCCTACATCAGTTCTCAAGTCTCCTCCCATGTTTCCTCCTACATTAGTTCTGAAGTCTCCTCCCACATTTTCACCATCTTTTTTTACATCATCAGAGACAAGGTCACCTTGAGTAGCCATTACAGACACATGTCCCACATCTTGCTCAATTTCCTCTTTACAGTCAATCTCGGGAACATCACTGGTATGATCTGACACTATTTCTACACAGTCATTTTTAGATTTCTCTAATACAAACTTGTGAAAAACGTCAACTAACTGTAAAATGTTTTTCGATTTCTCTCTTTCTCTATTAAAGGACACCAGCTTAGATTCTAGCTTTAGATTTTCCATTTCACATTCTGCATATAGGCTGAGCCATAAAACTTCTAAATTAGACTGATCTACAGACATAAATTTCAGTCTACTTTGCTTAGAAAAAGAAGTAATAACATCCATGTTTCTTACCTTGAAATATCTCAGCTTGTAGTTCCCTTCTTGGACAATGGCCTCTTGTCATCAGCACGTCTGATTTCTGTAGTACATCTGGCAACTCTTAGTCCTCATTCATAGGTTCTTTTCTGATCCTGAAATATCGTAGTGTGATTTCTTTGACAACTTGCACATCTGACGTAATTTTGCTTCTATTCCTCCTCTCCTTGCAAGTTTTCAGAAATTCACACTCTAAAAATCAAGTGTGAATGGCTGGCTCTCCAAAATGTTAAAAATGCTTAATTTTGTATATTTTTCAAGGACTTGTTACCAGATGCGATACTTTAAAGAAAACGTCACGTTTCTTATAAAAAAAAATGTAGTGATTTATTGGACTGTTTACCAAAAAAAAACATCATTACAGGAAAACATAAAATGAGTGAAATAGTTACGTAGAGATTGTCCATTTGTCCATAGCAAAGCTTATACACTTCTTTCCTTGGTGTCCTGAATGGCAAAATGACATTCTGGCCTTGTCAGCAGCGTCTCAGAGAAACAACACGTGGTTACATGGCAGCTGGCTGTTCATTCATCAAAGTAAAGTGTCCCATGTGTCTGTGCAGAGAGTGAGCGAGCAAGAGAGCCCTCCCTTCGTGTAGTCATTATATATATGTCCCTTAGATCACGTGGTCTCTATATATGGGGATGACACTCTACCATACAGAAATAGCATCTGTAATATCAGTTGAAAGTCAATGTACTCAGTACAGAATTGAGTGTATAAAGAATAAATCCATAACCAATAATTAATATTTAACAACCAGTGTGTCCGTGCGGATAAGAATTCCATCTATGCTAAATGTGTGAGTGGTCCGGCGCCTGGGGGTCTTGTCTGGGATCTGTTATAGACCTTAAGTGGTGGTAATTGCTGAGGGTTTCCTAGTATTTATCAACTTCTCTGGCACCATTGGAGAGAAGTTAAAGGGGTTGTCCAGGCTTGGGGCTCAAGTCTGCGGTCACTTAATATGACAAAGCGCGCTGTTCCCCGGGAGAGGGCCGGCGCGTGACCGCAATTATGCAATTTGCATACATGTGATGACATGCTGACTAGACGTGCGGCGACTATCTCAATACAAGTGAATTGACTGAAGCCGAACACGTCTAGTTGGAATGTGACCGGAAGTGTGCAAATCGCATAACTGCAGTCACGTGCCTGCCCACTCCCACCATCGGACCATCCTGACAGCGTGCATTGTGCGCACAAGTCTACAGTCACAAAGAGTCCTTTAAGAGACGATAAATTTATGAAGTACCAGCTAAACACAAGAATGGGGGTCTGTGTGCACTGTATAAAAGGAACTCCGGTCACCTGCCAAAATCTATGGGACTGACAGATGTTTGAAGCTCTCGGCTATCGTCATTAGTCCCATATACATAAATGAAGCAAAACATGCCTGCTTCTTGTGGCTAGTGAGGAGTCCTATTGCTTGATATCTTCAGACTACCTCTTTAAAGGGTTATTACTGCTTCTTTGTGGTGGCCACCAGAGACTGGACTATGGAAACAGGCCGGTGGCCGACACCCGGAATTATTCCCATCTCGGCTATGAAAGTCTGAGAGTTTTTTTTCTTCTTGCAGCCACCACTGGGGGGAGCTCTTTACCTACAACATTCAGTTCAATGGGAGAGGAATAAATTATTATTATTATTATAGATTTTTATAGCGCCATTTATTCCATGGCGCTTTACATGTGAAGAGGGGCAAGTATAGACAAGTACAGTAAACATGAGCAATACAAGGCACACACAAGTACAGAAGGAGAGAGGACCCTGCCCGCAAGGGCTCACAGTCTACAGGGATGGGTGAGGATACACTAGGAGAGGGAAGAGCTGATCGTGCGGTGGTTCAGTAGACTGATGATCACTGCAGGTTGTAGGCTTGTCGGAAGAGGTGGGTCTTCAGGTTCTTTTTGAAGGTTTCCATGGTAGGCGCGAGTCTGATGTGTTGGGGTAGAGAGTTCCAGAGTATGGGAGAGGCACGGGAGAAGCTTTGTATGCGGTTGTGGGAAGAAGAGATAAGAGGGGAGTAGAGGAGGAGATCTTGAGAGGATCGAAGGTTGCGTGTGGGTATGTACCGGGAGACCATGTCACAGATGTATGGAGGAGACAGATTGTGGATGGCTTTGTAGGTCATGGTTAGGGTTTTGAACTGGAGCCTCTGAACGATAGGAAGCCAGTGAAGGGCTTGGCAGAGAGGAGAGGCTGGGGAATAGCGGGGAGACAGGTGTATTAGTCGTGCAGCAGAGTGCAGGATGGATTGGAGTGGTGCCAGAGTGCTAGAGGGAAGGCCAGAGAGTAGTAGGTTGCAGTAGTCGAGGCGGGAGATGATGAGGGCATGCACTAGTGTTTTTGTACTTTCATGGTCAAGGAATGCACGGATCAGGGAAATATTTTTGAGTTTGAGACGGCAGGAGGAGGCAAGGGTTTGGACATGTGGCTTGAAAGAGAGGACAGAGTCGAGGATCACTCCGAGGCACCGAGCGTGCGGGACTGGGGAAAGTGAGCAGCCATTGATGTTAATGGACAGGTCTGGTGGGGGGGTAGAGTGAGATGGGGGAAAGATGATAAATTCTGTTTTGTCCATGTTCAGTTTTAGAAAGCGAGCAGAGAAGAAAGCAGAAATAGCAGACAGACATTGTGGGATTTTGGTCAGTAAGGAGGTGAGGTCAGGTCCAGATAGGTAGATCTGCGTGTCGTCGGCGTAGAGACGATACTGAAGACCATTGGATTCTATGAGCTGTCCCAGGCCGAGGGTGTAGATGGAGAAGAGTAGGGGTCCAAGAACTGAGCCTTGGGGAACACCGACAGACAGGGGGCGAGGTGAGGAGGTGGTGTGGGAGAGGGAGACACTGAAAGTTCGGTTTGTTAGATATGATGAGATCCAGGATAGGGCCAAGCCGGTGATGCCAAGAGATGAGAGAATCTGTAACAGGAGGGAATGGTCCACAGTGTCGAAGGCAGAAGACAGGTCCAGGAGAAGGAGGACAGAGTAGTGACGCTTGCTCTTGGCGGTTAGTAGGTCGTTGGTGACTTTAGTTAGGGTAGTTTCAGTTGAGTGATGCAGTCGGAAGCCTCATTGTAAGCGGTCAAAGAGGGAGCAGGAGGAGAGGTAGGAGGACAGTTCAAGATGGACATGCTGTTCCAGTAGTTTTGAGGCATAAGGGAGAAGAGATATCGGGCGATAGCTAGACACAGAGGATGGGTCAAGGGAGGTCTTTTTGAGAATGGGTGTGATCGAGGCATGTTTGAAGGATGAGGGGAAGACACCATTTGTAAGTGAGAGGTTGAAGAGGTGTGTTAGAGTAGGGGTGAAGACGGTGGCGAGGCTAGGGATGAGGTGGGATGGCAGCGGGTCAAGCGTGCAAGTGGTGAGGTGTGATCTTGATAGGAGGGTGGAAAGCTGGTCTTCTGTCATGGTGGAGAAGTTGGCTTTGGAGGAAGAGGGTTGAGCAGCTAAGAGGGGCAATGGGGGCTGTGGGCCAAAGCTTTCTCTGATCGTATCGATCTTCTGCTTAAAGAAAGAGGCAAAGTCTTCAGCAGAAATGAGAGGAGAAGGGGGAGGTGCTGGGGGACAGAGTAGAAAATTGAAAGTGTTGAAGAGCTGTTTAGGGTTGTGAGACAGGGAGGATATGAGAGATGAGAAGTAAGTTTGCTTTGCAGCAGTGAGTGTGGATTTGAAGCTGGTGAGGGACTGCTTGTATGCGGTTAGGTGCTCGGCAGAGCGGGATTTTTTCCATCTCCGCTCAGCAACCCTGGAAGCCCGTCTCAGTTCTTTGGTGAGGCTGGTCAGCCAGGGCTGCCTGTTGATTGTACAAGTTTTGCTATGTGTGAGGGGGGCAGCTGAATCAAGTGCTGCTGTTATTGCAGTGTTATAAAAGGTGGCAGCAAAATCTGTGTCATGAAGTGAAGATATGTCTGTAAGAGGGAGGAGGGACTCAGAGAGCATTGGTAAATTGAGGTGTTTGAGATTTCTGCGAGGGTGTGTGAGTTTGTGGAGTGGGGGTTGTGCACTAGAAGAGGAGAGAGAAGAGAACGTCAGTAGGTTGTGGTCAGACAGGGGAAGGGGTGAGTTAGTGAGATTAGTAAGGGAACAGAGGCGGGTGAAGATAAGGTCGAGCGTGTGACCATCTTTGTGAGTGGCCGCAGAGGACCATTGAGTGAGGCCAAAGGAGGCAGTGAGCGATAAAAGTTTAGAGGCCGCTGGGGTGGAAGCATCAATGGGGATGTTGAAGTCACCCATAATGATAGTGGGGATGTCAACAGAGAGGAAATGGAGCAGCCAAGTGGTGACGTGATCGAGAAAGGTGGAGATGGCAAGTTCTGGGGGGCGGTAGATGACAGCCAGCTGGAGGTTGGAGGGGGAGTAGATGCGGACGGAGTGCACCTCAAATGAGGGAGTAGTAGCAGAGGGGGGTAGTGGAATTGGGGCAAAGGAGCAGGTGTCAGATAGGAGCAAACCAACTCCTCCACCACGTTTGTTGCTGGGGCGGGGGGTGTGAGATAGGTGGAATCCACTGTATGAGAGTGCAGCTGGTGAGGCTGAGTCAGAGGGGGTGAGCCAGGTTTCGGTGATGCCAAGGAAGGAGAGTTTATTGGTGATGAAGAGGTCGTGGATAAATGACAGTTTATTGCAGACAGAGCGTGCGTTCCATAGTGCTCCAGGTAGGGGGACCGGGGGAGTGGGGGCTGGGTGAATAGGTATGAGGTTATCATGGTTGCGAAGACGTGTAGAGGATCGTGGCAGGGTGATAGAAGTGAGTGTGGGGATGTGTTGAGGAGGGCCAGGATTTGGGGATATGTCACCAGCAGTGAGGAGTAACAGACAGAGCGTTAGAAGGTGGGAACAGGATAAGACATGGTGTGGCCGTGTGTTTCTGGAGAAAAAGGATTGTACGTGGAGGAACAGTTCTGAGGAGAAGGTGAGATGTCTGGGGAGAATGGAGGGGAAAATGACTACTTCCTTACTAGGTGGGGGATTACAGGGAGTAGGAAAAAAGTAAGTAGTATGGGGGTGAAAGTGAAAAGAAAAGGAAACATGGTAGTGGTTATATATTCTGTCAACTTACAGTCAAATTCCAGTCCAATTCTAGTCTGATTCATAGTATAGTAATTAGAAATCTGTAATTTGAAAGATGGAAGTTGAAAGATGGAGGTCAGACTCGTCTTGTCAGACGAATGTCTGAGGCTAAATGTGCACTTGAGAGGAAGCAGCTGTGAGGGGGGTTGTGGGCATGATTACCCAGACCACATGGTCACAGTTAAGCAAAGCTAATAAAAGAGGGGGAAGGGACTGGCAGCTCAGGTATGCATGGAAGACACAAGGGGAATGAATGCATTGTGAATACAGGAAGATGGGTAAGTGAAATGCCAGGGTCCAGGGATACTATATGCACTTCATAAACAGTCAAAAACAGAGAAAAAGCTGCATAGATGATTGCATACCATACAAAATTAATGCAGCTCACAAAACACAGTCACAGGAATTTGGCAAAGCTGGGGAAATTTGGTGCATACCATACAAAATTAATGCAGCTCACAAAACACAGTCACAGGAATTTGGCAAAGCTGGGGAAATTTGGTGCATACCATACAAAATTAATGCAGCTCACAAAACACAGTCACAGGAATTTGGCAAAGCTGGGGAAATTTGGTGCATAAATCTGTATATTGTTAGCAGGCAAACACCATAATTGTGCCATGTAAAAGTACAGCGGGCTTTCTTATCAGGGAATTTGGAGCTCTAAATAATAAATTTGGAGCAGCAACCCCTGTACATATGTAGAATTACCACATTGTGTAGAGACAGGTGTGTCTGTCCATCAGTAGTGTTCATACTGCGAGGAGTCCTTGTATTCAGACTTTGCTGCTTGTATCAAAGGAAACAAAGAAGTCACTGTCTACGTTTATTCACATAGGATAATGATGGAATCATTATGGTAAAAACCAAGTCGAATATCCTCCTTGCTACATATCGTGACGGCATGTACCCCAGTGTGTGTGTAGAGGCCACGGAGAAGCTTGGTAGGTTCACACTTCTTAAACTTTAATTGTTATAAAAGCCAACGTTTCACATGTATGGAGGTGTAATGTGGAAGAGCTAATCCAGTAAAGAAAAACATAAAATATGTTCATTTCCTTGTACATAGGGGCAGTATTATAGTAGTTATATTCTTGTACATAGGAGCAGTATTATAGTAGTTATAGTCTTGTACATGGGGGCAGTATTATAGTAGTTATATTCTTGTACATAGGGGCAGTATTATAGTAGTTATATTCTTGTACATAGGGGCAGTATTATAGTAGTGATATTGTTGTACATAGGAGCAGTATTATAGTAGTTATATTCTTATACATGGGGCAGTATTATAGTAGTTATATTCTTGTACATAGGGGGCAGTATCATAGTAGTTATATTCTTGTACACAGGGCAGAATTATAGTAGTTATATTCTTGTACATAGGGAGCAGTATTATAGTAGTTATATTCTTGTACATGGGGCAGTATTATAGTAGTTATATTCTTGTACATAGGAGCAGTATTATAGTAGTTATATTCTTGTACATGGGGGCAGTATTATAGTAGTTATATTCTTGTACATAGGGGCAGTATTATAGTAGTTATATTCTTGTACATAGGGAGCAGTATTATAGTAGTTATATTCTTGTACATAGGAGCAGTATTATAGTAGTTAAATTCTTGTACATAGGGGGCAGTATTAGGCCAGAGTCAGACACAACGTATAAAAAAATCGATCCGATTTTGTCTGCCGAGAATCGCACAAATGTTCTCCATATGGTGATCCGATGCAATGCAAGGATGCAATTTCCTCGTATCGGAGTATCCGTGTGACATCCGTATGGCATCCGTATTGCATGCATATGCCATTATTTTCTCGCAGACTTGCAAAATGGACATTTAACTGATTCATGGGCTGAAATATTTGGGTAAAAACATCTGGCCCCAGCCACCCAAGAAAAGGCGCTTCTGTAAGATGTGTCAATTCTGGCCTCTCTCTCCCACTGCCCTGTAGCAGTGGCATATGGGTTAATGTCACCTTTGTATTGAAAGGTGACATTAAGCCTGGCTTAGTAAAGGTACTGCCACACTTAGTGATCTCGTTAGTGATCTCAATAACGACGCAAGCTAATGAGATCGTTTTTGTGATCGTTTTAATGTCGCTAGTAGCTGCCACACTTAGTGATCTCGTTAACGACGCATAAGCGGTTAGCGATCTCATTAACGACTTTAACGGTCATTGCGATGTAAAAAACAGCGCACATCGCTCACAAAAGGTGCCAGACACAGCGATATAGGCTCACCAGCGGGACGCCAACTATCTAAATACGGTCCAGAACTCTAGTGAACGATCAGCGAGATCACAGCAGGGGCCACGTCGTTGCTACATGCCACACACGTTAGCGTCACGAACGAGATCGCTAAATAGTGACGTATTTTAGCGATCTCGTTAGCGACGCTGTTTAGTGTGGCATACCCTTAATGGAGAAGTGTCAATAAGACACCTATCCATCACTAATCCTGAAGTTTGTAAAGGGTTAACCCCTTACTGCCATCGGACGTACTATCCCATCCATGGTACCTGGGCCCGTATGACCATGGACGGGATAGTACGTCTCGTGCGATCGGAGCGCAGCCGATCGCGCCCGGGTGTCAGCTGATTATCACAGCTGACACCCATGACTGTGTGTCAGGAGCGGTCACGGACCGCTCCCGGCACATTAACCCCTTGCACACCGCGATCAAACATGATCGCGGTGTACTGGGGGCACAGGGGAGGATCGCGCAGGGTGGGGGCTCCCTGCGCGCCCCCCTGAGACCCTCAGAGCAGCGCGATGTGATCGCGCTGTTCTGAGGGCTTCCTCCCTCCCAGGACCCGCCGAGGTCCTGGAGGGAGGTGGCTACCTCAGTGCCTGCCGAGAGCAGGCACTGAGAAGCCTGCTGCACTGCCTGAGCGATCGCTGGTGTGACAGAGTGCTGTGCACACTGTCACACCAGCGATCTGATAAAATACTGTGATGTCCCACCCTGGGACAAAGTAAAAAAGTTAAAAATATAAAAATAAACATGTTTTAAAAAAAAATCCAAAATAAATAAAAAAAATATATATATATTCCCCAATAAATTCACTTCTTCCTGTAAATAAAAAAAACAAAGCAATAAAAGTACACATATTTGGTATCGCCGCGTCCGTAACGACCCCCCTATAAAATTGTCCCACTAGTTAACCCCTTCAGTGAACCCCTTAAAAAAAAAAAAAACGAAGCAAAAATCAATGCTTTATCATCATACCGCCGAACAAAAAGTGGAATAACACGCGATCAAAAAGACCGATATAAAAAAACATGGTACTTCTGAAAACGTCATCTTGTCCCGCAAAAAACGAGCCATCATACAGCATCATCAGTGAAAAAATAAAAAAGTTATAGCTCGCAGAATAAAGCGATGCAAAAATAATTATTTTTTATATAAAATTGTTTTTATTCTATAAAAGCGCCAAAACATGAAAAAATGATATAAATGAGGTATCGCCAAAATCGTTCTGACCCGAAGAATAAAACTGCTTTATCAATTTTACCACAAGCGGAACGGTATAAACGCCTCCCCCAAAAGAAATTCATGAATTGCTGATTTTTGTTCATTCTAACCTCCCAAAAATCGAAATAAAAAGCGATCAAAAAACGTCACGTGCTCAAAAATGGTACCTATAAAAACGTCAACTCGTCCCGCAAAAAATAAGACCTCACATGACTCTGTGGGCCAAAATATGCAAAAATTATAGCTCTCAAAATGTGATGATGCAAAAACTATTTTTGCAATAAAAAGCGTCTTTTAGCATGACAGCTGCCAATCATAAAAACCCGCTATAAATAGTAAATCAAACCCCCCTTTATCACCCCCTTAGTAAGGGAAAAATAATAAAATTAAAAAAAAGTATTTATTTCCATTTTCCCATTAGGGTTAGGGTTAGGGTTGCGGCTAAAGTTAGGGTTAGGGTTGGCGCTAAAGTTAGGATTAGGGTTAGGGTTGGGATTAGGGGTGTGTTAGGGTTAGGTTTGTGGTTAGGGTTGGGACTAGGGTTAGGGTGTGTTTGGGGTTAGGGTTGGAGTTAGAATTGGGGGGTTTCCGCTGTTTAGGCACATCAGGGGCTCTCCAAATGTGACATGGCGTCTGATCTCAATTCCAGCCAATTCTGCGTTGAAAAAGTCAAACGGTGCTCCTTCACTTCTCAGCTCTGCCATGCGTCCAAACAGTAGTTTATCCCCACATATGGGGTATCAGCGTACTCTGGACCCCAAGAGTTATTGTGCAATTTGTCCTATTTCTTCTGCTACCCTTGGGAAAATAAAAAACTGGGGGCGAAAATATCATTTTTGTACAAAAAAAATTATTTTTTTGTTTTTACGGCTGTACATTATAAACTTCTGTGAAGCACTTGGGGCTTCATAGCGCTCACCACACATCTAGATAAGTTCCTTGTGGGGTCTATTTTCCAAAATGGGGTCACTTGTAAGGGGGGTTTCCACTGTTTAGGCGCATCAGGGGCTCTCCAAATGCGACATGACGCCCCCAGACCATTCCATCAAAGTCTGCAATCCAAAACGTCACTACTTCCCTTCCGAGCCCTGACGTGCGCCCATACAGTAGTTTTCTCCCACATATTGGGTATCAGCGTACTCAGGACAAATTGGACAACAACTTTTGGGGTCCAATTTCTCCTGTTACCCTTGTGAAAATAAAATATTGGGGGCGAAAAAATCATTTTTGTAAAAAAAAAAAGATTTTTTATTTTTACGGCTGTACGTTATAAACTTCTGTGAAGCACTTCGGGGTTCAAAGTGCTCACCACACATCTAGATAAGTTCCTTGTGGGGTCTATTTGCCAAAATGGGGTCACTTGGGGGTTTCCACTGTATAGGTGCATCAGGGCTCTCCAAATGTGACATGACGCCCCCAGACCATTCCATCAAAGTCTGCAATCCAAAACGTCACTACTTCCCTTCCGAGCCCAGACGTGCGCCCATACAGTAGTTTTCTCCCACATATTGGGTATCAGCGTACTCAGGACAAATTGGACAACAACTTTTGGGTTCCAATTTCTTCTGTTACCCTTGTGAAAATAAAATATTGGGGGCGAAAAAATCATTTTTGTAAAAAAAAAAAGGATTTTTTATTTTACGGCTGTACGTTATAAACTTTAGTGAAACACCTGGGGGTTAAAAGTTCTCACCACACATCTAGATAAGTTCCTTGAGGGGTCTAGTTTCCAAAATGGTGTCATTTATGGGGGTTTCCACTGTTTAGGCAGATCAGGAGCTCTCCAAACACGACATGGCGTCCAGCCAATTCTGCGTTGAAAAAGTCAGACGGCGCTCCTTCCCTTCTAAACTCTGCCATGCACCCAAACAGTGGTTTACCCCCACATATGGGGTATCAGCGCACTCAGGACAAATTGCTCAATAACTTTTGGAGTCTTGTTACCCTTGGAAAAATAAAAATTGGGGTGAAAAGATCATTTTTGTGGAAAAAATATGATTTTTAAATTTTACGGCTCTACGTTATAAACTTGTGTGAAGCACTTGGGGGTTCAAATTGCTCACCAAAGATCTAGAAAAGTACCTTAGGGGGTCTAGTTTCCAAAATGGGGTCATTTGTGGGGGTTTCCACTGTTTAGGCACATCAGGGGCTCTCCAAATGCAACATGGCATCCAATCTCAATTCCAGCCAATTTTGGTTGGAAAAAGTCAAATGGTGCTCCTTCCATTCCGAGCTCTGCCGTGCGCCCAAACAGTGGTTCCCACCCACATATGGGGTATCAGCGTACTCAGGACAAATTGGACAACAACTTATGTGGTCCAATTTCTCCTGTTACCCTTGGGAAAATAAAAAATTAGTGACTAAAAGATAATTTTTGTGGGAAAAAAATAGGATTTTTTATTTTCATGCCCGGGCATTATAAACTTGTGTGGAGCACTTGGGGGTTCAAAGTGCTCACCAAAGATCTAGATAAGTTCCTTAGGGGGTATAGTTTCCAAAATGGGGTAACTTGTGGGGGTTTCCACTGTTTAGGCTCATCTGGGGCACTGCAAACGGAACATGACCCCATCAACGTCTGCATTCCAAAACGTTACTACTTCCTTTCCAAGCCCTGCCGTGCACCCAAACAATTTCCCCCCCCCACATATGGGGTATCAGCGTACTCAGGACAAATTGGACAACAACTTTTGGGGTCCAATTTCCTTGGGAAAATTCAAAAATTTGGGACTAAAAAATCATTTTTGTGGAAAATTGTTTTTTTTTTTTTTCACACCCAGGCATTATAAGCTTTTGTGAAACACTTGGGGGTTCAAAGTGCTCACAACAGATCTAGATAAGTACCTTAGGGGGTCTAGTTTCCAAAATGGTGTCACTTGTGGGGGTTTCCACTGTTTAGGTGCATCAGGGGCTCTCCAAACACGACATGGCGTCCAATCTCAATTCCAGCCAATTTTAGCTTGAAAAAGTCAAACGGCGCTCCTTCCCTTACGAGCTCTGCCGTGTGCCCAAACAGTGGTTTTCCCCCACATATTGGGTATTGGCGTACTCAGGAGAAATTGCATAACAACCTTATCTGTCCATTTTCTCCTTTTACCCTTGTGAAAATAAAAAAAAGTTTGTAAAAGATCATTTTTGTGGCTAAAAAGTTAAATATTCATTTTTTCCTTCCACGTTGCTTTAGTTCCTGTGAAGCACCTGAAGGGTTAATAATCTTCTTGAATGTGGTTTTGAGTACCTTGAGGGTGCAGTTTTTAGAATGGTGTCACTTTTGGGTATTTTCTGCCATATAGACCCCTCAAAGTGACTTCAAATGAGAGGTGGTCCCTAAAAAAAATGGCTTTGTAAATTTAGTTGTAAAAATGAGAAATCGCTGGTCAACTTTTAACCCTTATAACTTCCTAACAAAAAAAAATTTTGGTTCCAAAATTGTGCTGATGTAAAGTAGACATGTGGGAAATGTTATTTCTTAACTATTTTGTGTGATATATTTCTCTGTTTTAAGGAATAAAAATTCAAAGTTTGAAAATTGCAAAATTTTAAAAATTTTCGCCATATTTGCGTTTTTTTTCAAAAATAAACGCAAGTTATATCGAAGAAATTTTACTTCTAACGTGAAGTACAATATGTCACGAGAAAACAATCTCAGAATCGCGAAGATCGTTGAAGCGTTCCAGAGTTATAACCTCATAAAGAGACAGTGGTCAGAATTGTAAAAATTGGCCCGGTCATTAACGTGCAAACCACCCTTGGGGTGAAGGGGTTAAATACACACACACTTAGAATAAAGTATTTTAATGAAATGACAGATGACACATTTTTGCCATCTTTATTCTTCTGCTAATCCAAACGATGCCCTCGATCTCCTGTAAAAAATAAAACACCAACAATATACCCATATCTGTCCGGCGTACAGTCAGTCCCACACCGCAATCCATATCTGGGGGTTAAACAGTTTACAACCGGGAGCGGTGCTAATGCGACCGGCCTGGCTGTAACCACTGAGGAATGAATGAGAAGCTGCCGGCGGCATCTTTAAGGCTGTGTGCACACGTTCAGGATTTTTTGTGTTTTTTTTCGCGTTTTTGTGGCGGAAAAACGCTTAAAAACGCATGCATTAAGCATCCTATGATTAGAATGCATTCTGCAATTTTGTGCACATACTGCGTTTTTTTCCGTGAAAAAACGAAAACACAGCATGTTCATAAGGTTATGTGCACAGGTTCAGGAGTCTTTGCAGAAATTTCCTGAGAAAAAACTGACTTTTTCCCAGGAAATCCGGATGCGTTTTTATCGCGATTTTTGCAGCGATTTTTTCCTGAACATTCTAGGTCAATAATATAGGGGAAATATGCAAATTTACCGCAAAATTAATGAACATGCTGCGTTTTTTTACCGCGATGTGTTTTTTTTCGCGAAAAAAACGCATCATGTGCACAAAAATTGCAGAATGCATTCTAATAATAGGATGATTAATGCATGCGTTTTTTTCTCTTCAATTTAAATCAGTCTCCTCTTTGACTATTATGGTTAATTGTATCTGGAGATTTGATTTTATATCTGTGTCTATTCTAAACTTATAGATTAAATATTAAGTTTTAATTCTAAAAATCCCTTCTTTTGCTGATTATCTTTTATACAGTATATTTTATTACCTTAGTATAGTCGTGTGTTTATGGTAATGTATTCTTTTTTGCTGTGTTTTTTTTCATTTAGGATGTTATTTCCGTGAGAAGGAAATATAACTGCAGACGTCGCTCGCAGGGAATCATTGTGGACACTAAAGACATCACACGAGATGCGGCTTTTCACGTGCTGAGTCACAGTAATTATCACAGCTTCTGTATGGGGCCCAGGAGTCGTCTATTTCTCACAGACAATGAATGGCGCAGTCTTGCACATGTTCCACCTTCACAAAATTCAGATGAGGTGCCGCACAGACCCGTGACCTTCTCCAATGTCAGAGCTTCTAACCAGTGACGCGTCTCGCTCATTGACTTTGACAATGTTTTTATTCTTTCCTTACCCCCCATAAAATATAAATAAATAAAACCTTCTGTTGTGATGAAACCCGTAAGACCTTGTCGGTACGAAATTGCTTCAATTCGAGGATTCTGGTGGAATTTTATTTATGATCTATCAGGTTCTGCCAAAATGTTTATGGATTTAAAGGGATATCCAGTCCTGACTTACATAGGATAGTGCAATACTTTATTTTGCCATTGGAGGCGCTACAGGGAAATTGAGCAATGTAGCACCATGGTTTTCCCACAGATAGCTGATAACTGGGGTCCAAACAGGGGGATACATTTTTAAAAGATTGTCATAAGATCCTGGACTGTCCACAGTGGAAAATCCTTTTTAAAGGGGTTGCTCACTTTTGGGGAGCTTGACTCACAATCATGTACTTGGAGCTAAAAATCATTTTTTGCAGTTAAGTTTCGTTTCATTAGCTTTTATTAGAAGTTTTTCATATTATAACAAACATACAAACCAAAAGTAATAAGATCATCATTTCAATAAGCTGATATATCAAGTATTGTTCTGACTTAAATATCAAAAGAAAAAGAAAGGGAACAACCAATCTTAAGCAGTAGCCATTAAGTCATAGATGTGGCAGAATCAAAGCAATATCATCTCAATCTACAGTACGTTGGTCAATACTCAGTACTGAATGATGAAATAAAAACGTAAAAAAAGTAACAAAATTATACACTCTAATGGAGCATGGAGCATAGTCTGAATGGTAACAGAGTAGGAGGTCATATATTTGCTTTGTTGTTGCAATTATACCAGGTGAAGGCTATGGGGTAAATGTGAACCATCCCTTATGTATCGTTACCGACTGAATGAGCTTTGTTGCCATCTCATCCAATTTCCATGGATTTTCTCTATTGTACCCTGTCCCCTAGCCCACATCTGTTCATACATATAGGTTTGATTAATTGTGGTATATAACTCTTTAATGTTTGGGATAGTATCCGATTTCCAGTGACGAGTAAGCAGTAATTTGGCATGTATAAGTATAATACATATCAGTGTTCTATCCCCTGGAGGTATGTCTCCAATACCCACCAGTAACAGTGCCATTTGGGGTGATCCCTTAAGCTTGGATTGTAGTATAGTTGATATCATGTGGAACACCCTGGTCCAATAATGCTTTACTTTAGGACATCCCCATAGTATATGGAGCAATGTCCCACGTTCCCCACAATTTCGCCAGCACAGTGGTGAGGACTCTGGGAATATTTGGTGTAGACGCGATGGAACAAAATACCATCTCAGTACTGTTTTCATAAATGATTCTATGTGTGTGCTACTTCTTAGTGATTTGTGCGCTATTCTCATAGATTTAATCCATTCTTCTGAAGTAATATCCATTCCCAGGTCTCTCTCCCACTGCCCTAGCGGATAAGTTTTTTTAAACACTGATACCTCTTCAATCATCACATAAATCCTTCTTAGACCTTTCAACTTATTCATATAAACAGCAAACATTCTAGGATTACAGCTCATCGAACTCCAAGAGAGCTTCCTAAGAAGGTGGTTAATTTGAAGATATGAGAAGACATCATTGTCTCTTAGAGAGTATTTAGATTTTAGGGCTGCAAATCGCATCAGATTTTCCCCAGAATACAATTGATCTATGAAAATTACCCCACTATGTAGCCAAGCTGTGACATTTAGATTTGGGATAGCGGTGGAAAGGACTTCCACAGGGATGATGTTCCTAGGTAATCTAGTGCCCTTTCCCGAGCGTTTATGGAATATCTGCAAACTATAAACCGCCCCTTTGGTAAGCGGTAGTAATGTAGCCGGCAGAGGGAGACCTATCAAAGACGCTGCTAGAATAGCTCTGTATGACAATGGGGACATCTGAGATTCTTCCATATGGACCCAATGTGTTTGTGATTGTCCAAGCCAACCTAATGCCAATGTAGAGATCTGAGATGCTATATAATAGTAATGTCTGGCACTCCCAAACCACCCATCCATTTATCTCTAGATAAAATATGACTGGCTATCCTGGGCTTGTGTCCCGCCCAGATATATGTCAACATCAAACTCTTAATGGCTCTGAAAAAGGTCTTTGGAAGTATGGGTAACGTCCTGAACAGGTAGAGAAGTTTTGGCAGAAGAAGCATCTTAAAAGTTGCAATCCTGCCCAACCAAGAAACTTCAACCTTAGCAAGTCTTTGAGTTTCAGACTTTAAATTAGCAAGCAAGGGTTCATAATTAGAAGAATACAAGAAAGAGTGGGATGACGTGACCATTATCCCCAGATATCTCAAACCCTTTGTTTGCCAGTCCAGAGCATACCTATGTTTCAACAAAGACACTGTCTCTATAAATAAGTTAAGTGGCAAAGCCTGCGTTTTTTGTGCATTAAGCTTGTAATACGATTCTTTCCCAAAATACAGAATTACCTCCATTGCATGTTCTAATGAGTCTATTGGTTGCGATAGTGTCAGTATTACATCATCGGCAAAAAGGGAAATAACGTTTTCTGTACCCTATTTGTATCCCTGTAATTGAGCACTGAGTTCTTAACACCTGGGCTAAAGGTTCGATTGAGAGTACAAAAATCAAAGGTGACAAAGGGCAGCCCTGGCGCGTCCCATTGCTGATTAGATAATTGTCTGATAGGGCCCCATTAGAAAAGATCCTTGCTGATGGTTGAGAGTATAACCCTGTATCCCTGAGAAGATGTCTCCAGTGAAGCCTATCTTCCTCAGAACTAAAGGGTATGCCACACTAAACAATATCGCTAACGGGATCGCTAAAAAACGTCACTATTTAGCGATCCCGTTAGCGATGTTGTTCAGTGCGGCAGCTTCCAGCGACGAGCTTCCTGCTGTGATCTCGCTCGTCGCTGGAATCGTTCCAGACCCTATTTCATCGCTGGCGCTCCCGCTGGGTAAGTATCTTATCGCTAGGTGGCACCTTTTCTTAGCGATTTAGCGGTACTTTTGTACCGCTAAAGTCGTTAAGAAGATCGCTAACGGCGATAGCGTCGTTAACTATATCGCTAAATGCGGCCGCACTTAGCGATATAGAAACAATTCCGCTAGCGATCTCATTAGTATGCAACGCTAACGAGATCGCTAGCGGGATAGCTTAGTGTGGCAGTACCTTAAGAAAACAAAATCCCAATGAATGCGGTCAAATGCCTTCTCGGCATCTAATGCTACAAGCAGCGCCTCTTACTTCTTGGCTTCTATGTAGTGTGTTATGTTGAGGATGCGTCTGGTGTTGTCTGCCGCATATCTGTTTTTAATGAATCCCACCTGATCGATTTCTATCAGATCGGGCAGTAAATGGCTATTCTGTTTGCTATGACTTTTGCATATATTTTAAGGTCGGTATTAAGTAGTGATATGGGTCGAAAATTTTGGGGTTCATCGGATTGTTTTCCAGGTTTTGGAAGGGTAACAATGAGAGCCTCTTGATTTTCTTTGGGAAAAGATCCCTTTTGGAAGGCATCCTGGAAAAAGGGTAGGAGGTGGGGAGTGAGGATGCCTCCAAATGTTATATAGTAGGCATTAGTAAGGCCATCTGGTCCTGGTGATTTACCTTTAGGTAGGGATTTTATAGTTTGAGCTATTTCAGTAAAAGTGATCGGAGTATTAAGGGTCGTTAATTGTTGTTCCGAAATTTCGGGCAGGTGGATACTATCCAAGAAGGATTGTATATCCTTATTTGAGGGCTGATAAGTAAATGGGGTCTTGTTTTAAGTTATATAGCTCCTTGTAGTAGTAGTCTTTGAACCTGTTAGCTATTTGCCTTGGATCAGTGATTTTGCCTATCCGCTGTTTGTCCCATATATATGGGATTCTCCCATTTATTTCTTTAGATTTGAGTCATGACGCTAGTAGTTTGCGCGCTTTGTTATTTTGTGAGTAGTATGCTGCTTTGGTTTTCTTTAGTCGTTTTTCATAATCCATAAGCAAACACTCTCTAAGTTGTTGTCTTAAATTCTTGAGTTTCTCTGACAAAGTATGAGACGTTGATGAGCTGTTTAGTAATTCAATAGATTTAATATCAGTTGTCAGCGATGTTATTAATTTTGTCCTGCTCTTCTTGACCATATGGCCTAGTTTTATGAAAGTGCCTCTTATGAAGGCCTTATGGGCGTTCCAAATGAGACCTGGAGAGTCCTGTGGGCTACTATTGAGTTGAAAATATTCCTCTAGGTCTTTGCCGATTGTTTTATTGTATTCTGGATGAGTTAATAAAAATTCGTTGCATCTCCAGAGGAATGCTGGAGAAAAATTATTCTTTTCAGCTATTGTCAGGGAAATGGCCGCGTGATCTGACCAAGTGATGGTTTCTATGGATGCTCCAGCTACAGCCTTTAAAAGTTCTCTATCTATAATAAACATGTCTATCCTAGAATAGCTGTCATGTACGTTAGAGTAAAAGGAAAAGTCTCTTTCAGAGCTGTGCAGTGCTCTCCAAGCATCATACAGATCATTCTGCCACAAAGTTTTCCCTAAAGACATATGTCTGTGCGAGGTTCTGTGTGATGTGTCCATGTGCGGGTCAGAAATTATATTAAAATCACCACAAATCAAAAGTCTCCCTTGTTTAACTGCGTTCGTTAATCTTAAAATTTTCCTGAAAAATTTAATTTGACCCTGATTCGGAGCATAGACATTAGCTATTGTGTAAGGTTCATTATTCAGCATACAAATAAGAATAAGGTACCTTCCTTTAGGGTCTGTAATGGTCTGAATGACATTCACCGCAATAGTATGTTTTATAGCAATTAAGACCCCCTTGACTTAGAATGGTGATGGGAGTGTATAATAGTAGGATACGTTCTGTGACAAATTCTATATGCATCCCTCTGCAGCAAGTGAGTTTCTTGAGCACAAAACACATCCGCTGACAGAGAAGTGGCTTCCTTCCACATGTGGGCCCTTTTTTGTGGCATGTTTAACCCTTTTACGTTCATAGATATTATTTTAATCCCCATTTATCATGTGTGGTGGTGCTATAAGTTCACTTACCCCCCCTGGTAGTGTGGATGATACTTTTGTGGAACTCTGACACTCCATCATTAGGATCTCTGGACCTTTGTAGCTCCTACTCCAATTCCTAAATAAAACTAAGTTAAACAAGCAATCAAACATAAACGAATAAACCATTCTTTGAACAGAACAAGTGGATATGACAAACGTCTGATCCATTTTTGGGGTCAACAGTTTATATTGTTGCCGGGAGGGGATTCTTTCATGAATCCGGGCTATCCCGCTTAAGAGAAAGATGCTCAGCGGTTCCTACATTTATGACTGCCTGCTTTTTTTCCAGACCCCAGTCCAGAGCCTCTCATCTAGCCAAATCAGATCTCTCCTACTTTGCACTGACGAGGACCAACAGTCCGAAACACCGTGTCTGCAAATGGAGATTCTGATTTGGCTTTTATCCTAAGTCATATTACAAGACTCGTTAAAGGGTTGATTGTGACTTGTAGGATCGCTACTTCCAATAGGTGGCGCTATAGAGTACAAGTCCTCTTTGTTGAAGAGGCAATTTGCATATTAAAATTTCCAGAGGAGCATTGCACGGCGAATAAGCCTCCTTACCTCGACACGCCAGAGCTGTATGTCACTCTCCACAAGAGAAACCTTACCCCTAGACCTTAGTCCAGAGCCTCTCATCTAGCCAAATCAGATCTCTCCTACTTTGCACTGACGAGGACCAACAGTCCGAAACACCGTGTCTGCAAATGGAGATCTGATTGGCTTTTATCCTAAGTCATATTACAAGACTCGTTAAAGGGTTGATTGTGACTTGTAGGATCGCTACTTCAATAGGTGGCGCTATAGAGTACAAGTCCTCTTTGTTTGAAGAGGCAATTTGCTTTTTTCAGTCATCCGCAATCTGTGTAGGGACCTCTGAGGTAAAGACAGAGGAGCAGGTGTACTTATGCCCCATTCTTGAAGAACCTTAACACCTTCTTCTGCTGTAGATACTGTGTGAGTAGCATTTTTGTAGAATACGATGAGACGTACAGGAAAGCCCCATCTGTATAGAATCTTATTTTCCCGCAGAGCAGTTGTAATAGGGATAAATTGTCTACTAAGTTGCAAAGTCAGCGGAGAGAGGTCTGCATATACAGAAATCATATGGAACGGATCGGGGAGTTTTCCCATTTTCCGTGTTGTAATCATGACATTTTCTTTAGTTTCGTAAAAGTGTATTTTTGCCAGAACGTCCCTGGGTACGGATTCGTCCAAATGCCGCGGGCTGGAAGTCTATGAGACTGATCAATGGTCAGATCCACAGGGGTACTATCAGGTAGAAGGGCTTTTGTTATATCCCGAATATATTGTTTGAGCTTGAGAGGGAACATTTTCGGGTATACCTCTAAACTTAAAGGGAATCTGTCACTCCATTTTGGCCCTATGAGATAGGGCCACCGCCATCAGGGGCTTATCTACAGCATTCTGTAATGCTGTAGATAAGCCCCCGATGCTACCTGAAAGTGAAGAAAAACAAGTAATAAAATACTCACCCAGGGGCGTTCCGGGGGGCGGTCGGGTCAGGAGGGAGTCGCGGTCAGGTCCGGGGCCTCTCATCTTGTGGCGATGCCGGCCTCTTCTTTCGGTCACGACGCGGCTCCTGTGCAGGCGCACTGCTCTGCCCTGGTGAGGGCAGAGCAGAGTACTGTAGTGCGCAGGCGCCGGAAAAGGTCAGAGAGGTCATGTGCAGCTTCTGGCTGATGATTGCAAATTTGCCTCCAGTATTTGGTGATAACATGCTGCGTTTATCTTTAATTCAACTTTGACCAAGTTTCCTGTGCCTTTGTAGCTCACACATCCCCAAAACATCAGCGATCCACCTCCATACTTTACAGTAGGAATGGTGTTCCTTTCATCAGAGGCCTTGTTGACCTCTCGCCAAATGTAACATTTATGGTTGTGGCCAAAAAGTTCAATTTTGGTCACATCACTCCAAATTACCTTGCTCCAGAAGTTTTAGGCTCGTTTCTGTGCTGTTTTGCATAATGTAGGCGAGATACTTTGTGGCATTTGCGCAGTAATGTTTTTCTTCTGGCGACTTGACCATGCAGCCCATTTTTCTTCAAGTGCCTCCTTATTGTGCATCTTGAAACAGCCACACCGCTAGTTTTCAGAGAGTCCAGTATTTCAGCTGATGCTATTTGTGGGTTTTTCTTTGCATCCTGAACAATTTTCCTGGCACTGTCAAGTCACAGGTGAGGATGTTACCTTTAGTAGCCATTCAAACCCATTTGTGTCAATTTGTGCGCATGTTATTAGGCCAAAATCACCACGGTGTGTAAACTTTTGATCAGGGTCATTTGGATGTTTTATGTTGTCATTATGATTTAAAAAGAGAAAACACAGTAGTGACAATAAATGGCTTCACCCAACCACTAACCATGAGTGGAGAAAAAGATTTGGTGTTATCATTCATATTCTCTGAAAAAAGGCCAAAAAAGCAAAAATTCTGCCGAGGTATGTAAACTTTTGAGCTTGACTGTATGTTAATATTAATATTGAGAAGAATTAATTTCAACCTATTAGTTCGATCCTCCACAACAGTCATGGTCTCTCTTGTGACCCCTAGGGAAAATTAACTGTTCACTAGTAATAATGCCCCTTCTGTACCCTCCAGAGTAAAAGCTTCCTGCTTCTGTAACCCGCACAGTAACAGTGTCCCCTCTGTGCCACGTCAGAGTAATAATTGCCCCAATGGACCTCCTCATAATAATAGAGAACCACTGGACCTTAATAATAATAATGGAACCTTGATCTTCCTTATAATAATTATAGCTCCCCTGGATTTCTTACAGTGATATTAATACCCCGGACTTCCTTAAAATAATAATAGAGACCGCCCGGGGACTACTAATAAAAATAAAACCCTGGGCCTCCTTATAATGCTAATAATTGGACCGCTTTGGACATCCTCATAATAATAGCGCCCTCTGGGTATCCTTATAATTATAATAGTAATAATTATAATAATAATAAAAAATAGCTACCCCTAGTGCCCCCTTTCCTTTTATTAAAAATAAGTGTCCACCTGGATCTTTCATTTTTATTATAGAAATAATAATATTCCCCCATTGGCAGGGGCGTACATAGAAATCATGGGGCCCCATAGCAAAAGTCTGAATGGGGCCCCCCCCAAAAAAAAAAAACAGGTGCTCTTAACTCCACACACACACACACCTGCAGTGCATGCAGGGCCCCCTACACCCTCCACAGTGCGTGCAGCCGGGCCCCCCTCCCTAAGGTGCAAAGTGCAGTCAGAGCCATTGTAAATGTAAAGTGCCAGCACAGTGAGGGGACACATTTAACAAAAAAAATCGACCCCCAGCCAGGCTCACCATCTTGTGTGTGCAGTGGCGTAGCAACTGTTTGTGGGGCCCGGGCGGCTGAAAAATTTGCTGCCCCTTTGGTCATTGATAATCCTGAAGCAATCACCATTACAACCAAAAAAAGGCTCAAAGTAAATACCTTTCACCTGTAAAATCAGCATGGCAAAAATACACACTGCAAAGCAGCAACACACAGTATGGACTTGTGTTTATGATGTGCTTTATCCTCCTTGGACAAAAAGGACTTCTTTAGGCTTGGCTCACATTTATACAGTGCAGTCTGCTGGACAAATATGTCTGAATTGCAAAAAAAATGGTATTCAGACGTATATGGAGGCATACACAAACCATAATGGGCAACACGTAGTGTAAAAAAAATGTTCTTCTGACTGTTTTGCCCTGATCATGTTGTATTGTGGGAAAAAAACATAATTGACCAAAGGTACGCGTTTTTAATGTGGGGTGAAAAAAAGTTTATTCCTCTGGACACCTCCTCACAGAACTGATGCCAAAATGGAGTGGGATGGGACTGTTGACACCAGTAAAACTGGATGGAAAAAAAATGATTCTTTTTAAGTAAAAAAACATATAGAGACAAAGATGGAAGTACGATATGTATCAAATGTACTTGTTTAAATTCGTAGGTTGATGCATGGCATACGTTTTAATGTATACGTCCAACGCATTAAGTCTGCAGGCGTATAAATGTGAACCTAGCCTGACAGGGAACATGCTGCATAGTGTGCTCCGATGTAAGAAGTGTGGTACCTAATCTGACAGCAGGTACAAGCAATGCCCATCATTCATGGCATCATATAAGACAGGTAGACGGATGTCATATCTTTGTATATGAAATGATTGGACTATGTAAGCTATGCAAAGTTCCAACATGTGTACAAACTACAAGACACATTTTATCACAGGTAAGGGGACACAGAAATGCCGCACACAATATCTTCCATAACATCTGCAGAACTTCCACTCTCCGGCACCTCATGAGCTCAGCACGCCCCATGTAATTGCTGTCTCCCAGGTGCATGCCTCTGGGGTGAAGGAGCAGAATAAATTAGTAACATTTATTGGCTGCACCATGATTTCCAGGGCATTGCACATTTTTAGTATTGCATGACATGCATTGTTGCACACCTTGACAGTGAAGTTGGTGGTGGGACATAGACTGGAGGTCTTACCTACAGCTAGGAAGCATCATCCTGCCTGGTGGTGGTACAGGGGTTAAATCACATGAAACCAGCTCTAATGGAGAAGCATTGTGAGGAGTACAGAAGAGTGGCTGCAGTGCATGCAGGGTCCCCCTCCTCCACCCTCCACAGTGCCTGCAATCAGGACCCCCTCACTCCCTAAGGTGCAAAGTGCAGCCAGAGGCTAGCCATTGTAAATATAAAGTGCCAGCACAGTGAGGGGACACATTCAACAAAAAAATCCACCCCATACCCCAGCCAGCAGGACTCACCTTCTTGTGTATCTCTTCCCTGAGTGAAACTTATGAATGTTTTCTGCTTCCTGTGATGCACGTGTCTCTGGCTGCAGGCTGGCTTTCTTATGCAAATGCAGCCAGAGACTTAAGCCAACTGCTGACCAGAAAACAACAAGGAAAGGGGACCTTCAAGGGGGTTTACAGTGTCCGGCCGTCGCTTATATTTAATTAAAGGAGATAGTACTGTGTCAGCACAGCAGAGCTGCCAAACGACAGCGGCCGTCGTGGGCCCCCTCATCTGTCTGGGCCCCATAGCTGCTGCTTAGTCTGCTCTATTCACGGAACGCCACTGCCCATTGGGCCTCTTTATATTTACAATGGTGCCCCTTGCTTCTACTTATAATAATAATATCCCCTTGAGCCTCTTTGTAATAATAATGCCCACCTGGGCTTCATTATAGAGACCCTCTAGGCCTCTCCATAGCGATAATAAAAGGACTCCCTGTGTCTCCTTACACAGCCCCCATGGGACTCCCTGTTGTAACAATAGCACCCCCCTTGGCCTTCCTATGATAATATTAGTGCCCACCTAGGTATCCTTATAATAATAGCTCCCACTGAGGCCTCCTTGGAATAATATCAGTACCATGCAGTTCCTGGCATAAATAAAAATATACTAATATTTTCCTCACAACACTTCCATGCCGAGCTCCTCCTCACTACAGTCTCTCGCCAGGCGCAGAAGTGATGTCATTGCATTCCATGATGCCATCTTATTCCAGAGAAATCTGCATTTTTATTAATATGTAAATGAGCAGTTAAGATCTCTGGGCTGGACATAGATTTCCCTGAGAATCTGCCTACAGAGCTTATTTTCAATGAAAGGGGTGTTAGAGACATGTAATGACTGACAGTCTGCTCTCCTGATCTACACGTCTCACATTGGTAACTACCCGTTTCATTGAAAATAAGCTCTGGATGCAGATTCTCAGGGAGATCTACGTCCGGCCCATAGATCTTAACAGCTCATTTATATATTATGTAAAATGTTTATTTCTGTGGAATAAGATATCAGGTGGCAGATATCAAGGAATCAGTTCATTCCACTTTCTATGAACTACATGCCCATATATAACCAACAAATAAAGTTGCAGTTAGTGATGAGCGAGTGTGCTCGTTACTCGAGTTTCCAGAGCATGCTCAGGTGTTCTCCGAGTATCTTGGGCGTGCTCGAAAATTATGTCTGAGTCCACGTAGCTGCATGATTTATGGCTGCTAGATAGCATGAATATGAGTTGCACGAACCAGGGCTTATGGGGTACTCGGCACCGAGCCCGTTCACTTCAATGGGGGAGAGGTCACGGGTAGCGCAGCTCGGTCCGTTGCCCTGGGCGCTCATTCAAGGGGGGAATATTTACAGGGGATTTAGAAATGTTCGTGACGCCACCTGTGGTTTCTGATCAGGGTGACCAGCGCTGCAGGGTGAATCCTCTGACGGGTTGTTACTCGGCAGCAAAGTGTTAAGTCTCCCACAGGCGAGACTAATCCCTCGAGGTATATGGCGGTGCAGGGGTGCAAGCAATAAGGCAGACACACACAAGTCAGTCTCTTTCCATACCTTTACTGGTGATGGTTGCAGGCATGTCCCGGGAAGCTGCTCAGGGTGGAGGATGCACGTCCAGTAATCACTGTGTAGGGTTAAGGCCTCCTTACTTCCCGATGTGTGTGGGTTTCTAACTTGCATGAAGCTAAGTTTAACTCCTTCTCCTTGCTACGCCCGGCTGATCTTGTGATGAGGTCTTTTTGTGGACAGAACAGTGTCTCTATGGCGGTACCTGCCAGACCCCCGTCTTCCTGACCCCGGTTACGTATCAGCACTGAAGGGCCCCTCTGCGACTTGAAGTCCAGAGTCTCCGGTTTTTCCCACTAGCTGTGAAGATGCTAGCAAGCTCGGACCCGGTGTCCGGTTGGGCAGAGTGGAGAATAAGCTATCGTTGCTATTTCTCCTCAGTCACTCTCTCCCTTTTGTCCACTCGCCTGTCGTCCTACGCACACCTTAATATAAGCACAGGCAGCAGATGTAGTAGTCAGCTTCCTTCTATCCCCCGCTCACTGACCGTTCCTCAGCCCTCAGGCTAATCTGACAGGAGTTTCCCCCTCACAGCTCGTCTGAGGTAACTGCGTTCTCAAAAGTCTCTCCTCTCCTGAGGTAACATCAACAACTACTTACGTTCAGCTAGACTGTCTTTATCTCACTGCTGTCTCAAGGGCTCCCTCTGGTGGAACCAGGAAAAATGTGAAGTGTTGTATGCTTATCAGGTATTTGTGAATTACCTTTCTGTGCATCCTCCACGGAACATGTGGCACCAAGCGCAGCTGGGCTACACAAATACATGCAGGGATTGCCTGTTTAGTAGGGAATCCCAACTGTGTTGCAGTGAGGAATCAGGAGGCCCCATTTCCTCTTAAAAATCGTTAGGCCTAATACAGGGGTACAGCCAGGAGGCCCCTTTTGATAATCCAAATCATTTGTGATAAAACTGTGTTGCAGTGAGAAATCAGGAGGCCCCATTTGCTCTTAAAAGTTGTTAGTCCTAATATTGGGGTTCAGCCAGGAAGCCCTATTCGATAATCCAAATCGTTTGTGATAAAACTGTGTTGCAGTGAGGAATTAGGAGGCCCAGTTTGCTCTTAAAAATCGCTAGTCCTAATATTGGGGTTCAGTCAGGAGGCCCTATTGCTTATTCAAATCGTTTGGAATAAAACTGTGTTGCAGTGAGGAATCAGGAGGCCCCATTTCCTCTTAAAAATTGTTAGACCTAATATAGGGGTCCAGCCATGAGGCCCTGTTTGCTAATCCCAATCGTTTGGGTTAAAACTGTGTTGCAGTGAGGAATCAAGAGGCCCCATTTGCTCATCAAAATTGTTAGTTTTAAAAGTGTTGTGCCATCTGAGTGTGGCTGGAAAAAAAAGCTGTTGCATGAGGTATCAAGGTTCCCAGAAAAGAAGGCTTAAGCCTCAGTCACAGACAGTGATCTCGCTGGCGAGATCGCTGCTGAGTCACTAGTTTTGTGACGCAACAGCGATCTCCCCAGCGATATCGCTGTGTGTGACATTCAGCGAAGATCAGCCCCCCTGCTGGGTATCGCTGATCGTCGCTGAATGTCCTGGACATTTTTTTGATAGTTGGTCTCCTGCTGGCCAGCACGCATCGCTGCATGTGGCAGGCAGGAGACCAGCGATCAGCTGGTAACCAAGGTACACATCGGGATCGCTGGTGTGTCGCTATGTGTGACGGGGATCTTACACTGCTCCCTTAACAACCAGGTCTAAATTTAACCCCTTTACCCCCAAGGGTGGTTTGCATGTTAATGACCGGGCCAATTTTTACAATTCTGACCACTGTCCCTTTATGAGGTAATAACTCTGGAACGCTTCCATGGATCGCGGTGATTCGGACAATGTTCTCTCGTGATAAATTTTACTTCACGATAGTGGTAAAATTTATTTGATATGACTTGCGTTTATTTGTGAAAAACGGAAATTTGGTGAAAACTTTGAAAATTTCGCGATATTCCAACTTTGAATTTTCATGCCCTTAACCCCTTCATGACCCAGCCTATTTTTACCTTAAAGACCTTGCCATTTTTTGCAATTCTGACCAGTGTCCCTTTATGAGGTAATAACTCAGGAACGCTTCAACGGATCCTAGCGATTCTGAGATTGTTTTTTCGTGACATATTGGGCTTCATGTTAGTGGTAAATTTAGGTCGATAATTTTTGTGTTTATTTGTGAAAAAAATGGAAATTTGGCGAAAATTTTGAAAATTTTGTAATTTTCAAATTTTTTATTTTTATTCTGTTAAACCAGAGAGTTATGTGGCACAAAATAGTTAATAAATAACATTTCCCACATGTCTACTTTACATCAGCACAATTTTGGGAACAAAATTTTTTTTTGTTAGGAAGTTATAAGGGTTAAAAGTTGACCAGCGATTTCTCATTTTTACAGCAAAATTTACAAAACCATTTTTTTTTAGGGACCACCTCACATTTGAAGTCACTTTGAGGGGTCTATATGGCAGAAAATACCCAAAAGTGACACCTTTATAAAAACTGCACCCCTCAAGCTACTCAAAACTACATTCAAGAAGATTATTAACCCTTCAGGTGCTTCACAGGAACTAAAGCAACGTGGAAGGAAAAAATGGACATTTTAATTTTTCCAACAAAAATTTTCTTTTAGCATCAATTTTTTCATTTTTACATGGGCATCAGGATAAAATGGATCCTAAAATTTGTTGGGCAATTTCTCCTGAGTACACAGATACCTCATATGTGGTCATAAACCACTGTATGGGTGCACGGCAGGGCTCAGAACGGAAGGAGCGCCATTTGACTTTTTGAATGGAAAATATGCTGGAATATTTAGCGGTTGCCATGTCACATTTGGAGAGTCCCTGTGTGCCTAAACATTGGAGCTCCCCCACAAGTGACCCCATTTTGGAAACTAGACCCCCTAAGGAACTTATCTAGATGCATAGTGAGCACTTTGAACCCCCAGGTGCTTCACAAATTGATCCGTAAAAAAAAGAAAGTACTTTTTTTTCACAAAAATTTTCTTTTAGCCTCAGTTTTTTAGTTTTTTCATTTTCACATGGGCAACAGTATAAATTGGATCCTAAAATTTGTTGGGCAATTTCTCCTGAGTACACAGATGCATAGTGAGCACTTTGAACCCCAGGTGCTTCACAGAAGTTTATAACGCAGAGCCGTGAAAATAAAAAATCATTTTTTTTTCTCAAAAAATGATTTTTTTAGCCCACTATTTTTTATTTTCACAATGGTTACAGGAGAAATTGGACCCCAAAAGTTGTTGTCCAGTTTGTCCTGAGTACGCTAGTACCCCATATGTGGGGGGGAACCACTGTTTGGGCACACGTCAGGGCTCGGAAGGGATGTAGTGACGCTTTGAAATGCCGACTTGATGGAATGGTCTGCGGGCATCTTGTTACGTTTGCAGAGCCCCTGATGTGCCTAAACAGTAGAAACTCCCCACAAGTGACCCCATTTTGGAAACTAGACCCCGCAAAGAACTTATCTAGATGTGTGGTGAGCACTTTGAACCCCCAAGGGCTACACAGAAGTTTATAACGCCCGGGCATGAAAATAAAAAAATCATATTTTTTCCACAATCAGGATCTTTTAGTCCCCAATTTTTTTATTTTCCCAAGGGTAACATGAGAAATTAGACCCCAAAAATTGTTGTCCAATTTGTCCGGAGTATGCTGATATCCCATATGTGGGAGAAAACTACTGTATGGGCACACGTCGGGGCTCGGATGGGAAGTAGTGACGTTTTGAAATGCCCACTTGATGGAAAGGTCTTCGGGCGTCATGTTACGTTTGCAGAGTTCCTGATGTGCCTAAACAGTAGAAACTCCCCAAAAGTGACCCCATTTTGGAAACTAGATCCCCCAAGGAACTCCTATAGATGTGTGATAAGCACTTTGAATCTCCAAGTCCTTCACAGAAGTTTATAACGCAGAGCCGTGAAAATATAAAATCATTTTTTTTCCACAAAAATAATTTTTTAGTCCCCAATTTTTTTCCCAATGTTAACAGGAGAAATTAGAACCCCCAAAGTTGTTGTGCAATTTTTCCCGAGTACGCTGATACCCCATATGTGGGGATAAACCACTGTTTGGGCATACGTCGGGGCTTGGAATAAAGGGAGCACTGTTTGACTTTTTGAACGCAAAATTTGCAGGAATCAATGGTGGCGCCATGTCGCGTATGGAGACCCCATGATGTGCCTAAATAGTGGAAACCCCTCAATTCTAACTCCAACCCTAACCCCAACACACCCCTAACCCCAACCCTAACCCCTACACACACCTAACCCTAATACAAACCCTAATCATAACCCTAACCCCAACACACCCCTAACCCTAATCCCAACTCTAACCATAAACCTAACCACAAGCCTAACCCTAATTCCAACCCTAACCCTAATTCCAACCCTAACCGTAATTCTAACCTTAACCCTAATGCTAACCCTAACCTTAGTTCTAACCCTAAGGCTGGGTTCATATTGCGTTTTACCAGCCCGTTCAACACGTAGCGTTGACCGGCTGGTAACGGTATAGCATAACGCGATCGCGTTATGCTATACCCGCTAGCGCAGATGAATCAGCAGATAATCAGCCGCGGATCCGCAGCAAAATCAGTCGCGGATCAGCAGCAAAATCCGCCGCGGATCTGCAGCAAAATCCGACGCGGATCAGCAGCAAAATCCGCCGCGGATCAGCAGCAAAATCCGCCGCGGATCAGCAGCAAAATCTGCCGCGGATCCGCAGCAGAATCCGCCGCGGATCAGCAGCAAAATCCGCCGCGGATTAGCGGCAAAATCCGGCGTGGAACAGCGGCAAAATCAGCCGCGGATCAGTGGCAAAATCAGCCGCGTATCAGCAGCAAAATCCGCCGCGGATCCGCAGCAAAATCCGCCGCGGATCAGCAGCAAAATCCGCCGCGGATCAGCAGCAAAATCCGCCGCGGATCCGCAGCAAATCAGCGCGGATCAGCAGCAAAATCGCCGCGGATCAGCAGCAAAATCCGCCGCCGATCAGCAGCAAAATCCGCCGCGGATCCGCAGCAAAATCAGCCGCGGAACAGCAGCAAAATCCGCCACGGATCAGCAGCAAAATCTGCATTAGCGGCAAAATCCGCCGTGGATCAGCGGCAAAATCAGCCGCGGATCAGCGGCAAAATCCGCCGCGGATCAGCGGCAAAATCAGCCGCGGATCAGCAGCAAAATCAGCCGCGTATCAGCAGCAAAACCCGCCACGGATCCGCAGCAACATCCGCCGCGGATCAGCAGCAAAATCCGCCGCGGATCAGCAGCAAAATCCGCCGCGGATCCGCAGCAAAATCAGCCGCGGATCAGCAGCAAAATCCGTCGCGGATCAGCAGCAAAATCCGCCGCCGATCAGCAGCAAAATCCGCCGCGGATCCGCAGCAAAATCAGCCGCGGAACAGCAGCAAAATCCGCCACGGATCAGCAGCAAAATCAGCCGCGGATCAGCGGCAAAATCAGCCGCGGATCAGCTGCAAAATCAGCCGCGGATCAGCAGCAAAATCCGCTAGGAAAAAAAAAAAAATTCTTTATTTTATTATTTGTCCCTACCTATGACAGGGGGGGTTCATTTACTTTTTTTTATTTTGATCACTGTGACAGTTTATCACAGTGATCAAAATAAATTTTTGTACAATGGAGGACGCACTGCGCATGCGCCGGCTGGCGGCGCACTGCGCATGCGCCCGCCATTTTCCAAGATGGCGGCGCCCATGAAGAATCCCAGACAGCCGCCGGGACGGATCCAGGGACATCGGTGGACCGGGAGAGTTGAGTAGGGGGCGTCAGAAGGTGAGGGGGGGGATCGGTAGGTGGGGGCAGCCTATCGCAGGAGCAGGGAGCAGACAGTGACGGCGGTGACCGATCGCTGCCATCTTTCGATGGCGGCGGCCGATCACCTCCGTGACTTGGTGTGGGGGGGTCAGATCTTGGTGTCCAGCCATGGCCGATGCTATTGCAGCATCGGCCATGGCTGGATTGTAATATTTCACCAGTTTCATTGGTGAAATATTACAAATCGCTCTGATTGGCTGTTTCACTTTTAACAGCCAATCAGCGATCGTGGCCACGTGGGGGTTAAGCCAACCCCCCTGTGGTGATGCACTAAGGGTCCTGTGCCTGCGGGTCGGGTGACCTTTCAGTGACCCCGGTCTCCCGGCCCGCAGGAACATGATTTATAGCATGACGCCGACGTCGGCGTCATGGGTCGGGATGGCACAGGTTTTCATGACGCCGACGTCGGCGTCATGGGTCGGGAAGGGGTTAAATCACAGAGATATGTCACACAAAAGTAACATTTACCACACGTTTACTTTACATCAGCATCATTTTGGAACCAAAATTTTATTTTTGTTAGGAAGTTACAAGGGTTAAAAGTTGACCAGCGATTTCTCATTTTTACAACACTTTTTTTTAGGGACCCCATCACATTTGAACTCACTTTGAGGGGTCTATATGATAGAAAATACCCAAAAGTGATAACATTCTAAAAACTGCACCCCTGAAGGTGCTCAAAACCACATTCAAGAAGTTTATTAATCATTCAGGTGATTCACAGGAATTTGTGGAATGTTTAAAAAAATGAACATTTAACTTTTCTTCACAAAAAATGTACGGTAATTCATAGCCAATTTTTTTTATTTTACCAAGGGTAACAAGAGAAATTGGAACCCAAAAATTGTTGTCCAATTTGTCTTGAGTATGCCGATACTCAATATGTGGGGGGTAACCACTGTTTCGGCGCATGGCAGAGCTCGGAAGGGAAGGAGCGCCGTTTGACTTTTTCAAACTAAAATTGGCTGGAATTGAGATTGGATGCCATGTCGCGTTTGGCGAGCCCCTAATATGCCTAAACAGTGGAGACCCCCACAAGTGACCCTATTTTGGAAACTAGACCCCCTAGGGAACTTATCTAGATGTGTGGTGAGCACTTTGAACCCCAAGTGCTTCACAGAAGTTTATAACGTAGTTCCGTAAAAATAAAGAATCATATTTTTTTCACAAAAATGATCTTTTCGCCTCCAATTTTTTATTTTCACAAGGGTAACAGGAGAAATTGGACCCCAAAAGTTGTTGTCCAATTTGTACCGAGTACGTTGATCCCCTATATGTGGGGGTAAATAACTTTTTGGGCGCACGGCAGAGCTTGGAAGGGAAGGAGCACCGTTTGACATTTTCAACGCAGAATTGGCTGGAATTGAGATCGGACGCCATGTTGCGTTTGGAGAGCCCCTGATGTGCCTAAACAGTGGAAACCCCAAATTGTAACTCCAACCCTAACCCCAAAACACCCCTAACCCCAATCCCAGCCCTAACCATAACCCTAACCACAAACCTTACTCTAACACACCCCTAACCCTAATCCCAACCCTAATCCAAACCCTAACCCTAACTTTAGCCACAACTTAACCCTAACTTTAGCCCCAACCCTAACTCTAACTTTAGCCCCACCCTAATTCTAACTTTAGACCCAGCCCTAACTCTAACTTTAGCCCCAACCCTAACCCTAATGGGAAAATGGAAATAAATAAAAAAAATTATATTTTATTATTTTTCCCTAACTAAGGGTGTGATAAAGGGGGGTTGATTTACTATTTATAGCGGGTTTTTATAGCGGGTTTTTATGTTTGGCAGCTGTCACACACTAAAAGATGCTTTTTATTGCAAAAAATAGTTTTTGCATCACATTTTGAGAGCCATAATTTTTCCATATTTTGGCCCACAGAGTCAAGTGAGGTCTAGTTTTTGCGGGACAAGTTGACGTTTTTTTATTGGTACCATTTTCGGGCACATGACATTTTTTGATCTCTTTTTATTATGATTTTTGGAGGCAGAATGAACAAAAAACAGCAATTCAAGAAATTCTTTTTGGGTGGGGTGTTTATACCGTTCCACGTGTGGTAAGATGGATAAAACAGTTTTATTCTTCGTGTTAGTATGATTACAGTGATACCTTATTTATATAATTTTTTTATGTTTTGGCACTTTTATACAATAAAAACTATTTTATATAAAAAATAATTATTTTTGCATCGCTTTATTCTGAGAGCTATAACTTTTTTATTTTTTGCTGATGATGCTGTATGGCGGCTCGTTTTTCAGCGGTACCATGTTTATTTATATGTCTTTTTGATCGAGTGTTATTCCACTTTTTGTTTGGTGGTATGATGATAAAGCATTGTTTTTTGCCTTGTTTTTTATGGTGTTCACTGAAAGTGTTAACTAGTGGGACAGTTTTATAGGTCGGGTCGTTACGGACACGGCGATACTAAATATGTGTACTTTTATTGTTTATTTTTTATATACATAAAAAATGTATTTATTGGAAAAATACTTATTTTTTTTCTTTATTAAGGAATTTAAAAAAAAATAGTTTTACACAGTATATTTTTTTTTACTTTTTTACATTGTCCCAGGGTGGGACATCACTTTATAAAGTCAGATCGCTGATCTGACACTTTGCACATCACTGTATCAGATCAGCGATCTGACAGGCAGTGAAGGAGGCTTGCCGATGCCTGCTGTCAGCAGGCACTGGCAAGCCACCTCCCTGCAAGACCCGGAAGGACCCCGCAGCCATATTGGATCCGGGGGTCTGCAGGCAGGGAGAACCTCAGAACAACGCGATCACATCGCGTTGTTCTGAGGGTCTGAGGGAAGCACGCAGGGAGCCCCCTCCCTGCGCGATGCTTCTCCGTGCCACCGGAACAGTGCGATCTTGTTTGATCGCAGTGTTCCGGGGGTTAAAGTGCTGGGAGTGGTCTGTGACCGCTCCTGGCACTTAGTGCCGGGTGTCAGCTGTGAGAATCAGCTGACAACCGGTCGCGATCAGCTACGCTCCCCCGTGAGCGCGGCTGATAGCGATGACGTACTATCCCGTCCATGGTCATACGGGCCCAGGGCACATGGACGGGATAGTACGTCCCATGTCAGAAAGGGGTTAAATTTACACTCCAAGCTGTAAATGCTGGGCCAAACCCTGATATCTCATGCATGGCCCATGGCTGGCTGCTCTGTGCCATTACAAAAGGTTCTACTGTGGGTCAATTGATCAGTCAACTACCTGTGTTACTTTCCTTACATTTTTTTATACCAATAGTACTTTATGAACCTAATGCTAGTGCTATCTGAGTGTGGCAGGGAAAAAATAATTTGAGCTGTTGCATGAGGTATCAGGGATCCCATCAAAGAAGACTTACACTGCTACCTTAACCACCAGGTTTTAATTGAAACTTCAATTCAAAGCTCTAAATTCTGGCCCAGACCCTGATATTTCATGCATGGCAAATGGCTGTCTACAGCTGTGTCATTAGCAACTTTCGACTGTGGGTCAATTGATGTCACTATTCATGGTGTCTGCGCCTAATTTTAGCTGTTTGGGAAACTTTTTGTCACCCCTTAAAGTGTTTTGTATAGGTTTGGCCTCCCACTTAATTTATGGGGGTTCACGTTTGTCGAACATGTTGGGCGAACAGCGGGAAGGTCAGTGAACCAAACCGAACCTTGGAAGGATCGCTCATATCTGCTCTGTAGCAGTATAAAATGCAAAAGTGAAATATATTAAACTTGAATTTCATTACTGCATTGTGAAAAATGGAGAATACTTAGCGCATAAATTTCTGTTTGGAAGCGACGGTCAGCCTTTTGATATTTGTAAACATTAGCTCTCTGACTGAGCTCTCCACCCATCAGCCCCAGGCATTTTTAATTACAGCAGGAACCTACCTTCCCATGTAAATTAGGCTTTAGCGGCTAAAGTTTAGCCTAAGAGAGGATTCACACAAGCAGGTTCCAGGAACAAGACTCGCCTTATCGTGGCTGCTGGGTACACATTAATTGGCCAATTTATGAGCTAGATATTCTAATTTTTTGTGTTTTCTAGTATAGTAGTAGTGGCTACTCTTAGTAACCACCTGTTCACACCTGATTTCTGTTTGGAAGTGATGGTCAGTCTTTTGAAAGTTGCATACATGCCCATATAGACGGTGCAGGAGGAATGATCCTACTGACAGAATCCCTTTAATATTATAAATAGAACAAGAGGGCACTATAATTATTATAAGGAGACCCAGACGGGCACTATTACTAATATAAGAAGACCCTAAGGGGCACTATTAGTATTATAAAGAGGCCCAAGGGTGCACTATTAGTGTTATAAGGAGACCCAGAAGTGCACTATTACTAGTATAGGAAGGCCCTAGGGGGCACTTTTAGTATTATAAGGAGGCCCAAGGGGGCACTATTACTAATATAAAAAGGCCCTAGAAGGCACTATTAGTATTCTAAAGAGGCCCAAGGGGGCACTATTAGTATTATAAGGAGTCCCAAGGGGGCACTATTAGTATTATAAGGAGTCCCAAGGGGGCACTATTAGTATTATAAGGAGGCCCAAGGGGGCACTATTATTATTATAAGGAGGCCCAAGGTGGCACTATTAGTATTATAAGGAGGCCCAAGGGGGCACTATTAGTATTATAAGGAGGCCCAAGGGGGCACTATTAGTATTCTAAAGAGGCCCAAGGGGGTACTATTAGTATTATAAGGAGGCCCAAGGGGGCACTATTAGTATTATAAGGAGGCCCAAGGGGGCACTATTAGTATTCTAAAGAGGCCCAAGGGGGTACTATTAGTATTATAAGGAGGCCCAAGGGGGCACTATTAGTATTATAAGGAGGCCCAAGAGGAAACTATTAGTATTATAATGTGGCCCAAGGGGGCACTATTAATATTATAAAGAGACCTAAGTGGCCACCCTCAGAAATTGATATTATTGCTAGTAGTAAATTTTGATTTTCTCCAATGGTCGGCAGAGTCATATTTGTAATAGAAACCCCCCATCTTTGGAAGTGGGTGAGGGAAAGCAACATGGGCCTATTTACTTCATATGCCAGTGAAGATTCTTCTTTTACCACCAGAATCTGACATTCTTATTGATACAAAACGCTGTAATTTTTATTGTGTATATCTATCTAAAATAATTTATCTTACAAGATAAAAATACCCTAACTGATCAGAAGAGTAAAGCCCCCATAGCGCTTTCCTCCATGCCTGCATCTGGTAATGATGCTCAGCTTAGATTGTTGCCTCCTTAAGGGTTGCAAGGCAACTTCCTTATAAGGTAAGATGGTAAGATGCCGCTTTAAGATAAGAACACAAGATTCCATTATGACATCACATGACATCACAATTAACCATCAGTTCTTACTCGAGTGTTTACACTCCTGTTGTCACTTTGACATTCCGGTGTCATTGCTGTTGGTGTGATACGCTATATAGCTAGTCATATACTAACTGCGCTTTGATTTATTTGAAATGTCTGGACTTCCTCCAGACAGACTTAAGGTGTTAGCACTCCAGGGGATTCTTTCCACCTATGCCCCCGATATTGTGCTACCACTACCCGATGGCGTCCTCAGCTTCACTTACCGGCTGGTTATGGAGCTAGTGAGAGACTGCCAGACCAAATACCAACAAGGTCAAATAAGCCAAGAATATCTTGAGCATTTACAGAAGAACATCTGGACATTAGTACAACAGGTAAGTAGCAGACAATCTGCACAAATCATTTCAAAATAATAATAATAATGGAAATAATAATGGAATATAAGTGTAACCTGTACCAAATACTCCGATAAGAATATCAGAGGAGCGTAAATAGGGCGTACAGGCTACATGACACGGCCTTGGTGGGATCTAAAGGGTTCATTGAATTAGGGGTGGGAAGGTTGTGGACGCTGGGGGAGGGGAGATTGAGTGGGTTAATCCTTTATGGACCATAGAATTTTTTTTCCGCTCTCATTTATTCATCACTTTCTTTCAAGAGCCATAACTTAGTTATTTTTCCATTGACATAGACGTGTGAGGGCTTGTTTATAGCCGGATGAGTTGTGGATTTCAATGGCTTCATCCTATTTACCATACATTGTATTGAAACAAGGGAAAAAAATCCGTAATAATATGTCACTGCGCCCTGGTACTTATGGACTCGGAAAGGATTATTACGTCTACGCGATCGTGCGCTCACACAGCACTTTAACCTCCTAAATTCTGTGATTGTACTCGATTGCAGCATTCCGGGAGCAGGCAGAGGCATGACAGCCCCTCTACCCTTGGATCGGAGACCCCGCGACGTCATTGCGTGGTCCCGACCGTTGCCATGGTGACCTGATGTCTTCCTAACGACATTCGGGTCACCAGAGTTAGTAAAGTTGCTAGATCTTGACAAGAACATTATCAGCAACTTTATCTATCAGTGCAGAGCTGACAGTTTGCATAGCACAAGGATGCTGCTGTATCCCCATACTATACAAACAATAAGCCTGCAAAAAAGGATAGTCCCATAGTGGGACAAAGTAAAAAAGTAAAAAAAAAGTAAAACATTTCTTTAATATAATTGTAAAAATATTTAAAAAAATAATAATAAAAAAGTCTGAAGATATTGTACCCATAATTAAATATTTGTATGAAAAAGAAAAACAATAAGTACTCATATTTTATATCGCTGCATCTGGAACAACCCGACCTATAAAACTGTCCTACTATTTAACCACTTTAGTGAATACCAGAAAAAAAAACCAAAAAAAAAAACCCAATGCCTTATCATCATACCGGCGAACAAAAAGTGGAATAAAACGCGATCAAAAAGACCGATATAAATAAACATGGTACCGCTGAAAACGTCATCTTGTCCCGCGAAAAATAAGCAGCAATACAACTCCATCAGCAGAAAAATAAAAAAGTTATAGCTCGCAGAATAAAGCGATGCAAAAATAATTAGTTTTTCTATAAAATAGTTTTTATTCTATAAAATCGCCAAAACATAAAAAACTATATAAATGAGGTATCGCCGTAATCATACTGACCCGAAGAATAAAACTGCCTTATCAATTTTACCACGTGCAAAATGATATAAATCCCCTTAAAAAAATTACAAATTGCTGTTTTTTGTTCATTCTGCCTCCTAAAAATTGGAATTAGAAAGAAATCGATCAAAATATGTCATGTGTCTGAAAATGGTACCAACAAAAATTTCAAATCGTCTTGTAAAAAACAAGACCTCACATGACTTTTTTGGGCCAAAATATGGAAAAATTATAGATGAGCTTTAGAGGAGGACTAAGGTTCCAGCGACGGGGGTTTCAGCAGACCCCTGCTTGTCATAGTAACCTATTAGCCCCGCGACCGCATTATGGAGGGCCGATGAAAGCATGTGAGTCCAGGGACTGGTGCAGGCACCATTTTTAAACTGCTGCCAGAGAGATTGACAGCATCATTTACTGTAAATGGTTAACAGAAAAACAGCCGCTGCCAGAACTCAGTGCCGTCCGCGGCTCTTAGAGACAGATGACGGCTATTTAATATAGCTGTATATGCAGCAGGTTTGAGGAGCTCTGACATTTGTGGAACGAGTTTAGGGACTGGGTTGCAGTGGGGCAATAAAGGGAAGAAGGTTGGGGAGATTCCTCCTTTTTGCAGTTTCACATTCCAGCATCCAACCAGCCCTTATAAAGAGATGAGGAGGAAAAAAAGCAGGATGTAAAAGACGGTACTTGATAAGTAGAGGTTTTGGGGAGGTCACAGCGGTGGGGGGAAAGGTCTGGGTCAGAGGCATGTTAGATGTCATGTCCTTTGGATGGAGGTTACTCTTGGGATAATATTGATTTCAGTAACATCTCATTATAACTAGCGGACTTAGGTCCTGTGAGGATGGAGTATCAATGTGGGACATAAATACATTGCTCCGTGTGCCGGTGCACGGCATGTAGGTTCTAACTCTTAATTAGATGTTGGCTTTCTTCTGTGGCCATTTTACACAGGTCACAAGCAGCCAAGTGTCTTATTTCCATACATTGGGTATAGAGGGAGGATGTGGAGATGTAAAGCTTTACAGGCGACCGGTTCCCTCGCCAGCTGTCATGTAGTACTTGTAATGCAGATACCAGGAGTAACATGGTGACATAAATGGCCTCCTCCATTCTACACTTTCTCTCATGATTTTCATTTCTTGTTTATTCTCATTTCTATAGGCTGAAGAAAAATCCCAAAGTGGAGAATTGGCCTTTTTTAAACAACTGGCCCAAGATGTCCTGCTTGTACTGGAGTATCCGGCCCACTCACTGGAGCGCCTGGTAAGGATCCATCATCTTCTATATCTCATGTCCTTGTTGTCTGATCTTCTCCAGATTTCCAGTCATATAGCAGGTCAGATTTATGATGATAGACGCCTCCTTGTCTGCCCCAGGCAGACACGGGATACTTTATGGCCGCCTGTCTCTGCGGCCCCATCATCTGTGATGACAGTCTGTACTCAGTGGTGCAGAGTTTGTATTTCTACCTCTTTCTCGCTCAATCATCACAATCTTCCTCCTGGTAAATGCTGCAGTTCTGATAGAAGTTATTAGAGAACAATTATTGGATTTACTGGGGGAGCGGCCGCGAATAGTCCGGCCTATACTGAAATTATCAAGTAAATCCAGGTTTAGTCCTTCCTGCTTTATATATGCAGTAATTTAGTGTTTGAGAAAAGTTATATTAATTGTATATATTACATCCATCAGGAAACATCAGAAGGTGACGCCAAAGAGGGGCAAAACCTAAATATTGCTGACCCCGATACCAGTGAGCCGGGAATAAACTCTGATCTGATAGAAGGTAAGCCGATCATCTAATAATTTACATTCAAATATCAAGTTATAGAGAACGGCAGAGAATATGTGGATTTATTCTTCATCCTCTGTATTAGGCCGGTGACGGCACCTGAACCCTTTATAGACTATAAGGGGCTCACGTAATTCTGCTTCTCTCCTCTGTGGTCTTCTCAGCTCACAAATGTACAAAGAGGCTCATAGGTCCCCTGAGCTATACCAATCTTTATGCCTCAAAATAACTAAACAAATAAGAGAAACCTGCATGGACTGGGTGGGGAACAAGACCCTGATGCGCGTTTCATGTAGGCTTCTTTTGCACCCCTGGGAGACACCAAAGTTAAGCTTCTTCAATATCTCCTGGTAGAAGCTTACACAAAACTTCTTTAACTCCATGGAAGAAGCCTATGTGAAACACGTGTCGGAGTCTTGCTCCACACCCTCCCAGACCATGCAGGTTTCTCTTATTTATTTGTCTTATTTATTTTGAGGCCTACAGAATGTTGCTGTGTCTTCTATCTTCTAAAAAGACACAAACTTGTATAAATTCGATTATAGGTTTTGATGTGATTTTGATGACCTGTTCTTGGTTTGAAAAAGTGGAGCGTTCTCTGTGTCTTACATTCTCTTTATCCTTTTATCATGAATTGTTCTGATTAATCAAATTTGTTATATTTTTGATATTGGGCTTTTTTGCTTCCTTTTCTTTTGGCTATTAAGTGCTGATATAGACTAATACATGACGTCTCTTCATTATTTTATCATTACTTTAGAAATAACTGTGCCGGCTAATGCTGATGGTGGAATATGTGAGACACCAGAGATCATCCACGAATCCGCCAGTGTAAGTATCAGAGGGACGTCTGTATCATCAGATGACAGGTGTGAATTACACGTCCCACATCATACCCCATATGATAATGGGATATCTCTGTTCGCCATGTAAATCAAACCTATTATGTGTGATGATGACATTATTATTCCTGCCTTCCCTGTGTGATGTCCCTTATCCCCCCCGCAGTAATGATTTATGTATATGGGGGATATCTCCTATAATATAATGGGGTCTGTGGAGGGTCCGGCTTGTATCACGTCCTCTACCTCTGCTGCAGTGTAATCAGCAGGGACGTAATACTGAAGGAGACGTTCCTGCATCTTGAGCTTTTATCTTCCTGCAGTTTCTATGTCCTAATGTAATTTTTTATTCCTTTTTAGGCCTTGATCGGATCATTGAACCCGGGGAGAAATCCTTGTAAGAGCGACTATAAACCCATCAAACTGATCAGCAGTGGAGGCTTTGGGTGAGCTTTACTTTGGTATAATACTTATTTCTCGGGGCTCCTTATAGCGAGGCCTATGTCTCTGCGTCCTGCCCGTGCAATGTTCCCATAGAGAAATGATGAGTCCACATCACTGTCCACATCTGTCTGTCACTATTCCCGTCAGTTAGGATGTGGCGTGGATGAGGACCCCCATAGGTGATCATTTATGGAGTGTTATTTTATATATTTCTGGATTTCGATTGATGGCCGAACGTCTAGTATTAACCATTACTACAGGAAATCACTTAATGATGTCTATAGACGGGCTGTAAGTAAGAATTCATAATAAATCATGGATTTTCCTCCTCTCCAGGGCCGTCCACTTAGTTCGCCATAAAGACACAAACCAGATATGTGCGATGAAGAAAATGGACAAGAAGAACCTGAAAAATCCAAAGAGACTTGAATTGGCCTTTCTGGAGAGGGACATCTCCACATTCGCTGATTGTCCCTTTGTGGCCTCCATGTTCTGCTCCTTTCCTACTAAACTTCATCTGTGTATGGTCATGGAGTATGTACCAGGTAGGTCACTTCCATAGTATCTATATCCAGCCCATGTCTGCTGAATCCTAGCACCTATATATGTCCATAATGTGCCCACATGGCCGTTACACGTCCTCTCTACATTTACTACACGTTATCTGTCACCAAGATGCCTGAAAAAACATTGATCTCTGTGGAAGTCCCCCTGTATGTCCTCACCGAGCACGGCAGCAACTCCCACCATGGGGAAAAGGAGGATCTGCCTCTTAAGCAGTTTTTATAGATGAGAACTTCACAGAGAAATAAACAAGAGGCTTGTAGATGAGGCCCGGCGCGGTCTCTATGTATCGGGTCACTGTGTAGTATACAGTATACGCTCTACAATACACACAGTATATCTCTATATAGACCATCCTGTCCCAATGGTCACTGTGTAGTATACAGTATACGCTCTACATTACACAGTATATCTCTATATAGACCATCCTGTCCCAATGGTCACTGTGTAGTATACAGTATACGCTCTACATCACACAGTATATCTGTATATAGACCATCCTGTCCCAATGGTCACTGTGTAGTATACAGTATACGCTCTACATCACACAGTATATCTCTATATAGACCATCCTGTCCCAATGGTCACTGTGTAGTATACAGTATACGCTCTACATTACACAGTATATGTCTATATAGGCAATACTGTCCCAATGGTCACTGTGTAGTATACAGTATACGCTTAACATTACACAGTATATCTCTATATAGACCATCCTGTGCCAATGGTCACTGTGTAGTATACAGTATACGCTCTACATTACACACAGTATATCTCTATATAGACCATCCTGTCCCAATGGTCACTGTGTAGTATATTATACGCTCTACATTACACAGTATATCTCTATATAGGCCATCCTGTCCCAATGGTCACTGTGTAGTATACAGTATACGCTCTACATTACACAGTATATCTCTATATAGGCCATCCTGTCCCAATGGTCACTGTGTAGTATACAGTATACACTCTACATCACACAGTATACCTCTATATAGGCAATACTGTCCCAATGGTCACTGTGTAGTATACAGTATACGCTCTACATCACACAGTATATCACTATATAGGCCATCCTGTCCCAATGTCTCTTCTTATTTCACATTCACCCTCATAATGTGTCATTTACACTGTAACAAACCCTCACCTGTCATATTTGCTTTGTCCTGTAGGAGGAGACTGTCACAGTCTTATAAAGCACAGGGGTGCTTTACCAGTCCCCTTGGCTCGTCTCTACATTGCAGAAACCATTCTTGCTGTGGAATATCTGCACAGCTATGGTGTGGTGCACCGAGACCTGAAGCCTCAAAAGTAAGTGACCCCTGCAGTATAATAAAGGGGAAGAAAGTTATAGGTTGTTCTACAGTCTATGGGTTATTACTTGGGCTCACACCATCTTTTCTTTCACAGTCTCCTGATAACATCAACAGGACATATTAAGGTCACTGATTTTGGGCTTTCAAAACTCGGTCTCATGAGACCGACATCAGAAATCTACACGGCCCCAACTAAGGACATCACCCACGAGTTCCTTGATGAAGAGGTCAGCTTTAATTACAAGATCTTGTACTTTACAGATCTCATCTCTTTCTCTGATAATTTCTCTATAAAACGTTAACATTGATGTTATTTGTCGCATTAATATTTATTGATCATCATCTCATTCTTCTGTTGGTTTCCAGACTTTTGGCACCACTAGATACATGGCCCCAGAAGTTTTCCTAAGGAAAGGCTATGGAAGGCCTGTTGACTGGTGGTCAGTAGGGATCATCCTGTATGAATTTCTGTTTGCAACTACACCATTTAAAGGGGTTTTCAAAAGAGATATTATACGCAGTGTCCTTGAGGGTAAGTAAAATAATCTGAGTGATATTTGGCTTCACTGGTTCTGTGGTTTAGTTTCTAGCTTTAATAAGTAATTTTTTATATGAAAATACCGTATTTTACTGATTATAAGACGCTCCGGATTATAAGGGTATGTTTCCACGATAAGGAAACACTCCGGATTTGCTGCGTGTTTGGCGCTGTGCGGAAGACCTGCGTTTCCAGACATGCGGCGCGTCTTTTCCGGAAAGAGCGCGCGTCAGAAAGGGGGCGGGGCTTTGGGCGGTGCGGAATTTCCACTCCGTCCAAAGCATTGTGGTTCCGGACTGTGGAACCACAGCCTAAGACGCTCCGGAGTATAAGATGCACCACAAATTTTTAGGAAAAAAATAGTATAAAAGTTTTTTTTAATAAAATGGTGGTATTTCTTATAATCTATGCATCTTATTGCTTACGGTGGGTGGTGGGTGCGGTGAAGTGGGTCACTGCTGGAGGACGCAAGGGTGCTGTGTTGCTGCATGCCACAGGCTGGGATGAGGGGGTGCTCTGATGTGCGGTGCGGTGCGCCGCTGCGGGTGTCCGGTGCTGCTTCCAGGGGTCCCTGGTGCTGTTTCCGGGGTCTCTGCTGCCGCTGCGGGGGTTTCCATTGCTTTGGGGGGCTTTGCCGATATTTTGTGAAAGGTCATAGCCCCCTGCAGTTCCACCATAGTTTCTGTGCAGTGGACTCCGGGAAAATGGCCGCCAGGGGCGGCGCATACGCAGATGGAGATCTCAGCACCAAGATCTCAGGAGATGAGATCTCAGCGCGGAAATCTCATCTCCTGAGATCTTGGTGCCGAGATCTCCATCTGCGCATGCGACGCCCCTTGGTGGCCATTTTCCGGGAGTTCACCGCTCAGGAAACCATGGTGGAACTGCGGGTGGTTCTGGCGTTTCGCAAAATGTTGACAGAGCCCACCGTAGCAACGGAAACCCCTGCAACGGCACAGGAGATCACCACGCGACACTGGAGGCCCCCCCCCGCAGCACTGTCAGCCACCCGCAGCATCGCTGGTCACCTCCTCATCCCAGCCTGCAGCAATGTTACCGGTAGGGTATATACGCATTATAAGATGCACCCCCATTTTCCCCCCAAATTTGTGGGAAAGAAAGTGCATCTTATAATCCGTAAAATACAGTAAATGAAGAGATTTTATTTCCTGTAACATTTGCTTTTTATATTACAGATAAAATAATTTGGACACATCATAAAAACTCTTCGCCACTCGATGCTCGTAACATGATTGCTGAGCTACTTATTAAAAATCCAGCATATAGACTTGGAATAGGTAATATTATAATAGTATTATGACTTATTACACCTCTGTGACCAGACAAATGGTCGTGTCCATGAGGTTCAGCACTGAGGTTCTGTACTCTACCTACTTTTCCATTCTCAATTCTTCATGCTATGACTTGTAGTACATTTCCTTCATGTCGGCTCTGTTACATCTTCAGTTCAGGTTAACATAAACTGTACAGATAAAGAGAAGCTTCTCTGGCAGTGACTGTATCGATGTCTTTCTTGTCTTACTTTTCCAGACGGAGCAAATGAGATCAAAGTTCATCCATTTCTGCGTGATTTAGACTTTGACAATCTTCTAAGTCAGGAGTCCCTGTTTGTGCCTAATCTAAATTCAGATGAAGACACCCGCTACTTCATCAGTAAGTAAAATAAGACGTAAGCTGCAAATAAACTGCTGTGTGTCCTGTCTTTCATTTTATGTGAAAATCAGTTCACATCATTATTAGTGATAACATATTGACTGTCTGACTAGGTCTTATACTAATAATTTCTGATTAACACTTGTATTTTGTAGTTCCTCGTAGCAGTCACAAACACATGAATTCAGATGAGGGGGACACAAGTGACGACAATGACTGGCCAGAAATAAAAAACTTTGTATCACCTTATCAAAGGTTTTTTAAAGTAAGTATGTAGCCAAAAAAATGTTTAAAACCTATAATTAAAAAAAAGCTTAAAAATATTTTTTTTATATTTCTCTGTCTATTTTAGCTACATATCACCAATACCGGGATGATGACCAATGTAGAGCCTTTGTCACCTGCACAGTGTTCCCAAGAGACCAGCGAAAAAACACTCAGACGTGTGAGTAGATTATTATTATGAGATTTAGTTGTGATATATGTACAGAACTAAATACAAGACACAAGTAACACAAATCTAAATCCAGAATCCACCACCCCATTACTGATGTCTGTAGGTCTGGCTTGTGTTACTCGGCCATAACAGCTGATCATTTCGACCAGCCTTTCATTGCTAGCTCATTACAGGCCAATATTACTAGTTGGGGTCCTGAGCATGGTATCTCCTCCATGTTGTCCTAATTGGCCTTACAGACAGGTGTTCTTCCCCTATGCATTGTTTTTATTTTTAATTTACTTGTCTTTCTTCTACCAAAAAGGCCAAAGGAATCTTCCCCTTCCAAAACTGATAGAAAAACTGAAGAGCCTATGTCACCTCCAGTGTGTTCCCCAGAGAACAGTGAAAAAACTCAGACATGTGAGTAGATTATTATGAGATTTAGTTCTGATCTATGTTCAGAACCAAACGCAAAGCACAAGTAACACAAATCTAAATCCAGCATCCACCACCCCATCATTGATGATCTCTGTAGGTCTGGCTTGTGTTACTCAGCCATAACAGCTGATCATTTCGACCAGCCTTTCATTTCCAGCTCATTACAGGCCAATATTACTAGTTGGAGTCCTGAGCATGGTATCTTCTCCATGTTGTCCTAGTTGGCCTTACAGACAGGTGTTCTTCCCCTTTGCATTGTTTTTATTTTTAATTTACTTGTCTTTCTTCTACCAAAAAGGCCGAAGGAATTTTCCCCTTCCAAAACTGATGGAAAAACTGAAGAGCCTATGTCACCTCCAGTATGTTCCCCAGAGAACAGTGAAAAACACTCAGACATGTGAGTAGATTATTATTATGAGATTTAGTTCTGATCTATGTTCAGAACCAAATGCAAAACACAAGTAACACAAATCTAAATCCAGCATCCACCACCCCATTACTGATGATCCCTGTAGGTCTGGCTTGTGTTACTCGGCCATAACAGCTGATCATTTCGACCAGCCTTTCATTTCCAGCTCATTACAGGCCAATATTACTAGTTGGGGTCCTGAGCATGGTATCTCCTCCATGTTGTCCTAATTGGCCTTACAGACAGGTGGTCTTCCCCTTTTCATTGTTTTTATTTTTAATTTACTTGTCTTTCTTCTACCAAAAAGGCCAAAGGAATCTTCCCCTTCCAAAACTGATGGAAAAACTGAAGAGCCTATGTCACCTCCAGTGTGTTCCCAAGAGAACAGTGAAAAACACTCAGACATGTGAGTAGATTATTATTATGAGATTTAGTTCTGATCTATGTTCAGAACCAAATGCAAAACACAAGTAACACAAATCTAAATCCAGCATCCACCACCCCATTACTGATGATCTCTGTAGGTCTGGCTTGTGTTACTCGGCCATAACAGCTGATCATTTCGACCAGCCTTTCATTTCCAGCTCATTACAGGCCAATATTACTAGTTGGGGTCCTGAGCATGGTATCTCCTCCATGTTGTCCTAATTGGCCTTACAGACAGGTGGTCTTCCCCTTTTCATTGTTTTTATTTTTAATTTACTTGTCTTTCTCCTACCAAAAAGGCCAAAGGAATCTTCCCCTTCCAAAACTGATGGAAAAACTGAAGAGCCTATGTCACCTCCAGTGTGTTCCCAAGAGAACAGTGAAAAACACTCAGACATGTGAGTAGATTATTATTATGAGATTTAGTTCTGATCTATGTTCAGAACCAAATGCAAAACACAAGTAACACAAATCTAAATCCAGCATCCACCACCCCATTACTGATGATCTCTGTAGGTCTGGCTTGTGTTACTCGGCCATAACAGCTGATCATTTTGACCAGCCTTTCATTTTCAGCTCATTACAGGCCAATATTACTAGTTGGGGTCCTGAGCATGGTATCTCCTCCATGTTGTCCTAATTGGCCTTACAGACAGGTGTTCTTCCCCTTTTCATTGTTTTTATTTTTAATTTACTTGTCTTTCTTCTACCAAAAAGGCCAAAGGAATCTTCCCCTTCCAAAACTGATGGAAAAACTGAAGAGCCTATGTCACCTCCAGTGTGTTCCCCAGAGAACAGTGAAAAACACTCAGACATGTGAGTAGATTATCATTATTATGAGATTTAGTTCTGATCTATGTTCAGAACCAAATACAAGACACGAGTAACACAAATCTAAATCCAGCATCCACCACCCCATTACTGATGTCTGTAGGTCTGGCTTGTGTTACTCGGCCATAACAGCTGATCATTTCGACCAGCCTTTCATTGCTAGCTCATTACAGGCCAATATTACTAGTTGGGGTGCTGAGCATGGTATCTCCTCCATGTTGTCTTAATTGGCCTTACAGACAGGTGGTCTTCCCCTTTTCATTGTTTTTATTTTTAATTTACTTGTCTTTCTTCTACCAAAAAGGTCGAAGGAATCTTCCCCTTCCAAAACTGATGGAAGCAATGAAAAACCTATGTCACCTCCAGTGTGTTCCGCAGAGAACAATGAAAAGCACTCAGACATGTGAGTAGATTATCATTATTATGAGATTTAGCTCTGATATATGTTCAGAACCAAATACAAGACACGAGTAACACAAATCTAAATCCAGCATACTCCACTCCATCATTACTGATGTCTGTGGGTCTGGCTTGTGTTACTCGGCCATAACAGCTGATCATTTCGACCAGCCATTCATTTCCAGCTCATTGCAGGCCAATATTACTAGTTGGGGTCCTGAGCATGATATGTCCTCCATATTGTCCTAATTGGCCTTACAGACAGGCGTATTTCCCTTTTTCTGTTGTTTTTACTTGTAATTTACTTGTCTTTCTTCTACCAAAAAGGCCGAAGGAATCTTCCCCCTCCAAAACTGATGGAAACAGTGAAGAACCTATGTCACCTCCGGTGTGTTCCCCAGAGAACAGTGAAAAACACTCAGACATGTGAGTAGATTATCATTATTATGAGATTTAGTTCTGATCTATGTTCAGTACCAAACACAAAACATGAGTAACACAAATCTAAATCCAGCATCCACCACCAGATCATTGCTGATGTCTGTGGGTGTGGCTTGTGTTAATACTACACGGCACCTGGAAACCCGATGTGTACCTTGGTTACTAGCTCCCCTGCAGCAGCGCGCTGGTATCCAACGTACACATCGAGTTTTCAGGCGCCGCCCGGCGCCTGCAAACACGATGTGTACCTTGGTTACCAGCTGGTCGCTGGTCCCCTGCCTGCCACACGCAGCGATGTGTGCTGACCAGCAGGAGACCAACGATCAAAAAAATGTCCAGGACATTCAGTGACGATCAGCGATACACACAGCGATATCGCTGGGGAGATCGCTGTTGCATCACAAAACTAGTGACTTGGCAGCGATCTCGCTAGCGAGATCACTGTGTGTGACGGGGACTTTAGACTCCATTTTTACCGGTAGAAGGGGGTATGAGCAGGGTATTACCTCTATGTTTTGCTAATTGGCTTTCAGACAGGCGTTCTTCCCTTTTTCTATTGTTTTTACTTGTAATTTACTTGTCTTTTTTCTACCAAACAGGCAGAAAAAATCATCTTCTTCCAAAACTAATGGAGACAATCAGTGTTTAACTGCTAAAACCAGCGAGTCTTCCTCGCCCTCACTGCCAGGTATGTACAGGTTTAGTGGCCGTCCAATTATAGCCTATGATCCAAAATTATGTGAATCAGCACATGAAGGCTCCAAAGCTTACTTACTTTATCTTACTTTATTCCCGTTGCTCCCCTGAGTATTCTGTGTTTGTGTTATGGGCCTTCTTATTTAGTGCTAATTTTACTGTCTTTACCTAGTGTGCGGTGCTCTCGGGATCCTCTGGGGCGTGTCTTTAGGTTGCTCTGCAATATTAAGATGTGAGCTACGCCCCCATGGTAAAGACCATAAAAGCACTAAATAAAAAGGCCCATATCTCTACAACCGTATGGTGGATTTTAAGAAGACAAATATCAGAATACTCAGGGGAGCAGCTGACATAAAGTAAGAGTGAATCTCAGACACTTTTCATCTGGTGACATTGAAGTCTTATCCTACTGATTATATAATAACACTGCGGCTTGCTGCAAGTAATGTCATGATAATAAGGGGACATGGTGCCTTGGGGAGACCCCACATGGCGGCACACAGAAAAGCTACAGGTGCATATTAATCAGTTTGTATAACGCTATAAAGATACAAAGCTAATCTTTTACAAGTTTCAATATTTTTTCTAACTTTTTATTAGAATCTCCAGTTCAGAAGAAAAGAAAATTATTTTTCAAACTGAGAAAACAACAAAAAAGAGATAAAGTAGAAGAAGGGGAAAGTAGGCGAGGTAAGTGTGACAATAAGCTCCAAGTTGTATGATATCAGCAAGAAGTATTCATGTGGAGCAGATGTTATCTATCAGTGGTGGGATTGTCACATGTGTGATGACTGACGTCAGTGGTGGGATTGGCACATGTGTGAAGCCTGACGTCAGTGGTGGGATTGTCACATGTGTGAAGCCTGACGTCAGTGGTGGGATTGTCACATGTGTGATGACTGACGTCAGTGGTGGGATTGGCACATGTGTGAAGCCTGACGTCAGTGGTGGGATTGTCACATGTGTGATGACTGACATCATTGGTGGGATTGTCACATGTGTGATGACTGACGTCAGTGGTGGGATTGTCACATGTGTGATGACTGACGACGTCAGTGGTGGGATTGTCACATGTGTGATGACTGACGTCAGTGGTGGGATTGTCACATGTATGATGACTGACAATGAACCCTCACCTCTGTATGAAGTAGATTCCTCTACCGTTCTGTCACAGTGACACCACACTAGTACCCTCCAATATGGAGTCCCATTCCTTATATTAGTTCTACATCTTTTCTCGTAGGTTCTATCTTCCGCCGGATGATATCATCCTGCCGGCGTGGATTATCCAGGGCTGCTCGTGCTGTCAGAGAAAGCTGCATTTTTGCACCTTGTCATCGAGGCACCATAAACATCTCGGGGACATAAAACCCCCACATCTAGCGCCCTGAAGACACTACAGCACGTCCACCATCAATGCTGTACCTGTGTGGAAGGACATGTACCATCTACCTGTGGCCTCCAGACCAGCAACAAACACCTGCAAAAGCTGAAGGCTCCTCCAAGAACATTCATCCTTCCATGCATTTTTTTATTAATCTAAATAAATAAACATTTAAAATTGATTTATGTCTTTTTGAATTTTATTGATTATTACTGACATTCTTCGTATATCAATACCATACATCATATAGAGTATGTCTTAAGGGTTGGACCCCAAACTTTAGAATGTCGGTTCTATATCTCTCATTGATCCTCTAAACCCTGGACAAAAGTGGAGAAGTCAAGAGGTTCTGTTATTCCTAAGGGTACATACACATAGAGCCTTGTAGAGGCCAGCATATCATTCTGTATTGCTGGCAGCTGAGCTTTAGGAAATCTCCCTGCCCGGAGATGTGCACCGCCGACAATGGTGCAAAAAACATAATGAGGACAATCTGGCCAAGGGACTCCTGGAGACATGGTCCCTGGGCGACATCCCAAATTGCCGCGTTATAATTCTCCTATGATTTCACAAGGGATGACGCCCAGAGTAATGAAGGAAGCCCAAGAGAGGGATACGCACTTCGGAACAGACAGAACTTTCCAATGGCTACAACGGCTTTCGTATTGGCCACAAGTGGAGATGAGCGAACCCGTGGATGTTCTCGTTCACCAGGCTTGACGAACATACAGTAAAAAGTTTGATTCGGTTCGGTTGATCTTGAACCTAAACCCAATAGAAGTCAAAGAGGACCAGAACTTTGATGCTTTAAAATGGCTGTAAAATGGTAATAGACAGGGCTAGCGGGCTGCAGAAGGAAGCTAAATGGGGGTAAGAGCAGGACAAATGCCCAGAAAACAAAAGGGGATAGGAAAAAGGCTAAAAAAGCTTCTGATACCATAGCAATCATGGTAAAATAGGAAATAAACGAATGACAAACATTTTAACATTGTCCTCACAGAGACTGGGGCTTGCTACTGTCAGTCCAGTTAAAAATTTCACCCACAGAGCATGGGCAGAGGACCCCTACATTAGCAGCTTACACATGTCACCCACAGAGCATGGCACACAGTACCGCTACAGAATCTTATAAAAAATTTCACCCAGAGATCATGGGGCAGAGTACCCCTACAGAGTCTTAAGGTACTGCCACACTAAGCTATCCCGCTAGCGATCTCGTTAGCGTTGCATACTAATGAGATCGCTAGCGGGATTGTTTCTATATCGCTAAATGCTGCCACATTTAGCGATATAGTTAACGACGCTATCGCCGTTAGCGATCTTCTTAACGACTTTAGCGGTACAAAAGTACCGCTAAATCGCTAAGAAAAGGTGCCACACAGCGATAAGATACTTACCCAGCGGGAGCGCCGACGAGAAAATAGGGTCCGGAACGATTCCAGCGACGAGCGAGATCACAGCAGGAAGCTCGTCGCTGGAAGCTGCCGCACTGAACAATATCGCTAACGGGATCGCTAAATAGTGACGTTTTTTAGCGATCCCGTTAGCGATATTGTTTAGTGTGGCATACCCTTTACACATTTTTTCCCCCAGAGTATGATTCCACATTTATACCACAGAAACTGGCAACAAATGTCACCCACAGAGCATGTTTCCACATTTCCCTGAGAAAGGTGATTAAAAATTTCACACCCAGACAATGAGGCACAGTAGCTCCACAAGTAAGGTTGCAGAACACACAGAGGCCTACACACACATTACTTCCACAGATAAGGGTTAAAGAATGCACACAGCAGCTCTTGGCACAGTATTATCACATACGCTTAGTATGTTCACACTGGGCGTTTTTGCTGCATTTTTTGCTGCATTTTTTTATGCTAATTTTCAGCTGCTTTTTACAGTACCAGCAAAGCCTATGAGATTTCAGAAATCTCATGCACACACATTGCTTTTTGGTTTCTTTGTCATCAGGATTTTGTTCTTTGCAGCGTTTTTTGACATAGAGCATGTCACTTCTTTTGGCATTTCAGCGTGTTTGCAGCTTTTTTGACCTCTTGACTTGAATGGATGGTGAAAAAACGCTGCAAATACGCAGGTTGACTTTTATTGCAGCAGAAAAGTCAAGAACAGCAGGATAATAAACAAAAAAAAGTTGCACTCTGTAGTGGTAAAGCATGTCAATGTGAAGTATATGAAATATGAATAGCAATACGGCTTCTGGATATTAGGAAAAAATGAGACGCTTTGCACATAATTTGGCCAATTCATGCATGCCCATCAACCAATGACAAGGTGGTCTCAAAACTGATGAGTCCTAATGTGTCCAATGTGAATACTTTTCTAAGGGTTCATACTCACCTGCGATAAACTCGGACGAGTCTCGCACGTCAATACCCGGCACTGCCGCCGGCACTCGGGACCGGAGCGCTCAGCTGCATAGAAATATGGAGCGCCCCCTGGGGCCGGAGAGCCGGGAAACTCAGTACTTGGCCAGACAGTTCTTAAGGGGGATGTCACGTCAGCAGTGACCCGGTCCGTGGCCCTGGGCATCCAATAAAAATGATGAAAATGTAAAAGAAAAGGGGTAAAAGGGAAAGAGTTTGTGACGCCACCTGTGGTATTCGGCAATAAAAGTATTAGCCAACGCTACTTCAGAGTCCGCTGGGGCTGGTGATGATGCAGCAGAGTTGTTACAGCTCTCCACAGGTAGAGCTAGGCCCCAGGGCAGCTAGATGTGTAAGTGTGTAGCCCTGGTACACAATACCAGGAGGATGAGTGGAGAGGTAACAGTTAAGGTCTCTTCATGACATCATGTACACTTCTGACACACCCAGCAGGGGTGTGGAAGGGAGTGATTTCTAGTCAGTCAGTTTCCTGTCCTTGGACAGAGTAGACGTGTCCAGTTTGAGCCTGTCATCAGTTCAGAACGTGGAGGCTGGTACAGGTGGTATAATTCACCTTAGCCTAGTCAGAGCTGTGCCCCACTGGAAGAAAGACTGAACTAACTATTAAGAGTCGAGCAAATCGAAGGGCAAAGTGGAAGGAAGATTATTGGAAAAGTGCTTTTGACTTGGAAAAGTCCTGCACATTGCTACCGGTCACTGGGGACCGAAGGATCACTATTAGCTACAAGCATAGTGAAGAGAAAACCAGAGATTTACCGGACCCTAGGTCGCGGCAAACACCCCCTTATAGTCAGTACGTAACTGGGGTCAGGGGAAGTGAAGACTTTGAGTCTCTGCAGGACAAAAGAAGAATTCAGCTCCCTCATAGAAAGGCTCCTAACACTAAATTGACTGGGAAGCACAGCTTTGGATAAGCTGGAATCATAGAGGGGACTACGCTTCAGGCTGGTCGTACTCATCTTCATTGGACAGTAAAGGAGGCCCCTAAGTTGCTTAGCTGTTGCCTCAAAGCTCATCCTCCACCAACCCCATCAGCCTCCCTGGGACCTGCTTGAACATCTTACAAGTAAAGGTATGGAAAGACGCTGACGGTGTGAGACTGAGTTATTATTGCATGCCTGCACAATCCCTACCTAACTCCCGATCTGAGGGACCAGTCCCACCTGTAGGGGACCCGACATCTAGCTGCCTCACCATCCCCTCAGAGATCTACAGCAGCGCTGGTACTAATTACCAGAATACTACAGGTGGCGTCACGAACTGTACATAAATCAATCCCCTGTAAATATATCCCCAACATACGCCAGACCGCCAGGGCCACAGACCGAGCCATAGCTACCTGTGACAAAATCCCCATAGACTTCCATGGGCTCGGCTCTGAGTACCCCATTGCCCTGGTAACCCACAATTGTGGTGGCGGGTCGACACAAAAACTTGGCGTCACGAACAGGATCCGAAACTTGCATCATTGCGAGCCCTGTGTGCCTGTGGAGTGTTTTGGTGAAAAAGACTGTTGCTATTGTTTGGCGCCAAAATCGCCATCTTTGTCGCCATATTCGCGCCCTCAGGCGCTGGAGAAGAAGGTGGGCGTACCTGAAAGAGCGCGCAAAGTCTTGGACACGCCCCCGGCTCTGACTCAGCGGCAGGTCCTGCAACAGGAAGTGAACGCTCTGACATCAGAGCGCCTGCGACGAAGGTCCTGTTCCCACTGCGGTGCCTGTGAAGTAGCAGCGTCTGAAACCGGTAGGCTCCGTTTAACCAAGGGGGCGCTAAGATGTCACAACAACCGGCTGACAGTGCGGCCCCAGCCGGAGGCCCCAATCCCGCACCGTCTGGTATTGTAGCGCCAGATGGGGGCGCAGGCCCTGCACCCAGTCCGGTAGTCCCGATCATGCCACTAACGCTCCCATATATGCCTGGGGCGAAATGGCTTCCCCAATACAGCGGTGAGCCAGGCACATTAGCAGGCTTCAAGCGGAAGTTATGCAGCATCCTAGAAATGTACTCCATGCCTGAGAGACAAAAAGCTGCTGTGCTAATAGGGCAGCTAACTGGCGCTGCTGAGAGGGAAGTGGAGACCTGGGATACCGTTGATCAGGAGTCGGTACCTGCGATCTTCCTGAAGCTGCATGCCATATTTGAAGACCGCACAGAAACGGATCTCCGGATGGCCTTCTATCACTGTTCACAACAGCCAGGTGACAGCATCCGGGACTATGCTTGCCGACTACAGGGAGCCCTGAGAGCCCTCAAGCAAATTAACAATTTAAATGCTATCGACGAGAATAGAATGCTGAAAGAACAATTTATACAGGGATTGAGATCCCCAGAGGAACGCAGAACTGTAAATTGGTGGTCCTTAGATCATCCGGATGCTACCTTTGATGCCCTAAAGGACATGGCAATAAAAGGGCTGCGGCCCCTGGGCAAACCTAAGGTGGCCACCCAACATCATCAGGGTGAAGTCACTCTGGAACCGGCAGTAACCCCCTGTTCCCCGCTAGTGGCAGAAACCAAAACGCAGGTGACACCTCCTAGTGAATTGGACTGTCTGCGCTCAGAGGTGCGCCAGCTGACTAAAAATCTGGCCGCTGTGATGAGTGCCCTACAGCTGCGGAAAGAAGAGGAAGGGAAGATCTTGTTAGCTGACTGCCCAGAGGACGTTCCGTGGATGCACCGGAGAAGAAAGAAGACGTCACCCCCCCGGAGGAGGACAACGCCACCCCCAGGAGCAACCTCTGATCAACACCCTTCTCGTCGAGAGATCGTCTGTTATCGCTGCAACCGGAAAGGTCATCTGTCTCCACAGTGTCCTTTAAACGGGCAGAACCTGGGTCCAAGGGCCAACACCCAGGAGAATACCCGTCAGGCCCCCTAGACTGGAACCGCAGGTATGTGGGCGGGCGACCCTACCTGTCTATTATTCTAGATGGTATTGCTGTTCCAGCATTGTTAGACACTGGGTCCCAGGTGACCCTAATACCTGATGCTCTATATACCAAGTACTGGTCAATGGACAGTCTTAAACCTCCGAGCCTTGACTTTACTGTGTATGCTTCGAATGGTCTTCCTGTAGAAGTACTCGGAACAAAATGTGTAGATGTAAAGGTGGGCAGAGAGGAGTTGAAAGACCAAGGGCTTCTGGTAGTAAAGACTGTAAATGAGGAGAACGGTTTAAATATCATTTTGGGTACTAACATTATCGGTAATTGTTTGGGAGAAGTTGTGTTCTTGCTCCAACAGCTCGCTGAGATTGCCCGACCAAGGCAGAGAGGAGTAATCCAAAGAGAGATCCGGGCCCTGGTGTGTCAGCAGCAAGCGAAGCTTACCGACGGCGAAATTGGTAATGTACGGGTCACTGACTCGGATCCTATTGTGATACCCCCAATGAGTGAAATGATCATTTGGTGCAGGGCAGCCATAGGTCTGAGAGGACAGAATTACCAAGCTGTAGTAGAACCCCACCATTCAGAACATAGACCTACACTTATGACTGCTAGAGGAGTAGTAGAAGTGGTGAATGGAAGAGTACCGGTACGGCTTCTCAATTGGGGAGATGATGAGGTAAATTTACCCCGTTATGCAACCATTGCTAAACTTCATGCTGTTGATAATAATTCTATTCTCCCGGCTGAGTCCTTAGACTCCTGTCAAATAGAGGAGGACAATGACCCAGCAACTCAGGTGGCGGAATGGTGTCAGCAACTCCATGTTGGGACGGACACCACTCCCGCTCACCAGAAGCAAGGGGTATTACGGGTGGTGCAAGAGTACGCCCAAGTGTTTAGCAAAAATCCACTTGATTTTGGGACAATTAAGGGAGTACAACATCATATCCCTACAGGCAGTCATCCTCCCATCAAAGAGCGGTATAGGCCCATACCTCCAGCTCATTATCAGAAGGCTAAAGAAATGTTGAATGATATGAAGAAAGCTGGGGTGATAAGGGATAGTTGTAGCCCCTGGGCAGCCCCTCTAGTTCTGGTTAAAAAGAAAGATGGTAGTATGAGAATGTGTGTGGATTACAGGCAGGTGAACCGCATAACACACAAGGATGCATACCCGTTACCACGTATAGAGGAATCATTAGCTGCTCTGAAAACGGCTAACTACTTTTCTACCCTCGATCTGACTAGTGGTTACTGGCAAGTGGCTGTGGCTGAGGAGGATCGTGAGAAAACGGCTTTCACCACCCCAATGGGGCTCTGTGAGTTCGACAGAATGCCGTTTGGGCTCAGTAGTGCCCCAGGAACATTTCAGAGAGTGATGGAAAACTGTCTGGGACATCTCAATTTTGAAACCGTGCTGCTATACCTAGACGACGTTATCGTGTATTCCAAGACATATGAGGACCATCTGAAACACCTGGCAGAAGTATTCGAGTCCCTGTCCAGGTACGGGATGAAATTAAAACCCTCAAAATGCCATCTACTCAAGCAGAAGGTACAATACTTGGGGCACATCGTCAGTTCGGAAGGAGTAGCGCCGGACCCAGAGAAAGTCACTGCCATCCAGAAGTGGCCGGAGCCGAAGAACCTTAAGGAAGTGCGACAGTTCCTGGGACTAACGGGTTACTACAGGAGATTCGTGAAAGATTACACGAAGAAGGCAGCTCCTTTACAGGACCTCCTGGTAGGACAATCTTTAAAGAGCAGAAACCCTCCCTTTAATTGGGGTAAAGAACAGGCTGAAGCATTCCAAAAGATGAAAGAGATCCTGACAGGTGATGAGATCTTAACCTATCCTGATTACAGCCAACCGTTCCTGTTGTACACCGACGCCAGTAATGAAGGGCTGGGAGCAGTTCTCAGTCAGAAGCAGAATGGCCAAGAAAAAGTCATCGCTTATGCTAGCAGAAAACTCAGGCCAACGGAGAGGAATCCGGAAAATTATAGCAGCTTCAAGCTGGAGTTTCTGGCGCTGGTCTGGGCCATTACTGAAAGATTTAAGCACTATCTGGCCTCCAACAAGTTCACGGCGTACACAGACAACAACCCGTTAACGCACCTGGAAACCGCCAAGCTGGGTGCCATGGAGCAGCGATGGATGGCCCGGTTGTCCAATTACCAGTTTACTATCAAGTACCGGGCAGGTCGAAAGAATGCTAATGCTGACGCGTTGTCCCGAAGGCCGCATGACTCTGATACGGAAGAAGAATCGGACGACCTGGAAGAAATTGAGCTACCTGCGTTCCATCGAAATGGGGTAGTCCACGAGCATCGAGTTCACAGAAAGCAGTATGGTGCAACATTAAATCCTTTACCCCATCATAGTTGGAAAAAGACTCAGGACAGTGATCCAGTGGTCAGCCGCATCAAGGAGTTGTTAAAACAGGAAGGTTCCTCCTTGGAAAAGGATGCACCTATGTCAGCCAAGCTCCTGTGGAACGAGAAAAGCAGGTTGTTCCTATACCGTGAGAAGTTGTGCAGAAGATACGTCAACCCCAGAACCCATGAAATGGTCTGGCAAATAGTGGTCCCCAAGGCAGACGTCCCAATGGTGTTGGAAGCGTACCACGATCAAGCAGGACACTTTGGCTGGAGGAAGCTGGAGACCCTGTTGAGATGCCGGTTCTACTGGGTAGGGATGCGCAGCTCCATCGAGAGGTGGTGTCGGAACTGTGGACCCTGTGGTCTCAGAAGAAAGGACTACGGAAGTCAGAAGGCCCCCCTGCAACCTATCCGGACGACTCGTCCCCTGGAGATTGTGGCCCTGGACCATGTCAAACTGTCGCCAAGTAGATCTGGATACTCATACGCCTTGACCATGGTAGACCATTACTCCAGATTTCTGGTAGTCATTCCAGTGAAAGACCAGACCGCAGTGACGGCCGCGAAGACCTTTCAAGCAAGCTTTTGTAGACCGCATGGGTATCCGGAGCAAGTCTTAACCGATCAGGGACCTGCTTTTGAAGCCGATTTATTCAAGGAATTCTGTCATATGTACGGGTGCAAGAAAATTAGAACGACACCATACCACCCTCAAACCAACGGTCTTTGTGAAAAGATGAACCATATTGTCCTTGACTTGTTGAGATCCATACCGTTGGAAGACAGGAATCGATGGCCGGATTTACTACCTGATTTGGTTGATTTGTACAACCATATACCTGTAAGCTCAACTAACTGCACTCCAGCCTATCTTATGAGAGCAAGGCCCGGAAAACTACCAATGGATTTAGAACTTGGAGTGGTAGAACCGGAGGCAGACGACGCCATGGAAAACTGGGACGTCAATCGGCAAGAGCAATACAGAAGAGTACAAATCTGTGTGGAGGAAAGTCTCAATAAGGCACGGGAGAAACAGGAAGATGTTTACAACCGAAATGCTCCTGCCAAGCCTTTGATGCCTGGAGAGGTAGTATTAAAGAGAAAAAGGAAGATGCACAAACTGGATAATCAGTGGGAGCAAGAACCCTACGTCATACAAGATTCTAAATATGACAACAGAAAAGTTTGTGTCGTCAGTAAAGACGGAGGAAGAACAACAACCACTGTGTCCAGAGATCATTTGAAGTTGTGTCCAGAACACTTAAAGCGTTGTGAAAAGAACCCTGTCCTCAATCAAGGAGAAAGAAAGGAAGAGGTCATACACACCGATCTGGGAGATTTTCCTGCGGATTGGCCTAGACTGGGAGATGCTGTGATAATTCCAGTGTTGCAGTTTTATCAGCCACAAGAGGAAATTCTACCTCCAGTTGTGCCCGTGGTGCCAGTTGAGCCCGCTCAGGAGTTACCCATCCCAGCAACACCTCAACCTGTGGAACCTCAAGATGGATCATCTGAAGCAGCGCCCCATACTATGGGATCCCCTGGTGAAGCTGACTCACACCGCCCAGCCATCAGTACGCTTGCCAGATCCATAGAAAGATTAAGGCAGTTCTATAGTTTGCCGTTACGCAGTGCAGACAGATCGCAACTTGATATACCTGAAACTACACCACGTAGATCAGAGAGAATCACAAAAGGGAAATTACCCATTAGATATCAGCAGTAATTATAACGAATTCATGTGAACATTGAAAAGTCTATATATATATGTGTTTTTCCCTATTATGTCTTCGTTTAACAATGGACTCAGAGGCTGAGGACTGAGCCAGCCCAAAAACTGTATCCTGTAAATAGTTGCACTAAAGTGCCTTTTTAATGGTTTCACATGAAACCTTGACTTACCTCTGAACCAAAAACCCGTGTGGTGTGGCACTGAGTGAGGTCTGCATTTGGATGTCCTGCAGCCCACCAGGACCTACGTTGAAGGTTTGGTGCGGGTCCTTCACAAGTATACTGTATATTTATTGAATGCTATTTAATACTTCTTGTATTTTTCTATAATGTTTGCAACGTTCAAGATATCCTCACCTCCCGGATGGGACGAATTACTGTTAATTGTTAATGTTTTCATGCATGAACAAAACTGTCTCTTTATATTTTACAGCCCGGGAGTGCTGTCGTTTACCATGGGGGAATGTGTAGCCCTGGTACACAATACCAGGAGGATGAGTGGAGAGGTAACAGTTAAGGTCTCTTCATGACATCATGTACACTTCTGACACACCCAGCAGGGGTGTGGAAGGGAGTGATTTCTAGTCAGTCAGTTTCCTGTCCTTGGACAGAGTAGACGTGTCCAGTTTGAGCCTGTCATCAGTTCAGAACGTGGAGGCTGGTACAGGTGGTATAATTCACCTTAGCCTAGTCAGAGCTGTGCCCCACTGGAAGAAAGACTGAACTAACTATTAAGAGTCGAGCAAATCGAAGGGCAAAGTGGAAGGAAGATTATTGGAAAAGTGCTTTTGACTTGGAAAAGTCCTGCACATTGCTACCGGTCACTGGGGACCGAAGGATCACTATTAGCTACAAGCATAGTGAAGAGAAAACCAGAGATTTACCGGACCCTAGGTCGCGGCAAACACCCCCTTATAGTCAGTACGTAACTGGGGTCAGGGGAAGTGAAGACTTTGAGTCTCTGCAGGACAAAAGAAGAATTCAGCTCCCTCATAGAAAGGCTCCTAACACTAAATTGACTGGGAAGCACAGCTTTGGATAAGCTGGAATCATAGAGGGGACTACGCTTCAGGCTGGTCGTACTCATCTTCATTGGACAGTAAAGGAGGCCCCTAAGTTGCTTAGCTGTTGCCTCAAAGCTCATCCTCCACCAACCCCATCAGCCTCCCTGGGACCTGCTTGAACATCTTACAAGTAAAGGTATGGAAAGACGCTGACGGTGTGAGACTGAGTTATTATTGCATGCCTGCACAATCCCTACCTAACTCCCGATCTGAGGGACCAGTCCCACCTGTAGGGGACCCGACATCTAGCTGCCTCACCATCCCTCAGAGATCTACAGCAGCGCTGGTACTAATTACCAGAATACTACAGGTGGCGTCACGAACTGTACATAAATCAATCCCCTGTAAATATATCCCCAACATACGCCAGACCGCCAGGGCCACAGACCGAGCCATAGCTACCTGTGACAAAATCCCCATAGACTTCCATGGGCTCGGCTCTGAGTACCCCATTGCCCTGGTAACCCACAATTGTGGTGGCGGGTCGACACATAAGAGATGATGATGGTGGTTGTAGTGCAGGGCAGATGACTCAGTAAATAATTGTAATGACACAGCAGGGTGCAGTCTTTTCAGTTTACTCACAGTTCTTTGGTACAATCCCCAGCCGGGGTGCTGTGTCCTCCGGGGAGGTGGTCCAGACAGCTCTCAGGTAAATTGGGGTACACCGTGTCAGAACCAACTTCAGATGTTCCTTTCCTGGCCATCTCACTGCGCTGGCTCTCGCCTCTCCTGCCCTGCGCCTTCACACACAGTGTCACAAGCCAGCAGCCTCGGATCCTGTCGGGAGACGTACTCTAAGTCCCCTTGATCCTATATGGTTGCCTTTTCAGCGAATGTGTGTGGATGTGGCTGTAGCACTTGCAGATACTGCAGCGTCCGGTTAACTAGCTGAGTCCTCAGTTTCTCCACTAGACTGGGGCCGATCCCCTTACTGCAACCTGGTCCCTCCACCCGACTGCGGTCAGTGTGGATATGGGCCCCACGGGTGGATTCCTCACTACCAGTGCCCCTAGGAACCCTTCTTCCTTTCTCTTTCTAGAAGCTTCTCTCTACTTCTCCTTTCCTTCAGGAGATACTCTCTGCTCCTTACTCTTCCTCTCCCTCCAGAAGTCTCTCTCTAACTCTCTGTGGTCTCACAGACAACTCACTAAGCTCCTCCCCTTCTCTACTTTCTCCACCCACACCCTCTGCCTAGCTCCTCCCGAGCTCTAAGAGGTCTGGTGTTGGATGTAAGTGTGAGGGTTCTGGGTGATGTCCCCTCCTTACCCGAGAGCGGAGCACCACACCTCTGGCTGCAGTGCAGCACCTCTGTGACGAATGGACCTCAGGTACACCTGTTGTGAATGGGTTTGAGATGAGTTCTGAGCAGAGGCTCCCTCTGGTGGTTACAAGCGGTACTGGTCTGTTCAGTGAAGATTGTGAGGACTGGGAATCAGGTGTTACTGACTGGTCTTATATAAGGGAGTCACCTTCCCATCAGGGTTGCCGGTGAACAATTGTTCTGGTCTGAATCTTTGATTCCAGTTTCCCTTGTAGCCTGCTGTGTCGTGTCTGCATCTCCTTCTAACAGATAAGACATTTTCTTCTTTTTGTTTCTGTGCTTTATTTTTGCATTTTGTCCTGCACTTCTGTGGGGGCCTTCTGGGTCCCCTCAGGGGGCTTTTGCCCTCTCAGTTTAGTTCAGCCACTGATGTTTGTACTTTTGCTTTTTCCAGTTTTTTCAGTGGCTGCTGTTTTGATTTTGTTACCCCAGAGAGCTAATTTAGGTGGTAGAGGTCGTGTGATCTCAGGTGTTTTTGAAATTAGTAGAGTTGGTGCTTTCAGGGTTTTTTTGGGATTGCAGTAAGTACCCTTCCTATCCTTTTCTATTTAGTTAGTTTGGGCCCCAACGTTTGCTCATACTATTTTCTGTCTGTGTCAGTATTTCGTCTTGTCTAACCGCCATTACATGTTTGGGGGCTTGCTATTATCTTTGGGGTTCTGCTCCGGGGCAGATAGCTTTCCTATTTCTATCTTTAGGTGTAGTTAGTTTCTCAGGCTGTGACGAGGCGTCTAGGACCAACGTAGGAACGCTCCACGGCTGCCTCTAGTTGTGGTGGTTAGTCAGGGTACTGCAATCTCATAGATTCCAACTGCTCTGGTGTATTGCCTTTTTGCCTGCACTCCTCAGCTACCGAATCATAACAGTATCACCGGCCCAAAAAATTAAAAATATTTTGGTACTCACAGAAGGGAAAAAAATATTGTGAAAGAAAAAAAAAAAAGGTTGTCAGTTGTCAGAGATATTTTTCTGTTTGTTGCATTTTTTTTTTTTCCCTCTGTATCTCTGGGTGCTGGGGAGGATTTTTTTTTTCTCTCAATGGAATTTGCACAGTTGTCTGGCCGTGTGGATCAGCTTGCCACTGAGGTTCGGAGTATTGCTACCTATCTTGCTAGGTTGCCTGTTGTGGAACCTAGGATTCCCATGCCAGATTTGTTTTTAGGGGATCGAGCTAAGTTTCAGAATTTCAAAAATAATTGTAAATTGTTTTTTGCCTTAAAATCTAAGTCCTCAGGAAACGCAGCGCAGCAGGTTCAAATTGTCATCTCTCTCCTGCGCGGCGATCCTCAGGATTGGGCTTTTTCCCTGACACCTGGGGATCCTGTTTTGAGTGATGTTGATGCATTTTTTCAGGCTTTGGGGTTATTGTACGATGAGCCTAATGTCACTGATCAAGCTGAAAAAGCCTTGTTGGCATTAAATCAGGGGCTTGATGACGCTGAGTTATACTGTCAGAGATTCCGTAGGTGGGCAGTCCTGACCAAGTGGAATGACGACGCTTTGGCGGCCCTTTTTCGGAAGGGGCTGTCAGATAATGTAAAGGATGTTATGGTGGGATTCCCTGTCCCCTCTGGTCTCAATGATTCTATGTCATTAGCGATTCAAATTGACAGACGTTTGCGTGAGCGGAGAAGTATGCGTGGAATAGTGTTGCCCTGTGAACCTGCTTCTGAAACCATGCAGTGTGATAGAGTGGTGTCTGGGGCACAGCGTCATGAGTTTAGAAAGCGCAATGGGTTATGTTTCTACTGTGGTGATGCCTCTCATGCTATTTCAGTCTGCCCTAAGCGGGGAGGACGTTTTGCACGCTCAGTTGTCTTGGGTAGTGTTCAGACTAAGTTTTTACTAACTGTCACTCTGATATGCTCTCTGTCCTCATTTTCTGCTCAGGCTTTCGTTGATTCTGGAGCAGCTATTAACCTGATGGATTATGATTTTGCTAAACGTTGTGGGTTTCCCTTGATACCCCTACAGAAGTCTATTCCTCTACTGGGGATCGATTCTACCCCTTTGGCTGAGAATAAACCTCAGTTCTCTACTCAGGTTATAATGAGGGTTGAACCTGATCATCTAGAGTGCTGCAAATTTTTGGTTCTGTATAATCTGCATGATATTATCGTACTGGGTTTCCCTTGGTTACAGTCTCAAAATCCTGTTTTGGATTGGAAATCTGTGTCTGTAACCAGTTGGGGCTGCCAATGTGTTAATACCAACACTCCTGTTTTTTCTGCCTCCCCCCAGGCTCAGGATGTTCCTGACTTTTTGATTGATTTTTCTGATGTGTTTAGCGAAAGTAAATCTGCATCCCTGCCTCCCCATAGGAGCTATGACTGCGCTATTGAATTAGTGCCTGGTAGTAAATTCCCTGAAGGTCGCCTTTTTAACTTGTCTGTACCTGAACATGACGCTATGCGGTCTTATATCAAGGAGTCATTGGAGAAAGGTCATATCAGACCATCCTCTTCACCCTTAGGTGCCGGTTTTTTCTTTGTGGCCAAAAAGGATGGTTCATTAAGGCCGTGTATTGATTATCGTCTTTTGAACAATATTACTGTGAAATATCAATACCCGTTACCCTTGATTTCTGACCTGTTTTCCAGGGTGAAAAACGCTACTTGGTTTGCCAAGCTTGACCTCAGGGGGGCATATAACCTTATTCGCATTAAGCACGGGGATGAATGGAAGACGGCATTCAATACCCCGGAGGGGCATTTTGAGTACCTTGTGATGCCCTTTGGGCTCACTAATGCTCCTTCTGTCTTCCAGTCCTTTATGAATGACATTTTCAGGGATTTTGTGGATAAATTTCTGATTGTTTATTTGGATGATATCTTGATTTTTTCCAATGACTGGGACTCTCATGTGAAACATGTTCGAACTGTATTCCAGATTTTGAGAGAGAATGCTCTGTATGTGAAGGGATCAAAGTGTCTTTTTGGCGTACAGAGGATCTCATTTCTGGGATTAATTTTTCCCCATCTGTTATTGAAATGGACCCGGTCAAGGTTCAGGCCATCTGTGATTGGGTCCAACCTACTTCATTAAAGGCTCTTCAAAGATTTTTGGGTTTTGCCAATTTTTATCGTAAATTTATTGGTAATTTCTCGGTTATTGTTAAACCATTAACTGATTTGACCAAAAAGGGTTCTGATGTGGTGAATTGGCCTCCTGAGGCAGTCTCTGCATTTCAGGAACTTAAGCAGAGATTCACTTCTGCTCCTGTTCTACGGCAGCCTGATGTTTCTCTGCCATTTCAGGTGGAGGTTGATGCCTCTGAAATTGGGGCAGGTGCCGTTTTGTCCCAAAAAGATCCAGAGACCTCTAAAAGTAACCCTTGTGCCTTTTTCTCTCGAAAATTTTCTCCTACTGAACGTAATTATGACGTGGGTAATCGGGAGTTATTGGCCATGAAGTGGGTTTTTGAAGAGTGGAGACATTGGCTGGAGGGAGCCAAACATCGGGTGGTGGTCCTTACGGACCATAAGAATCTGGTTTATCTGGAATCTGCCAAGCGACTCAATCCTAGACAGGCCAGGTGGGCCTTGTTTTTCACACGTTTTAATTTTGTGGTTTCCTTTCTTCCTGGCACTAAGAATGTTAAGGCGGATGCTCTCTCGAGGAGTTTCCTTGCGGATTCTCCTGAGTTATCTGATCCTTCTGTTATTTTGAAAGAGGGTGTAGTTCTTTCCGCCATCTCACCCAATTTGAGACTTGCTCTGGAGGGGTGTCAGGAGGATAGGCCCGAGCGCTGCCCTGTTGGAAAATTGTTTGTCCCGAACCAGTGGAAAAAGAGTGTGATGTCTGAGATTCATTGTTCCGCGTTGGCTGGGCATCCCGGAATTTTTGGTACCAGAGACTTGGTTAGTCGGTCCTTTTGGTGGCCTACCTTGTCTCGTGATGTCAGGGAATTTGTGCAGTCCTGCGGGACTTGCTCTCGCTCCAAGCCTTGCTCTCGCTCTGGTGGTTTGTTGATGCCATTGCCTGTGCCCAAGAGACCATGGACCCATATCTCTATGGATTTCATTTCCGACCTTCCTGTTTCTCAGAGAATGACCGCCATCTGGGTGATTTGTGATAGGTTTTCCAAGATGATACATCTTGTACCATTGCCTAAGTTGCCTTCCTCCTCTGAATTGGTGCCTTTGTTCCTTCAGCACTGGTTCGTTTACACGGCATTCCTGAGAACATTGTGTCTGACAGAGGAGTCCAGTTTGTTTCCAGATTTTGGAGGACCTTTTGTTCTAAACTTGGTGTTCAATTGTCTTTCTCCTCGGCGTTTCATCCTCAGACCAATGGTCAAACTGAGAGAACAAACCAGACATTGGAGACTTATCTAAGATGCTTTGTTTCTGCTGATCAGGATAACTGGGTTTCTTTTTTGCCTTTGGCTGAGTTTGCTCTTAATAATAGGGCTAGCTCTGCCACTTTGATGTCTCCATTTTTCTGTAATTCTGGGTTTCACCCTCGATTTTCTTCGGGACAGACGGAGGCTTCTGTCTGTCCGGGTGTTGACTCTGTTGTGGAGCGTATGCAACAGATTTGGGACCAGGTAGTGGAGAGGTTGTCCCTCTCTCAAGAGAGGGCCCAGCGGTTTGCTAACCGGCATAGGACTGATGGTCCTCGGTTTAAAGTAGGGGACTTGGTCTGGTTGTCCTCAAAAAATATTCCTATGAGAGTAGCATCTCCTAAATTTAAGCCTAGGTTCATTGGACCTTATAAGATCATGGAGATTCTTAATCCTGTTTCTTTTCGTTTGCTTCTTCCAGGGACATTTAAGATCCATAACGTGTTCCACAAGTCCTTGTTGAAGAGGTTTGTTGAGCCAGTGGTTCCTGCTGCTGTGCCTCCTGACCCTGTTTTGGTTGAGGGCAATCTGGAGTATGTGGTTGAGAAAATATTAGATTCTCGTTTTTCTAGACGGAAACTCCAGTATTTGGTTAAGTGGAGAGGTTATGGTCAGGAAGACAATTCTTGGGTGTTTGCTTCGGACATCCATGCTAGGAGACTCATCCGTGCGTATC